>JARFXV010000124.1:0-345005 GCA_031761425.1 Cosmopolites sordidus
AACCGAAACCCTTGAAGAAAACACAAGACGCATTGCTTTGAGTGTTAAGGCAAGTTAGACAAGTCCACCATTTGTAAAATTTGTCACGAAGAGGGACTGTATCGGTTTCACTTCACGCTTGAGCAGAATCTATTGGAATCTGATTTGCCAGTCAGACTGGAATTTGCCCATTTCTGCCATACCAAGCAAAATGCCGATCCTGTGTTTAAAAAAATTGTTTACAGACGAGGCAACGTTTACACGTAGAGGTGTATTTAATTTTAGAATTACACATGCGTGGGATTTAGAAAATCCACGCTTACTATCCGAACATTATTTCCAACACAACTAAGACGAAACATGTTGTTCGTGCAGGATGGAGTCTCCGCACACTTTTCTAGACCTGTCAGAGACTACCTGAATACCCGTTTTCCTAATTGCTGGATAGGCCGTGGGAGTCAGATGTCTTCGCCTCCTCGGAGTCCCGACTTTAGTCTACTTGAATTGTGTGTGGGTGTGTGTGTGTGGGGGGATATGTGACATCGTTAGTGTATGAAGAAGTATCGAATACTCGAGAAGAATTATGAATAAAATTGTAAATAGTAGAAATTGAACCAGTTCCAAGCCTGAATAAAGTGTGAGGAAAAGCAAACACAAATGTTATATTTCAAAAGCGTAATTTAAAACAGTGCAATGAACAATTTAAACGCAGATATCTAGAAAACGGTAACTCTGAGCGACAATTGCAAGGCATATCTGTTTTACGTAAAAAATATGGACAAAATAATATTTTCATTAAAAATGTAAATACACAAAGGCGCAAAAAAGTTGTGACCTTTCAAACGTAGAAAAGTATCACAGACAGCGCCCTCTACAATCTACATAAAATTTTTCAAAAAATATAAATTTCTTATCTTAACAAACCCCCCACTACCAAATATCGTTCAGGAAAGATACTATTTAAGAAAGTTATTGACGAAAATTGATAATAATATTTTAATTTTAACACCCTGTATATTGGTTACTATTAACTTTTGAACTACGGTAAGTTGGGTTAAATCAGCAGTTTTGCTGTGTACCAGTTTGCCAAATTAATATGGCCGATAGGAGGAAGTCTTTTGCTATCTAATTAGCCTCCATAAAGCATTATTAGGCCCACAGGTTTTTTTATGTTACTTATTTAATTATTTATTTGAAACATTCTAAAAGTCAACATTGAAACTAGAATTTTTTTTTTATTTATAAAACATCCCTGAGGAAGTTTTCCAAAATTACAATCTGACCAAAGTTGATCAATGAGTAATGTTGTACAAACCTAAGTTACTACAAAAGAAAAGATGATTTTAAGAACTTACTCACTAGTATCCCTTAAATTAAATCCAATAACTTAATTACACCAATATTAACGTATACACCAGCACTATGCTCTGCTTTTTTACTAACACAAACGTTCAAACCAACTCAAAGGGTTTGGTCCTCTTAAGTCTTCTGATTTGACTTGCATTATCAAGGAGCTGGATGGCCTCGACATTGACGTGCTGAAGAAGTCGCTGCTCGTGACTCTGGGCAAATCTGCTAATGGTCTGGGTAACGGTGTCCATTTCCAAGTCCCTATGGAGGTCACTGTTTCTGAAATACCAAGGGGCATTTGCAATGTTCCTTAGTACTTTGTTTTGGAATCGCTGGATTATTTCCAAGTTGTTCTTTTTGGCACAACCCCACAGCTGGATGCCATATGTTCATACGGGCTTTAGAATTTGTTTGTACAAGAGTACTTTGTTGTAGACTGATAGAGGGGAATTTCGTCCAAGCAGCCAATACATTTTTCTAAATTTGATGTCAAGTTCTTCTTTTTTCTTTTTGACATGAGCCCTCCAGCGTAGCTTGGCATCTAATGTTATACCCAAATATTTTGCTGTATTAGCATATGGTACTTGGATATTATTTATACTAACGGGGATATGTTGATTTCTTTTGTTCGTGAAATTAATATGGGCGGATTTAGACTCATTTAATTTGATTCGCCATTGCTTAGTCCAGTTGTTAATTTTATTAACTGAGGTTTGCAGGTTTATTGCCGCTTCTTCGTGGTCTACACCTACAGCCATAATAGCAGTATCGTCAGCAAATGTTGCTATCGTGTCTGGGTCTAATTCAGGAATATCACTGGTATATAATAGGTAAAGGACTGTTCCCAATACACTACCTTGCGGTACTCCTGCTTTAATATTTTTTAGTTCAGAGTATGCATCTTCCTGTTTAACTCTGAAATATCTATCTGAGATATAAGACTTTAATAATTGCGCAAACTGTTTAGGCAAAAGCTTGTTTAATTTGTAGTTGAGGCCCTCATGCCACACTTTATCGAAGGCTTGGGCCACATCGAGAAATACGGTAGAACAATTTTTTTTTTCTTCCTGTGACTTTTCAATTATATTTGTGATCCTATGGACCTGGTCTATAGTTGAGTGGCTTTCTCTAAATCCAAACTGATGGTCTGGAATTATGTTTTTATCTTCAATGATTGGCTTCAATCTTTTAAGGAATATTTTTTCAAACAGTTTTGAAATAACAGGTAGCAAGGAGATTGGCCTGTAAGATGAAACTTCATTCGGTGGTTTTCCGGGTTTTGGGATCATTATCATTTCTGCTACTTTCCATATCTTAGGTACATACTTTAATCTAAAAGATGCATTTATAAGATATGTAAGTTTTACTATAGCTTTACGAGGAAGCTGTTTCATGACTTCTCCCGTGATTAAGTCAAACCCTGGGGCTTTTTTTGTGTTGATGTTTTCTTCAATTTCTGATGCAATTTCTTTTGGGGTAACAGGTCTTATGTCACTTTCTTCTTGGGCAAGATTTTCCCAGTCAAGTATGTTTTCACCTTCATTTGGCTGGAAGTCCCTTCTAAATATTCAGAATATCTGTTAGCTTTTTGTAAATTGCTTTTTGCCCATGTTCCATCTGCATTTTTAATTGGTGGATTCTGCAGGATTGGTCTTTTTAGTGTTTTGGTAGCTTTCCATAGTGAATAGTCAGTTTTACTGTCATTTGACAGTTCACTTAGGTAGTTACTTATAGTATAATTTTTATTTTTTTGTATATCCCTTTTCAGTTGCTTTGTTGCATTATTTAATCTAGTTTTATCTGCTGGCGATCTAGATTGATGCCATATTCTTCTAAGCCTTCTTTTTTCGGTTATGAGTTCTTTTATTTCTCTGGGGTAGTTATTGCCTTTGGTTCTAGGAGTAATATTAGGTGTGTTATCCCATGCAGCCCTTTGGATAACGTTTAAAAATGTTTCCGCTTCATTGTCGAGTTGTTCTTCATTTCTTAAGTGGACTCTCAAGTCTACCGTTTCTTCAAGTTGAAGTTTAAAACTCTGCCAGTCAGTCAGTCGATTTGTCAATATAGGAGGAGTTTCCTTCTGTATGATGCTATCACTTAACATCAGAAGAATGGGAGAGTGATCAGAGTTCATTTCCCATGCCTCGTCCATTTCTAGTTATGCCCAGACACATTTCTAGTTATGAAAAAATCAAGTAGATCTGGTATTTTATTGGGGTCTGTAGGCCAATATGTTGGCTTACCAGTTGACATTGTGTCACATTTTAGTTGGTTAATTGCTTGTAGTAGTTCTTTTCCTTTTGTATTGGTTAACCTGGATCCCCACTGAACGTGTTTGGCATTGATATCACCTCCAATGATAAACCTATATCCGTGACTATTTAGAAAGTCTAAATATTGTTGTTTTTTCAGAGCATGTCTAGGCAGACAGTAAACTGCGGAGACTATGATCTCATATGTTTTAGTTTTAATGTTTACAGAGGCAGCTTGAAACTGTTCTGTTTTATATCCCATTTCTTGGTGATGCTTGATTGATTCCTTAATTACGATGGCACTTCCACCTTTGGCGGTATTTTCGGGATGTATGGTATGGTATACTTTATATCCCTTGAGTTTAATGTATGATTCATTAGTAAAATGAGTCTCAGAAATGAGGCATATATCAATATTTTCCATATCTAGGACTACTTGCAGTTCTTGTTGGTGTTGCAAGAGTCCATTGGCATTCCATTCCATAATTCTAAGGTTATCTGCCATTTGAATATTTAGGAATAGCTCCTTTAGCGCTATTTTCGAGTCTGCTAATACGTTCGTCCATTTGTGTTAATTTCTCCATTATTTGTTGAAGAGAGTCTTGAATAGAAACGTTTTGATTTTGTTCTTGGGTAGGGCTTATAGGCTTACCAGTAACTGTTTCGCTAAAAGATTTTTTCTTTGCACTTGCGATGTCGGCTGGCGCTTGTTGATTATTTCTTTGTGGCTGTTTAGGAAGAGTTGGTTTCTTGGTACGTTTATCCTTTAATTTTTGCATTTCTTTGGCAACTATGCATCCTCTGTAGTTGGCTGGATGTCCTTCTCCACAGTGTACACATTTTGGTTGGGTATTTTTTGGTTTATCACATTCCATTGTGAGGTGCTTACCAGTACATCTAACACAACGTGGCTCCATAGCGCAGTATTTTTGCGTGTGACCGTATGCTTGACATTTTTTACACTGTGGCACCAGCCTGGATTTTCTCAATGGTAGAATTTCAACTCTGACTCCTAATATATCAGTTATTCCGTATATTTTATCCACACTCTCGTTGTGGTTAAATGAGAGCATGAACATATTTAAGGGTTGCTTTGTTTTATATTTTAATTTTGGGGTGGCTTCTATGAGTTTGTAGCCTCGTTTTTGCATTTCTTGTACAATATGTTCTGGTTTTACAGAGTGATGCAGTCCGTTTACCATAACTTTAATTGGCCTATTCTGCTTATTCTCATAAGAATGCCAAGAATATTTCTTTTCATTTAATGCTGCTGAAAGCATTTTAAAATTTGTCTCATTCTGTAGATTAATTTTAATATTCTTGTCATTAAGGACTTTAATCTGAGCGTTAGGAAGTTGGCTCACGATAGCGTGAAGATCATAAAAATTATTAAAGTTGTCCACTATGATGGGTGGAGGTGCTTGTATTTTTTTAGTCCTTTCTACATTAATCCTGATAGTCTGTTGTAGTGGTGGTGTTAGCGAAGTATCCATTTTTCTTTTCTTCCTGTTCTTTGTACGTATCCACCCTGTCTCGCGAACCAGCTCCTCTTCATCGGTATTGTATTCAGCTGTCCCTAGCTCTTCGGTCTTGCTAGACAGTTTCTTTTCTATCCCTGTATATTTTATGTTCAGTTCTTCATACATTTTATGTATTTTATCTAGTTGGCATTGTAGTTGGTCCACTCTATATTTGGCAGTATTTTTTTCATGTTCAGCTGATTTCCAGCTGTTATATAGTAGAATTAAAAATATAGTAGAATTAGAAACTAGAATTAAAAGAAAATTTATTGTATAGCCTTCAAATAATTTTTATATTTTAATGTGTAATGTTGTAGGGTTATACGAAAATCAAAATTAGATGCATCTACTTTTTCTGTAGACTCGCAAAGTTTTTGGAAGAACTAAAAATAAATGTATTGCTTTTTGCTTTTGCTCTTTGAACGACATCGCGCTTAAACCTGATTTTTTAGGTTATGATAGGTAGGTATGTTGCAAGAAGGATTAGCCTTCCTTGTTGGTTTCTGTACGTTACGGACACTTCACCAGCTCAGTAGGTGTCACGAAGGTTATTTTGGCTTAAAGCAATAACTTCGTCACTGTTTATACATTTTAGAACTTTTACTGTTATCCAAGTCAGAAAGATCAACCACCACATCATGGTTCGAAAAATTATTGCGCTTGATCAACACTGGAAGTATCTGGCGTCATCCGGCCTGGTTACCGGCATGACAATGGGTCGAAAATTTTTTAACAATGCTCAACAACACAAATATATTTTTTCGAAATATCCAAGAAATTTACAGGCGAATAGCGAAATACTACGTCAGTGGCTTGTGCCACCACTTCTTCTCGATAAAACCCGTCCAAACAATTTAAAAATATTTAAAAATCTCAGGATGCAAGTAGATAACTCGACGATTGACACCCGCCTTCTTTAACACGATGTAAACACCATGGAAAACGGGACTGAAGTATTTTTTAGGTTGTATTAAGTTTTGAAGCTTAAAGATCGCACTTTCAGCTTAAAAAAATCATGCTACGGGAAAAAAACGTATTCGAATAGGTTGTGCAGTCGATAAAATTTAGGGGTCGAGAATTAAGTTGAGGACTTAATAACGCGACTATATTGAACCATTTAATTAATTTGAGATAATTTAGAAATGAACAAAAATACGCACGAACTTATGGATGAACGTAACAAAGAAGAAACGCGAAGCAAACTGCTTAAAGCTAAAGGCTTAACAAAATATACATTTTATCATTGTTTCTATAAATTGTAAAACGAAACTGGAACGAACATTATGATAACCATTTCACTCAACAGAAACAAGATATCTTCAGTAACAAATTAAAACTAGTTTACGGCCTAATATAACCGGTTGAAAATGTTGACTAAGAGGGTAAATACTGCTTGCTTAAAATTTATTCGGCGCTTGTACTTGCCAAATTGGGCTTTAATTTCTTGCAGAAAAGCTAATTTACAAGAAGTTATATATAATGTTGCAAGGGTAAATTTATAGTTAAAGCGATGTCTTGTTAAACGGTCCGGAAACTTTTCATATAACGTCTTTAATATTCTGATATCATAATAATAACTTTACTAATACTATATTTCTGACATGTTTTTTCACATAAAAGGTAGAGCAAAAATCATATTACCATTTCGTTTTAGTGCGATTTTATTTTTGTGACAGTTTGGGTTTGGCTAATAGAATTTCTAAACTTTCAGTCTTTCCATGAACGATTTTATACACCATGAACTTACTGGCATGACTAATACAAAAATATCTTCATCAGCTCATGTCCATTCACTGCAGAATGAAGGCCTCTTCAGCATGCTTCCAACTTTAGCAGTCCTTAGATTTCCTCTGCTATTCGGGTCCAATATACCTAACGATGTCATCAGTCCATTGCGCTTTCGATCTTCTTCGTGGAAGTTTGCAATTGTCTTGTTCTATCTGTCATCCGATCGCCTCGCTATATAAACTGCCCATCTGCATTTCAATTCCTTTATTTTTTCAATAATCTCACATACGTACAAATGTCGTTTGTTTCCTGATCCATGCGCATTTTCATATATATATATATATATATATATCATTCAGCCATTGCCGATCCACTGCAGGATGAAGGACTTCCCAGCAGGCTTCCAATTTACACGGTACAAATGTCGTTTGTTTCCTGATCCATGCGCATTTTCATATATATATATATATATATATATATATATATATATATATATATATATATATATATATATATATATATATATATATATATATATATATATATCATTCAGCCATTGCCGATCCACTGCAGGATGAAGGGCTTCCCAGCAGGCTTCCAATTCACACGGTCCTGAGCTTTCCTCTGCCATTCGGGTCCAATATACTTGATGTCATCCATCCATCCTGTTTTCGGCCTTCTTCGCGGGCGTTTATGATCAAGCGGTATCCGTTCTAGAATTGCTTTGGTCCATCTGTCGTCGCATCGTCTCGCTATATAACCTGCCCACTTCCATTTCAATTCTTTCGCCCTTCCAATGATGTCATATACTTTCGTTTGATCTCTGATCCAGATGCAGGTCTTTCTGTCCCGCTTTGTAATGCCAAGCATACACCTTTCCATCCCCCTCTGTACAACGCGAAGCTTTTAAACTGATTGTGATATGAGTGTCTATGTTTCACCTCCATATGTCAAAAAAGGCAGCACGCACTGATTAAAAACCTTTCTCTTCAGACAAAGTGGGAGCCTGCTCTTAAACACTATATTGAGCCGGCCAAATGCCTGCCAGCCACACTTAACACGCCGTTCCACCTCCCGGGCAGTATCACCCTCCATTGAAATCCTTTGCCCAAGATATATAGTGGTCCACAACTTCTAAATCACTTCCTAAAATAGAAATTCTTCTATTGACAGCTAATTAAAAACATAACTTGACCCTTTTTTAGGTTTATTTTCAAACCAAATGGTTCGCCCGCTCTTTGCAGCTCTCATATATGTTCTTGTAGCTCATCTGGGTCTTGTGAAAGGAGAACGATATCATTCGCGAATCTAAGATGGCTTAGATATGCACCATTGATTTTTATTCCCCCTACGAAATACCTCTTCAAGACAGGCTGAGAAAAGAACAGGCGATATTGGGTCACCCTACCGTACACTACATTCTACGTTGATTTTAACTTCAAAGGCATCCATGTGAACTGCAGCTGTAGCTTGCTCATACATGGATCTCAGTAGGTTCGCATAGGCTCTGTCTATCCCTTGGTTAAGCAATGCATCCATTATGGCATGCGTTGATACTGAATCAAATGCCTTTTCATAGTTAATAAAAGCCAAGCACAGTGGCATGGTGTATTCATTATGCCTTTCTATGGTCTGTTGGACAACCTGGATATGGTCTATAGTACTAAATCCACTTCTGAATCCTGCCTGCTCTCTTGGTTGTGCCTCATTCAGTATTCTTAATATTCTTTTAGATATTATCTTGGTGAAAACTTTGTACATAACTGATAGGAGGCTTATTGGGCGGTATTTTTTTTAAATCTTCCTGTGTTCCTTTCTTATGAAGAAGGATCACTTCAATATTTTTCCATAGACTGGGTATTTTTTGATCTTTGAGGCATTTTGAGTACAATTTTGCCAGTCTTTTAAGTAGAGTTCGACCACCAGCCTTCAACATTTCAACCGTTACATTGTCCTTTCCTGGAGTCTTTCCATTCTTCATTGCTTCTATGGCATTTGTCACTTCTTCCAACATGATATCTGGCATTTGCTCTTCCGTGGACATTGCTGTCTTTAACTGGTTCTGATTTTCATATAACTTTGAATAAAATCTTCTGATCACCTCTAACATTGCCGTACGCTCCCTACACACTGTATCATCCTCACGTATTAAGGCAAACATTTGTGTCCTTTTATTTATCAGCTTATGTTTGGCTTTGTTTTTTCCTTCGTTTTCTTCTAGTGTTTTTTGTATTAGCTGCATGTTGAACCAAAGCGTTTCCTCTCGAATACGTTTTCTTATAGTTTTGCAAAGCTCAACGTACTCGACCCCGTCAAAGAGACTGTCTGCATTCTTTATTGTCCTCCGTTTCTTTATTAAATCGATGGTCTCATTGGAGATTTTTGACTGTTTGAAACTTTTTTCTGCTGGTGCTATTGCAACAGCCATTTCAACTACATTTTCGATGATTTTTTCATACTGATCTGTTATTTCCAATTCATCTGGGTCTTCAACTGGGCTTCATCTGGGCTGCAACACAGCAAAGCGGCTCGACAAAGCAATCTCAAAATCGTTGCCCCTTTGGAGCAGCTTCTCAGAATTCACTTTACCCTTTTTCGATCCTACCATTCGTGTACGTTCTTCTCGACAGTTTATCTTAACTTTTGCTCCTACTATTTTAATTCTATGGTTACTTCCAACATTAAAAAGGTTAAGGACATTACAATTACAAAATATTGTATTATCATGACATGATGTAGTCAATTTCACTTGTGAGGCCAGATGGACCTTTCCATGTCCATTTTCTGCTGATTTTGTTCTTATAGAACGAGTTCATAATGTACAATTCTTATCCTTCAGCAAAATCAACCAATCTGTCACCTCTATTGTCCCGCTCGCCATTTCCATATGGGCCAATTGCAGTTTTACTAGTTCTTGCTTTTCCGATTCTAGCATTGAAATCACCCATCAGGATTTTGTACCTGCATTTCTCACTATCTAGAAGCTGTGCCACATCATCATAAAATACCTTAATTTCCTCATCGCTATGGCTTACAGTTGGTGCATAAGCTTGGACGATTTGAGGTTTAAACTTTTTATTCAACTGAATGATGCATTGGGCTAGTCGGTCACATATACTTTCAAATTTTACGACACTATCCTTCAACTTTTTGTTAATGAGGAATACAATTCCACCACATCGCCCATTCTCCGCACCCCGAGTGTAGAGAACGTAACCCGTTATTTTCAGTTTGATTATCTCTTGGCCTTTTCTTCGTATATTATATCATTAAGCCGTGTCCGTGCACTGCAGGATGAAGGCCCTTTCAGCATGCCTCCAACTTTCGCAGTCCTGAGAATTATGTAGTGCAAACGAGCAAGTTTTATTACGAATAATTTTTTGTTATTCTCTTATTGTTATATAGACATTACTTTTCCATTATTTTACTATTCCATTCTAAACTTAGCTGTTTGGTAGGTGCATGTCCAGGGTGATAGATTCACTTTTAACTGTCACTACACTAATTCGAATGGTTTCAGTCTAATTCATCAGCCGACGAATAAGTCTGGTGTTGTCGAGTAGCGAGAAAACTTCGAAATTGTCATGGTTCTACAGCCTCTTCTGGTGTTTGCTAAACCACTTGATCTCACTTTCGACCATAGGCACTTCCAAGTCTCGATGGCTGTTCTACTCTATTTTGAAACGTCTAAATGACTTTTATATTGGATTTGTTGGTGCATCCCCAAAGTTGGATGCCGTAAGTTTATATAGGTTTAAGGATTTTCATATATAGAACCAGTTTATTGTGTATTCACAATATATACAGAGTGGCGCCCTAGTAGCTAATACGGGTTTCTTAATTTGAGGCCGAGTTGTTGACGTTTCTTCATCACATACGTTTTTCATCATAGCTTGGCATCCACAATTTTTGTTGGCATGTGGAATTCTTTTCCGGTTAACTGTCACTAATATATAGTCATAATTCCATACATTTGGAGTTTGTTTATAATGATTAAAGCAGTGTCGTCGACGAATGTTGTCGCTCCTACTCCACCTATCTACGGAATATATCTGATATAAAGCAAGTAAAGGACAGGTCCGAGAACGCTGTCTCTCGACACTCCAGTTGATATCTTTTTAATGTCTGCATATTTCTCACCATGCTTGACTTTAAATTAACGGTCAGTTATGTATGCTTGAAGAATTTGCCTTATTTGATATGGTAGATATATTTCTAGTTTGTATTCCAGACCCTGGTGCCATACTCGGTCGAATGCTTGGGCTACGTCGAGGAATATCATTGTCCAGATATTTTTCTCTTCTAGTGGTCTTTCTATTACATCAGTGTTTTGATGTACTTGATCTATTTTTGAGTGCTTGTTACGGAATCCAAACTGGTGCGTTGCAATAAGATGCTTCTCCTCGATGATGGGTTTCAGATGTTGTAAGAACAGCTTTTCAAAACAACTTGGATGTAATCGACAACAAGGATATTGGGCGTTATGATGTTTTTTCTTCAGGTGGTTTGCCAGGTTTTGGGATCATTTAATACACACTGAAAGAACGCTGTGAACTTGATGTAATTTACATAAAAAAAAAACAAATTACAACTCAACATGAATTTCAGCAAAACGATCCTGATTGTCCGGCGCCTCGTAAAATGACAAATTTTCATTTATTCAAGCAGTTTGAAGAATTCGAAACAGCTGGGAATATGCTCTATATCAGAGGTCCAAAAACAGTGTGAAAATATTGCACATATGAAGCAAGGTGTGGTAAATGTAAATATGAGCAAGAGTCTCCCGAAAAATCGATTCCATGACGTGGTGTACAATTCAGAATTTCTCCACGCCGAATTTTGAGAAATAACTTGTTTGTTTGCATCTGTTTCCTTACAAGATTCGAATTATTTTGAAAACCTCTTGCCTTCACATAATAATAAGCAATTAGAATACTTTAATGTTATTATAAACTACTTGACAATATTGACAAATTAGCAATTTTCATGTAAAATTAATAACCAGCGATGATTATTTTTATGGGGATTTTTGAAGGAAAAGGTTTATATAAATAAACTCCAAACCATACAGCAACTCAAGCAAAATTTAAAGACGATATTCTATCTTGTTTATTTTAATAGCTATAAATAATTAAAATGTTAGCTTTACTAATCATTCCAAATATTAATCTTTTTTTGCCTTACTCGTAGAGAGAGCTTTACATTTTATTGAACTTGATCTGATTGAACTGATCAATTCACAACGATGTCCACAAAGTCGTGCTTTCAACTATAGGCAGACGTAACGTGCCGGCTTGGAGAAAAGTAAGGAATATTCTTAATGTTATCGAGGACATATAGAAATAACCGGATAATTCTAGAAATAGTAAATCGTTTGTAATAAGTGGAAATTGTAGAAGGAGCTGAAAATGGTAAAAGTTACTATAGAATTGAATTTGAATTATTCCGGACCAGTAACAAATTGGATCAAATATAACACTGAAATAATGAAAAGGGAAGTGTTACAGTTAATATCATCATTCTACATAAAGTAAAAGTTATCATCATCATCAGCCTGTGTTGATCCACTGCAGGATGAAGGCCTCTTCAGCATGCTTCCAACTTTCACGGTCCTGGACTTTCCTCTGCCACTCGGGTCCAATATACTTAACGATGTCATCAATCCATCATGCTTACGGTCTTCTTCGCGGACGTATCAAGCGATATCCACTCCAGGATTGCCTTGGTCCATCTGTCGTCACATCGCCTCGCTATATGGCCTGCCCATCTCCATTTCAATTGCTTTACTCCTCCAATGCACATACTTTTGTTTGTTCCCTGATCCATGCGTAGGACTTTCTGTCTCGTCTTGTAATGCAGGTTTCACTTCCGTATGTCGTAACGGGTAGAACGCACTGCTCGAAGACTTTTTTTCAGACAAAGTGGGAGTCTGCTCTTAAACATTATGTTGAGCCTCCCAAATACCTGCCAGCCACATTTAATACGCCGTTCCACCTCCCGGGCGATATTCCCTTCCATTGAAATCATCTGCCCAAGATACATAAAGCTGTCCACAATCTCAAAATCCCTTCCTAAAACCGAAATTCTTCTGTTCTGAGCGAAGATATTGAACATAACCTGGTTCTTTTTCAGGTTAATTTACAAGGCAAATGGTTCCCCAGGCCTATGCAGTTCTTGTATGCGTCTTTGCAGCTGTTCTGGGTCTTGTGAAAGGAGAACAATCATCAAATCTAAGATGGTTTACGTTTGCACCATTGATCTTTACACCATCCTGTTCCCAATCCAGTTTACGGAATACTTCTCAAAGCCAGCCGAGAAAAGAATAGGTGATATTTCGTCACCCCGCCGTACATCTCGTTCTGCATTAATTCCCACTTCAAGGTCATCAAGGTGAATTGTGGCTTTAGCTCCATCATATATCGATCCTAATAGGTTTACATATGCTTGCATTGCACTTGGCTAAACGATGCATTCTTTATCGCATACTTTTTCGTAGTCAATACTGGATGGTAGTTCTTTAAATCTTCCTGTGCTCTTTTTTTGTGTAAAAGGACCACTTCTGCATTTTTCCGTAAGTCAGGTACTTTTTGTTCTTTGAGGCATTTTGAGTATAATTTTGCCAGTGTTTTATGTAACGTCCGACTACCAGCTTTTAGCATTTCGACAGTTACACTGTCTTTTCCTGGAGCCTTGCCGTTTTTATCGATTCTATAGCATTTGTTACTTCCTCCACTAGGATATCTGGCATTTGTTCCTCCGTGGCTATTGTTGTCTTTGATTGGTTCTGATCTTCATATAACTGGGAATAACATTTTCTGACAATTTGACAAGATTTGGGTATGCGCCCTGCACACTGTGCCATCCTCTCGCCTTAAGGCATATATGTGCGTTCTTTTGTTTCTCAGCTTCTGTTTAGCCTTGTTAATTCCTTTGTTTTCCTCCAGGGTTTTTGCACTAGCTGCATGTTGAAACGGTGCGTGTCCTCTCTGATAGGTTTCCTTATAGTTCTGCAGAGCTCAGTGTGCTCGACCCTGCCAAAAGGACTACCTGCATTTCTTATTGCTCGCCGTTTCTTTATTAAATCAATGGTCTTACTGGAGATTTTTGTCTGTTTGAGACATTTTTCTTCTGGTGCTATTGAAGCAGCTGTTTGAAGCACATTGTTGGCGATTTCTTCATATTGAACTGATATTTCCACCTCCTCTGGATCTTGTAACGCAGCAAACCGGTTTGACAAAGCAATCTCAAAATCGCTTCCTCTCTCCAGCAGTTTCCCAGAATCTACTTTGCCCTTCTTCGATCTTACCACTCTTGCGCGCTCTCTTCGACAGTCAATCCGAACCCTTGCTCGTACTATTCGGTGGTCACTTCCAATATTAAAATTGTTAAGGACAGTAAAATTGGTATATATTGTTTTATCGTTGGTCATGATGTAGTCAATTTCACTTGTGAGCCCAGATGGACTTTTCGATATCCATTTTCTGCTGATATTTTTCTTATAGAACGAATTCATAATATATAGTTCTTGTCTTTCAGCAAAATCAACCAATCTGTCACCTCTGTTGTCTCGCTCACCAGTTCCATATGGGCCAGTTGCATTTTCGTCAGTTCTTGTTGTTCCAATTCTGGCATCCAAATCACCCATCAGGATTTTGTACCTACATTTCTCCTTGTATAAAAGCTGGGCCACATTATCATAAAATTCCTCAATTTCTTCATCCTCATGGCTTATAGTAGGTGCATAAGCTTGGACGATTTGAAGCCTAAACTTTTTATTCAGCTGAATGACGCATTGGGCTAGTCGGTCGGATGTACTTTCAAATTTTACTACACTGTCCTTCAGCTTTCGATTGATGAGGAATCCAATTCCGCCACAACGGCCATTTTCCGTACCTCGAGTGTAGAGTACGTGTCCAGTTGGTTTCAGTTTGATTAACTCTTCGCCCTTTCTTCGTATTTCACAGAGCCCAATAATATCCCAATGTATGTTGTCAAGTTCGATTAACAGTTCGTTGCAATCGGGCCTCTGTTTTCATAGACCGTATATTTAGCGTTGCAATGTCAAAATTCCAATGGCAGCGTGATTTAACCCGGTGATTCTTAGTACCCTCTGCCTTGGGGCAAGTCTTCCCGCTGCCTTAGGTAGTTGCCCCTTGCGAGTTGCCCCCTCCGGGGAATGAGCGCCGTGTTTGAGGTTGTACTGTCATATTGAAACATATTGAAATACCATGTTGAAGGTATGGACCGTAATCTGCCACGCTGGTCCAATGCGGGTTGGCAGATTTTGGATCATGATAGTCTGAGGCCTCTGCCTTGACCCGTCCACCATTACCTACTCAAACCCCTTTACCACGTCAAGGTCTGATCCACAAAGGGGTATATAAAAAAAGTATAAATATAACTTACTTTATTTAGTTATTTTTAATTATACGAGGTGTTTAAATAATGAGTCTAAATAATGAGACATAAACTAATGAGACTGTGGCGTAGTGGTCGATCTTGTAACACTGTTAGCTTCCTCTTTGGAGGGAAAGTATGTCCACATCTGATGCATTTTCACAACTAGTTCAAACTTTTTCTATCTACACTGGATAGTTTGTAGTAATCCTTTTTGGTGAACCGGCTGCTTCTGATAAACCGTATTCTGTCAATTCAATTTCCTACCACTTTTTTCAAGCAATTGGGATCTATGTCCACAATTGTCCGAGTTATCTTGACTTCCAAGGCGTCAATAGTTGCTAGTTTATCGGCATAGACTAAACATTTAACTTAAGCCCCAACGAAAATAATCTAAAGGCGTCAAATCACATGATCTTGGTGGTCAATTAAGAAGTCCGCTCCTTGAAATAATTTTCTTGCCGAATTGTTCCCTCAATAAATCGATGGTTGCATTGGCTGTATGACATGTGGAACCGTCCTGTTGGAACCACATCTCCTACAAATCAATACCATACAAATTCGAAATGAAATAATTATTGGTTATTGCTTTGTAATGATAGTTATTAACGGTAACAAAATAAATAGGGCCCAATGATGCCACTGGCCCACAATCCGCACCATAAGGTGCATTTTTCTGAATACAAAGGTAATTGTTGGATTATTTGCGAACCATTTTTCACTCCAAATGCGGCAATTTTGTCTATTAACGTAACCCTTAAGCCAAAATGAGCTTCGTCAAACAAAATTTTGCGGTTATATTCTGGGTCAAGTTGCAATCCTTTTTGAACCTGTTGCGCAAAATTTTCGACGTAGTCAGATAACATAGCCCAGCTTCCTGCGAACGGCGACGAATTGATAAATTTGGATTTTCATCAACACTTTCAGCAACAGAGGCGATATTTTCTTCGGAACGCATAGTTTTTGTCTTGTTTTTGTTTTAATAACGAGCAGAGTGAAATGCGTTCGGAATTTGTCGATAATTCGGCGAATACATCACGAAATTCAAATTTACGAAGTGCTCTATAAGTTTGGCGCACAGAACCTGGTTTTAATAATAAATATAGCCAATTATATATACAGGGTGTTTTCAAAGTTTAGTTATTTATTTTAACAGGTTGTAGAACTCAGGTTGTTAAAATAAGTTATTTTACCAAAAATCATTTATATAAAAGTTGCAAAATAAACAAGTTATTAACAGTTTCAAAATTTGAAAACAGACCTAACTTTTTGATATTTTCGACCACTGCGTTGTAAAAACAAAGTATTTGTTTATCTGAGAAATTCATCTCCTGATGATGTTAACATGGTTAGCGAAGCGTGCGTGAATAGAAGAGGAATAAGATACTGGGTATGACTAGGTTTTTTTATTCTTGCACGATATTTCTTTTGCGTGTGATGTTCGATTTGAAGAGTGGTAATAATTTCTTAACAGTGCGTGTTCAATTTTTGGGTACTTTCTGCGATCAAAATGCCATACGTTTATGAACATGAACATCTTGTAATAATTGTGACAGATTGTTTTGAAGAAAGTCTCGATAATTTTCACCTGAAAGAAAGAAAGGCCTAATAAGCATGTCATTTACTTCGCCAGCCCAAACATTTACTGAAGATCTAGGCTGAAAATGGGTTCTTTTCACAACATGCCGATTTTTTACTGCCCAAACATGGTTGTTGTGGAAATTATTTACTCCATTTCTTGCATATGTGATCTCGTCGGTAGCCAAAATATATTTGGTAAAATTTTCATTACTCTTCTACCGATGTAAAAGCTACTGATAAGATTGAACTATTCTAGGATAATCTTCGGGTTATGACGCTTGCACCCGTTGATAATAATAGGAATAAAAGTGTTTTTGTCGTATAGTCTTCCACACTTTACTATGACCAACTTCAACTGGACCTGCTATAGATTTAGACTTCGTTGTTGGCTCCTTTTCGACAATTTCTAAAATTTCTTCCTCGATCTCCACCATTTCGCGTGGAGGAGGTCTTCCAGTGTGACCCCCTTATTGTGCCTTTAAGTACCTGTTTAAGTAACCTTTATGCATACAAACGACATACTGCGGCTTCATTTTGTTGGCACGGTCCGTAAACTAATATTATATCCACTATTTCATTGTTTTCATAAACGTGTGGCATTTTAGTCGCAGAAAGTACCTAAAAATTAAACACGCACTGTTAAGGAAATATTACCACTGGTCAAATCAAGCATCCCACTCAAAAGAAATATCGCACAAGAATACAAAAAACTAGTCATATCCAGTAACAGCTACAAACAAATACTTTATGTGTTTACAATACAGTTGTCGAGAATATCAAAAAGTCAGGTTTGTTTTCAAATTTTGTAACTGTTAATAGATTCATTAGTTTGCAACTTTTATATAAATAATTTTTGGAAAATTACTTATTATTATGAGTTCTACCTGTAAAAATATATGACTCAACTTTGAAAACATCCTATATATATATATATATATATATATATATATATATATATATATATATATATATATATATATATATATATATATATATATATATATAGTGTTAGATTTTCTTGGACTTCGTCCAATGACACAGCAGTAGCTGAGTGTCATCACACACCCAACCGTTGGGTTCCACAATTTCATGTGGAATACACAACAACCTGCGTCTCCGCCTAATTTTGTTGGTTGCTTGACCGGGAAGGAGCCCCACCTATCCCTTCAACTGGATGACATATGTTTCGTCTCTCGAGGTTCAGACTCATCAGGGCGCCGACATATACCATACCAACAGGGTCTTCCTATACTTGATGGTATGGTATATGTCGGCGCCCTGATGAGTCTGAACCTCGAGGGACGAAACATATATCATCCAGTTAAAGGGATAGGTGGGGCTCCTTTCCTGTCAAGCAACCAATAAAAATGTTCATATATATATATATATATATATATATATATATATATATATATATATATATATATATATATATATATATATATATATATATGATTCAAGATATCTCGTTTCTTAATTTTTACTCGACAATTGTCTACATCACTTCCGGACAGATTAACTTCTTGTAAAGTATCTGTTAGCCTTTTCACATACATTTCTTGTATAACAACTTTCTAAAGATTTTATGTTATCCTTATTAATAAACATAACATCATGCTTAAGCTTACTTAGAAATCCTAACTGTAT
Organism: Cosmopolites sordidus; assembly: GCA_031761425.1. Lineage (NCBI taxonomy): Eukaryota > Metazoa > Arthropoda > Insecta > Coleoptera > Curculionidae > Cosmopolites > Cosmopolites sordidus. Next base: position 18,455 of record JARFXV010000124.1, read on the forward strand.
TATCACTCAAGTATTTATTTTACTGTAAAACCCTCACCGTTATTGAAAGACCCCTTATATTCCTCAATTACTTTATAAGCTCTTTAAATTAATGTTTCCTTTCCCCGTTTGGAGACACAAAAATTCCTTATTTTTTAATTACTTAGCCTGAACGAATTAAAAAACTTTTGAAGGAAGCGATTTAATTTTGTTTGAAATCTTCGGGCAATTCTATTGAGTTTTTTCCGTAAAATTTCCTAACTTCCAATTTGTTTTAGGTCATTCTGAACGTACTCAGGTTTAAAATAATCAATTTAGTTATAATTAATTCAATAACTAAAAAGATATTTGCGTTAATATAATTTTCAGGCATTTTTCTTGTTGTTTGTAGTTCCATGATATTTCAGCTTTTTTTTTGGAAACTCTTTAGTTTGACAACATTTTTTAATATGATGAATAAATAAAATACGCCTCATTTCTTTCGCATCAATTATCCGTCTCTCTTATATCGTTATTAAAGTATGTATATATGTATATAGATATATATATATATATATATATATATATATATATATATATATATATATATATATATATATATATATATATATATATATATATATGATGTTGTCATCCGTCCATCGTGTTTTCCGTCTTCTTCGTGGACGTTTATAATCAAGCGGTATCCATTCCAGGATTGCTTTGGTCCATCTGTCGTCGCATCACCTCGCTATATGGCCTGCCCTCTTCCATTTAAATTTTTTCAGCCTTCCATTGATGTCACGTACCTTCGTTTGTTTTCTGATCCATATGCGGGTCTTTCTGTCCTGCTTTGTAATGCCAAGCATACATTTTTCCATTCCCTTCTGTGCTATGTGAGTGTCCATGTTTCACTTCCGTAAGTCAAAACAGACAGCACGCACTGATTAAAAACTTTTCTCTTCAGATAAAGTGGGAGTTGTTCTTAAACATGATATTGAGCCTGCCAAATACCTTCTAGCCACACTTAACACGCCGTTCCACTGCCAGTACAGTGTCACCCTCCATTAAAATCCTTTGCGCAAGATATATGTAGTGGTCCACCACCTCCAAATCGCTTCCTAAAATAGAAATTTTTCTATTAACAGCAAATTTGTTGAACATAACCTGACTCTTCTTTAGATTTATTTTCAAACCAAATGGTTCTCCCGCCCTTTGCAGTTCGCGTATGCGTTTTTGTAGCTCATCTGGGTCTTGTGATAGGAGAACGATATCATCTGCTAATTTAAGATGGCTTAGGTATGCACCATTAATTTTTATTTCCTCCTGTTCCCAATCCAGACTACAGAATACTTTTTCAAGGCAGACTGAGAATAGAACATGCGATATTGAGTCACCCTGCCGTACACCCCGTTCTACGTTGATTTTATGTGCACTCTAACTATAGCTTCCTCATACATGGATCCCAGTAGGTTCACATAGGCTCTCTCTATTCCCCTGGTTAAGCAATGCATCCATTATGGCTTGCGTTGTCTTTTCAATGTGATCAAATGTCTTTTCATATACAATAAATGCCAGGCACAGTGGCATGGTGTATTTATTGTGCCTTTCTATGGTCAGTTGGACAACCTGGATATGATCCATTGTACTGAATCCACTTATGAATCCTGCCTGCTCTTTCGGTTGTGCATCATTCAGTGTTCTTAATATTCTTTTAGTTAATAACTTTGTGAAAACTTTGTACATGACTGATAGGATTGGGCGGTAGTTTCTTAAATCTTCCTGTGCTTCTTTCTTATGAAGAAGGCTCACTACAGCATTTTTTCATAAACTGGGTTTTTTTTTTATATTTGAGGCATTTTGAGTATAATTTTGCCAGTATTTTATATAAAGTTTGACCACCTACTTTTAATCGTTTCTTTGGCATTTGTGACTTCATCCAACAGGATATCTGGCATTTGCTCTTCCGTGGGCATATATATATATATATATATATATATATATATATATATATATATATATATATATATATATATATATGTGTGTGTCTGATGACACTCAACTACTGCTGTCTCATTGAACGCAGTCCAAGAAAATCTAACACTACATATATATATATATATATATATATATATATATATATATATATATATATATATATATATATATATATATATATGTATATATATATATATATATATATATATATATATGTGTATATATATATATATATATATTCACGTATGGGCCCTGGTGGACCACGCGAAGTACAATTAGAGGCGTTGGTTGTTGTTAGCCTTCGTTTGAGCCCATACTAATTTCATTCTTTCGCTATGAGCTTTTTTCCTTTCGTCAGACCAAGTTGTTCCAGTCTTCCTACATTTTTCTCTCTGGCCAACCTTCCAAACGTTAACCTTGTGTCTGAAACAACCTCTATCCTGAATTTCACTTTGTGTAATATTTGCTGATCTTAGGTCCTCTTTAATTGCCGCAATCCATTTAATTATTTCTACTTTAGCTCTACTCCTATTTTCATAAAATTCGACTATTTGTCTAGTTAGCCTATTCGGATTCATTCGCTTGATGTGTCCGTAAAACGTCTTCTTTTTCTCATATCGCTATGTATATCTGTGTATTGTTTGATTTCTTGGTTTTCTCGAAGTCGATATGTTGTGCTATTTATTTGTTTGGGGCCTAGGATTTTTCTTATGATTTTTCTTTCCTTCTTTTCAATGTGCTCGATGTCCCTCTTTCTATTCAAAATGAGCGTTTCTGCAGCATATATACATTCTGGCTTAATAACCGTGTTGTAATGTCTCAGTTTTGTGTTTTTAGATAGGCATTTTTTGTTGTAAATATTTTGTGTAAGTCTCAATGCCGTTTCCATTTTTTGACATCTACCCTTATTGGCCGCTTTTTCCAACCCATTTTCCATGATTATTTCACCCAAATATTTGAATTGAGAGACTCGTCTGATGTTACCATATTTTGTTTTTAGAAATGGTGTTCTTAGTCTGTTGCAGGTCATGTATTGAGATTGTGTCTTTTCAAAGGATATTTGGAGTCCTACCTTTTCTGCTGTTTCTTTTAGGATTTCAATCTGTTTTTGAGCCGCTAATACATCTTGAGCTAAAATTGCTAGATCATCAGCAAATGCCAGACAATCAATTTTGATGTTGGTTCTCCCCAGTTTAATGGGCTGGTCAATATTCAGTGCCGACTTTTTTTCACGCCACTCCTGTATTACTTTTTCTAGAACACAGTTAAATAAGAGTGGCGAGAGTCCATCCCCTTGTCTCACACCAGTTTTAATTTCGAAGGGTTCTGAGATGTCACCCATGAATTTAACTTTTGAGCTCGTGTTAGTTAACGTTGCTTTAATAATTGCCAGCGTTTTCAGATCTGGTCCTTGTTCTTTCAAGATTCGGAATAAAGATTCGCGGTCAATAGAATCATATGCTTTTTTGAAATCCACAAATGTACAGACGAGATTTTTATTGTACAGTTTTTGATGTCTTAGAATCATCTTTAGATTCAGGATCTGTTCAGGGCAGGATCTGCCCGGTCGAAAACCTGCCTGGTATTCACCAATGTTCGGTTCTAACTGTCTCTGTGCTCTGTCTAGTAGACATTGAGATAGAATCTTGTAACAAACTGGGAGAAGAGATATTCCTCTATAGTTGTTTACATCCGTTCTATCTCCTTTCTTATGTAGTGGATGGATTAGAGCATCTTTCCAATCTTCCGGAATCCGTTCGGTTCGCCAAACTTCTTGTAGAATTTTGGTTATTTCCTTGATTGTACCTGGACCAGCGGATTTCAAAAGTTCAGCAGTGATTCCATCTTCACCAGAAGCTTTGTTATTTTTAAGCCGCTTGATTTGCCTAAGTATTTCCTCTTCATTCGGTGGTAATGAATCTGGGTTTGTTTGTTTAGGGTTTAGTGTTGGTAATTTGTTTAAGGGCTCAGGACAGTTTAGTATTTGTTCAAAATATTTCGCAAGTTCTTTGCAATTGTCTTGGTTATTTAGAGCTAGTTGTCAGGGATTTCCTTTTGAAAGCATAGGCTCTGCGGTTGATAGTCTGTTAATTTAGTTTTAAATGTTTTGTAAAAGTTTCGGGTGTTATTTTTTTGGAAATCTTTTTCTATTTCATTGAGTTGATTGTTTTCATATTTTCTTTTAGTTTGTCTAATTAGCTTCGATGTTTCTTTTCTTACTTCCAAAAAGATGTTATAGTTTATTGCTGTTTTTTGACTGTTCCAATCTTTGAATGCTTTACTTCGGCTTAATACTGCTAGCTCGCAAACTTCATCCCACCACGGATGTTTTCTACGTTTTTGTAAACGGACCAACTTTAAGGCTGTTTTAATAATTTTTTGTTTTAATTCTTGCCAGTTCTGTGCAAGTTGTTTATCAAGCTCTTCTGTTAGGGCTGGTTTTATTTTCGTTGGGTCAAACTTTGGTATTAGCAGCCCCTTTTGAATAAGTTTTCGAGGTTTTAAGCTAAGTTTGATTCTAGTTAAGTAGTGATCCGTGTCTATATTTGCTCCTTTCCTGACTTGAACATGCAAAATCTCTTTATAATTGGGGTACGAAATGGTAACATGGTCAATTTGAAATTCACCCATGTATGTGTTTGGGCACCTCCGGGTCTTTTGTTTTGTTATTTTCTTCTTAAAATGGGTTGACATTATTTTTAGATTAAACTGCGAACATGGTTCAACCAATCTTCTACCATTATGGTTAGTCCATTTATGAGCGGGAAAACTGCCGACTGTTTTCCTATACTTTTTTTCTTTCCCTAGTTGGGCGTTGAAATCACCCTATAGGATTTTTACGTGGTTAGAGGGAATTTTAGAGATAGTCTTTTCCAGATTTTCCCAGGACTTATTTACTTTTTCAGGATTAGATTTATTTTCTTCGTTAACTGGGAGGTGTGCATTGATTAATGTATAGTTTTTGTTAGCACACTTGAGGGATAGTGTCATAAGTCGATTATTTACTGGCTGGACATTTGTTATAGAACCAAGAATGTTTCTTGAGACAGCGAAAGCAACACCGAGATGTGGTGTATTTTTGAGTATTCTTTTGTCCGTTTTACTTTTAAAAAGTCTGAATTCCAAGGTGTTATCATCTATCAATCTGGTTTCTTGCAAAGCTAAAATTTGGATTTTTTGCTGATTTAATGTTCGCCCCAATTCGTGTAGTTTTCCTGGACGCAGGAGAGAGTTGATATTTAGCGTTCCAAAGAAAGTTTTTATTTTCGGTTTCAGACGTTGGCCAGAGGTCTCCGACTCCCTCTGAAAGATTTTGCGTTTAAGCCCGGATGCCCCAGAATCCGAAAGTCCGGTATATATATATATATATATATATATATATATATATATATATATATATATATATATATATATATATATATATATATGTATATATATATACCATGCAATATATATGCAACAAAGCGTTTTAATTGCAGCGTCAGATTAATTACCTGTTGATATCTTTTAATGTAATAATTTTTTTTTAATTTTCAGTCAATTATTAAATTCTTATTTTTTTATTGTTTTGTTGACATTTTAGTGTATTTATAAACCATCCTCAGAACAACTGTACAATATACATCATTTTTACAAATAAAATTATTAAAAATTAAAAATACACATTTACATCTAAAAACCAACCAGTATATTTAATTGAACAATTAATTTCTCAAACTTTTTTATAATGAATTTTTTTTTTTTCCAATTTTCAATTGACGCATTTATGAGTTTGATATATTTAATAATATTTTTTGTTTTTTATTATAACCTAACAATGTAGGATTTTTTACATATAAGGGTATTATACGAAAAAATAAAAAAAAATTAACATTTATCATTTAATGATGTTACTTAATTTATCAGTATCATTTCTGAAATTAATGGTATTATTTGTTTTTTTTAATATAAATCATTTCTTTTTTTATATTGGTTTTCAAAATCAAAAATTTTTATGTTGTTAAAATTAAAGTTATGGTCATCTATGGCATGTTTTGAAAGGGCAGTTACGTTTGGTTCTAGGTTTCTAATGCTTTTTTTATGTTCATTCATTCTGTTTTTTATATATTGTTTAGTTTGGCCAATATATGAGCTTGGGTATTTTAAGCAATCGATTTTGTCAATTAAATTTGTTTGTTCCATTTTGGGTGTTTGTGGTTTTAATTTTGTAAACATTTTTTACTGTTATTATTGTTATTATAGATATAGTGGTAGGTTTTTAGATATAAATTTGTATTTTTTATAAAAATGATGTATATTGTAGAGTTGTTCTGATGATTTGTAATTAAACTGAAACGTAAAAAAATGATACAAAAATGATAATTTAATAATTCATCGAGAATCTCAAAAAAAAAATTAAAAAAAAATACAATGGAATATATGTAATATATTAATAACCTTTTGTTTCTGTGTGTGTATTATATGTTCCATCAGACATTGTTTATTGCATAATAACTTCCAAACATACCAAGTCATCACTTTCCTCCAATATTAAATCATTATCTACAGTGAAAAACTTCCCGATTCTATCATTTGTTTTCATGCCGAAATCATAATTAGTTTTCCATATTCGAGCTAAAAGTGACATGGGAGGTCGTCTTCTGCATCTGAATCTTCTGCGTTTTGTGTTGGATTTTCAAGGTTATTATGTGTAATTCCAGATTTGGAAAAACAATTTTTCAAGAATCAAGTATTCTTTGACACTCGGTCCGATACAATCTTAATAGATAAATTGCATCCATACGTTTAATTACTTTGAGAGTTCTTGAGCTGATTCAGCAGTATTAACGCCTAATAAAAGTTTTTTAACAATAAATATTATATAAAAAGCTTTAAAAAAACTTTTAATAATGCTCTGGTCTAAAAGTTGGCACACAGAGGTAAAAAAATCAATTCAGTATTTTCTAATTTTAGGTGTCTTGGGTATAAACGCGCGTTGTCTGGAAATACGTTTCCAGACATTTGTCGTTTCCCACGTTTTAACTTTCACCAACTATTCTGTCATTAGTTCCCCATTGATCCATGTTTTTCTATTCCATCTCCAAGCAATAGAAAAATCCTTCAGATTGATATGTTGCATAGCTCTTGGTTTTGCGGCTCTTCCAATTACAAGCGGCTTTTTTCCATTCATGTTTATATAAAACAGTATAGTTAACATTTCTTTCGAAAGTTCTTTTCTTCCCGTCTTATCTGCTTGTGTGCGCGTTGCACACGTTGTTTGTTCTCGAGTCCGTTCAAGAGAAGGACTAACCGTTCATCGAACTGGGTTTTCGTGCCAGTTTCCGTCCAAGAGAGTGTCAGTTGAAAAATCTGCTAATAATGAGAAGATAATGTTTTCAATTTAATTGTTTTCACTTAAAAGTGGCGTCAGAACTTCATATATATTTCAGCGGCCTAATTTGGTGTTAAGGATCTATTTTTTTCTATTTTATCAGCCTGGTTTTTAAGTTAGCCTTTTTGGCTCCTTGATTTATTTCATTAGATTGACCCCAAAACGAGTTTTTCGAGAATATTTGGTGGTGTTTAGTTGACCCAGGAGGTCGATGAAAACTTAATTTATAGGTTTGTAGAGGGTTTTAGGTGGCTTGAGCAATTCTCAAAAGGTCGAGACTCGGTTGAAGATGAACATCGCAGTAACAAGGTAACTGCGAGTAATAAAAATGTCCACCGAATCTGAAAAGTTCTACATTCTGATCATCGAATGACGATTAAAGTGATAGGGTTTGAATTTGAAATTTGAAATTGTTGAATTTGTCTCACACAAGTTTCATCCAATTTATTGAGGATGAAAAAAATCTGCGCAAAAAATGGTTTTGAAAAATCTTTCTCAGGATCACAAAAGAGAAGAGAAATGTCAGCTAAGAGTATTGTTCGATCGAATGCTTCATTACTTTGTTTACCCATCTCGTACCTTTCCTAGCCACAAAAAGTCTATAAATTAAGTCGACTTGAAACTGAGTTATCGACCACTTAAGAAAAAAGTATCGATTAATTTGTTCTCAGAAATAAATATCAGCAGATGTTATATAGATGCTATATCACTATATATTTAGATCTAAAATTGGTTATTGGTAGGCATAGAAATTATAATATGTATACACTGAAAATGCATTTGAATATAAATGTACAAAATCCCTTCTCTAATGATTATGAACGCATTCATTCGCGTTTTATTAAGCTTCTTTGAATTTATTGAACTGCAATATTTAAATCACAGTGTATTCATCGTTTCAATATTTTTCGGAAAATACTCCATTGACGAAGAATAAATGCATACAGCAGGTTTTTCTGCTTGTTTTCAATTCGGCGATGCCGGTAAAATGTAAATATTTGCGTCGGAGGCAGGCTCCCCGAATTCGATGCTTTTTACTCGATTTTAATCCTAGTCAGCGAGGGTACCATCTAGGTTTGCCACATTTTATCTTGCCGTGATGTTTAAAATCCCTCAGAGGATTTATTTGTTTGTAGTAGATTTAAACTTTTTTTTGCAAAATGAAGAACACTCTAAATTAATTTTTGTTACGTTATTCAAGTTAATTTTTAATGATAAATTTTTTAAATAATTGATTCGTCTGCATTTTATGACTGAGCAGTTTAACTATGTGAAAGAAAGCACTTCTACTTTGTTTTAGATCACTATATATATATATATATATATATATATATATATATATATATATATATATATATATATATATATATATATATATATATATGTATATATATATATATATATATATATATATATATATATATATATATATATATATATATATATATATATATATATATACATATATATATATATATATATACATATATACATATATATATATACATATATACATATATATATATATACATATATATATATATATATATATATATATATATATATATATATATATATATATATAATATATATATATATATATATATATATATATATATATATATATATATATATATATATATATATACATATATATATATATATATATATATATATATATATATATATATATATATATATATATATATATATATATATATATATATATATATATATATAGGAGGCTTATTGGACGGTAGTTCTTCCAATAAGCCTCCTATCAGTGATGTACAAAGTTTTCACTAAGATAATTTCTAAAAGAATATTAAAAAAACTGAATGACGCACAACCAAGAGAACAAGCAGGATTCAGAAGTGGATTCAGTACAATGGATCACATCCAGGTTGTACAGCAGGTCATAGAAAGGCACAACGATGCACTGTGCTTGGCTTTTATCGACTACGCAGCATGCCACTGTGCTTGGCTTTTATCGACTACGAAAAAACATTTGATTCCATCTCAAAGCATGGGATAATGGATGCACTGCTTAGCCAAGGTGTAGAGAGAGCCTATGTAAACCTATTAGAATCGATATATGATGGAGCTACAGCCACAATTCACCTTGATGATCTTGAAGTGGGAATTAATATAGAACGAGGTGTACGGCAGACACAAGACCCAGAGGAGCTGCAAAGACGCATACAAGAACTGCAAAGGGCTGGCGAACCATTTGGCTTGAAAATAAACCTGAAAAAGAGTCAGGTTATGTTCAATAACTTCGCTCAGGACAGAAGAATTTCAGTTTTAGGAAGGGATTTAGAGATTGTGGACAGCTTTGTATATCTTGGGCAGAGGATTTCCATGGAGGGGAATACCGCCCGGGAGGTGGAACGGCGTGTTAAATTTGGCTGGCAGGCATTTGGTAGGCTCAACATAGTGTTTAAGAGCAGACTCCCACTTTGCCTGAAAAGAAAAGTATTCGATCAGTGCGTTCTACCCGTTATGACATACGGAAGTGAAACCTGGACACTCACATCGCAATCAATTCAAAAACTTCGGGTGGCACAGAGGGGAATGGAAAGATGTATGCTTGGCATTACAAGACGAGACAGAAAGTCCTGCGCATGGATCAGGGAACAAACAAAAGTCTGTGACATTATTGGAAGAGTAAAACAGTTGAAATGGAGATGGGCAGGCCATATAGCGAGGCGATGGGACGACAGATGGACCAAGGCAATCCTGGAGTGGATACCGCTTGATCGCAAACGTCCGCGAAGAAGACCGAAAGCACGATGGACTGATGACATCGTTAAGTATATTGGACCCGAGTGGCAGAGGAAAGCCCAGGACCGTGAAGGTTGGAAGCATGCTGAAGAGGCCTTCATCCTGCAGTGGATCGATACGGGCTGATGATGATGATGATGATATATATATATATATATATATATATATATATATATATATATATATATATATATATATATATATATATATATATATATATATATATATATATATACATATATATATATATATATATATATATATATATATATATATATATATATATATATATATATATATATTCGTGTGTTTGTGCAATACTCATACAAACCATACATAGTAGAATTAGAAGTGTGAGGAAGGACTCGATGATTCACCGTTCGGTTTTAGAAATGCCTATGGTAATTGCATAGCAGATATTCTGAATATGTTGAATCAGTTCTTTTTTGTATATATGTTAGGATTGTTTGTGTTGTGATATTCGTTTTTTGAACGTCCAAAAGCTATACACTTATTTTCAATTGGTATTTTCTCTTTTTTGTAAGCTAAGCACCTTTCGCACATTTTAAAGAACCGAGTAATGAATAATCGATGGAGAATTTCAAGCACCACAAGATTGGCTTAAGGTGCGAAAGTCACTTCAAGGTGCGAAAGTCACTTCATAACATCAAAATTCTTGGAGAAACTGAATCTCTGCAGACACTTCAGCAGCAGTAACATATCCAGAAGTTAATTGCTGATTCTAAACTCGAAGAGATTTACCACTAAACACCAAATTACTTTTTTTGAACTTATCGACGCATGTTTCGCTAACCATGTTAGGATCATCAGGAAATGATTAAATCATGTGATAATAATGGTGAATTAAATAATTCCCCAAGAATTTTGATGTTATGAAGTCACTTTGTGACTGTGTGATGTTGTGAACTGATTAATTGCTGATAGAAAAGTAAAAAGTCCGCCTCTGGTTTTAAGGTAGCAACAGAAAAAGTTACACTGCTGTTCTGTTCTAATGCATTAGGAGATCTTATTAAATCACTTTACAGATCTTCGTGCTTTCAATAATCAAAAGAAGAACAACCTACCAGTGTTTTGGCGTCCAAACTAGAAAGCGTGGGTGACAAGTGTCATTTTCTGTGACTTGTTTCGGAATTGTTTTGTTCCTGAAGTTGAAACTTATTTAAAAAAAAATAATGTAGATTTCAAGGTAGTTCTGATTTTGGACAATGCTCCAGGTCACCCTCGTAAGCTTGAATGGATGGATGGAATGGATCCCGATATGAATATTGGGAAATCCCGAATGCAATGCTGGAAAAATTTGGACATAGCAAAGTGCATTGTTAATATAAAATAATAATTGCAAGAACCGAAGCACATTGAAATCGTGCTGAAAAAAAATGTGGCCTGATCTCACTGTCGGTAATGATGAAGAATTCGTTCAAATTCAAACGTTAACTGAAAACATTGCTTAAGTTGCGAATGGCATATGACGAGATGATTTCGAACAGATAGGATCAAGTGATATTCAAGAATTGATGAATCGCAAGATGAAGATTTGACTGAAATCAACTTGGAGGAAATACTTAATTCCCATTCTATTTAAGAGAAAGCCTCAATGAGTACTGAAAAAGTAAACTTAAAAAACTGGAGTGAAGGTTTGCGAATGATAAATGAGCTTTGTGATTTCTTTATAAAAATTGACCCGTCTGTGGAAAGAAGTTTTGTTTTTAATACGCAAATTGTTAATGCCACAGCCGAATATCAGTCTGAATTAAGAGACGTTTTAGAAGCTGAAAAAAAAGAAAAATTACCATTTTCTTTAAACCCTGATAATAATTGTTAATATTGTTAAAAATCTTCCATTAAATTGCTTTTATTATATCTTTTTTATTTTATTTTGTAACCTTGGAACATATACTCTTTAATCATGTAAAAATACTATTCCGTTTCACGTTTCACGGTTTCTGTATGCGCAGCATATTTACGGAATGAAGGAATTTTGACTGTATCGTAAAAATTTTATATATAGATCTTTGTTTATTTATTTGTTGAATATTAATTTAATAATTTATCTTTTTGATGCTATATATTATATATTCAAGTCTAATATGTTCGTTAAATAATATTATTTTATATATTACCAAGAAATTAATATTGTATATTGTTTCAGTTTTCTAAAACAATATGTTTTAGTAGAGTTCCCCATCAAAAATGTCATCCATGCTTATAAGAGCTTCTTTTACCACTTACCACACTGTGTCATCAAGCTCCTCTTTTTCAACCTTCAAAAGAAATTTCATAAATATTTTACGTTATATATTGCGGCTAAAATATGTTTCGCGCAGAGAAAAAAATGAAAAAAACTTCGAAGCCGAAGCCACAACAAAAAGCTCTCGGCTTAAACATTTTAAAAAAGATTTATGAATCTGTCAAACATTCTGAACCGTTAAGAATATAAGAACGAAAAATGTCGTATCGGTTATAGCAAATTGTTGCAGACAATGACATTATTTTTCATATAATTAATTTAAAACAAATATTTTATAATATATTACACATATAGTATATACAATCTGATTTTGTTTCAATAGAAAGTGAAATGCAAATACTTTATGAAAAATTGCTAATCATCGTCGGTTTTTTCAATTGCTATCTTCAGCTGATCTAATTGTGTATAGTTGAGGTCGGTGTTGATGGTATGGTTGCGTGAAAGAAGCTCAAAGTATACGGATCCGTTCCATTTCTTCCAAATACAAAACACCATTTTCTTCAGATGAAGGCCGGCTTTAATGCCATAATTAAAAGTGTTTGCCTTGGCAACACGCATAGTTTTTTTTGTTACACCTTGTGGTACACAACCCACTTTTTATTACTATCCGTATCAGAAATGGCGCGTCAGAATTTTTTTCAGCAAAACATCGCACAAAGACATTTGCTTTTGCAGATTTTGCTCACTAAGGACCATGCTTCGTGGATATTCGACTATTATGGACTTTATTTCCACGACATCAGTGCTTGAAGCGTGGCCTGAGCAATATCGGTCTACCAGGTCAAAATATCCGTCCTTAAACCGACCAAATAATCTTCCCAATAAAACCCCAAACATAAATGTTTGTAATCCATCACAGATTTTTATTTCCAAGCGCTAAAGGATCAACTAACGGAAAGCAACTTCCGGATAATCCGATACAATATTGGTTTTTAATTATAAAAATGGTGGCTAAGATGTTATGGTTTTTGTAAAAGTCAAAACAAAAAACGATTAATGTATATTTGTGTAACTGTGAAAATGAGGATAAAAATTAAAATGAGATGAGAAGGCGAATAAAAATGGGAATAAACAACGTGCCTTATCGTCACATTTTGACTCAATATTACAAAAATGGCAAACAAACTGTGCACATATAAAATGATATGTCGTGTTTATACCAGATTCTGTTCTGGAGTTTTCGGCGTTAGTGTTGCACTGTCGCCTGAATAAAATTGACAAAAGTATTTTTAAAGAAATTGTTATAAATGGCTTTATTGTGATATGTTTCTTAGCTTAAAGGTGTTGTAGTTTTATATTGAATTGATACAAAAGTTCGTCCCATGTTCTTGGGAAAATTATATTTATTAAAAATTACATTCGATCACTATAGTATGTGCCGTTTTGTTCCATTACTTTTCTTAATCTCCCCGGTAGTTGCATAATCCCATGCTCGTAGAAGTTCGGAGTTTTCTGACCACAGAATTGATCCAGGTGATTTTTAAACTCTTCCAAGTTTAAAGTTTTTACCATCCAAGCTATTTTTAAGCGATCAGAAGGAGCTTGATCGGGAGAGTACGATGGATGAACCAAAACTTGTGGTCTAGCATCCATTGTCTCGATACAACACAATGCTCTTTCTGTTGGCTAATTCAGGCCGCTTATGATTAATTTCTCGCTTTAATCCAACCCATGATTCCCTTCCACTCCCACCAAATGCATAGAATGTCCTTCTTCGGGTATAAATTGGCTTTTGCTCAAGTTGAAGGGACATCTCCGCGCTTGCACTATAATATTGCATCTAAAATTAATATACACAATCCATTTTTCACCACTTCTAATTATATTCTTTAAAAATGGATTGATTTTGTTAAGGCTTAATAGAGAATAGCCAACGGAAATTAGGTCTATGAAATGTATCTCCATCAGCTCATAATATACAGGGCGTCCCAAAAATGTATACATACTTTGACTGGTTCTAAAATCAGTATTTATTTTCATACAGTTTACTTTAGGGTTTAAAAAATGCTAAAGTAACAGTTAACTGCCACAACAGTAAACTGCCCACTGCCGTGGTCCAGGTATTGCTAGTAACGAGCAGGAATTGAACCGCAAATATACAGAATCATTTCCATTGGTCTTACTTTATTACTGTTGCCGGTTTTGTTTTATAACCCTTGTCTTTAATATATCTCCATAAAAATAAGTCGAGCAGCGTAAGGTCAGGTGACCGTCCTGGTTATTCCAACCCACCAACCAACCTCTTTGTCCAATCCGTCTGTTCGGTAGAGTCTCGTCAAGATAAGCCCTTACGTACTTATGTGAAGGTGCACCATCTTATTCTCCATCTTGTGCACCGTCTTATGTGGAGGTGCACCATCTTATTCTCACCCTCAAAAGCTACCCGAATGCGTGGGATCACTGCTTCCTGTAGCAAATTAAAGTAAACAGCACCAGTTACAAAACCGTCAAAATGGAACGATCCAATTAATCCTTTTGCAAATAAGCCACACCACACTGTGACTCATGGAAAATTAACATGATGTTCTTCAGTAACGTGAGGATTCTCGTGTTCCCGTAAGTGCAATTGTGGTTGTAAATTGAACTGAAAATTCTCAAATTCTGAACTCTGAACTGAAAATGATTACATTTCCATTGCTCAAAGGTAAGTCTAGTAGCAGCCTTTTTTTAAATATTAATCTGAAAGAGAATGCAGTATGAGCAAGTTGTCAGAAAATTAAGGGTGTATACACTTTTTTAGGATACCCTGTATATATATATATATATATATATATATATATATATATATATATACAGTTATGGCTAAAAAAACTAGAGTACCAGAGTTAGAAAATAGGCTTTCAAGTAATAAAATTTCTTGGAATAAAATACAACTGTTATAAAAATATTTTTCTTACCGTTCGCCGTCTTGATAAATATTTGAAACAAGAAATAATCGCAACATAAAATAAATTCCAGAATGTCATTACAAAGTAATGTGGTGAAACAAATAAGTGTTGAAGTATATTAAAAGTTGTTGAAAATGGTTTTTATTGTTTGATTGACGTTGTTATTGTAAGTTGTCTGTGCATACAAACATTTTAAAAACAATGGGTCGAACATTGCACTGACGTATAATATTGCAATTGCGAGAACAGAAAAATATAAATTTATTTCTCAAACTCTGAAGAGATCTCCTTGCGTTGCTTCAAAAGTATTAAAAGAAAAAAAAATATGGAGCCAAAACCAGAGTTTCGAGGCCGGAAACGAAAAACTTCTATGCGAGAAGATGCTCGTTTAATTCGCGAAGTGTGTAAAAATCATTTTTTTGACTTCGACGGTTGCTAAACGGAAATTACAATTATTAATCAGTATGATAAGTACGTTTGCAACAATTTGATTTAATGGCAGAAATATAAGGAAAGCTCCCTATTTCAATAAAAAACACTTAAACAACGTAATAATTTAAACCGAGAAATATTTTAAACATTGAAAAAATGTTCTTTTTTCCGACGAAAGTAAAATAAATTTATTTGTTAATGATGGAGTAATACATGTTCGGCGTCGAGTGAATGAATATTTGAATCCAAAAAATACTATCGGTTGCTTCTAACGTGGTTGTGGCAATATTAAAATTTGGACTTTTTATTGAATCAAACAGAACATGACCAAAAAAATTTACTTAAACATCTTACGGAATATTATGTTGCCTTATCCCGAAGAACATATACCATTACGGTGGAACTTCTAGCACGACAATGATCCCGTACACTACCAAAAGTGTGAAAACTTAGTTCGATACCCACAATATTGTTTATTTACCTTGGCCATCTCAGTCATCGGACATGAATCTTATAGAACATTTGTGGAAAATTCTGAATGTGCGTGTAACTTTAAGGAAATCATCAAAAATCAAAAAAATTTGGGAGACTTCACGATATCTGGTATTCCATTCCGGTTGAAGTTTGCCCCAATCTTATAGACTCCATTCCTAGACAATGTGCCGTAGTTTTGGAAAATAAAGGTTATCCAATAAACTACTAACTAATAAGTTGATTTTAACTAGTTTGTTCTTGTTATATTACTTTTTTGTGTGTTTTTTATTTTTAAACACTTTTATTTTTGTGACCAACCTCTTATTTATTGAAAGTTATGTATTTTTTGAAATTTAGTTTATATTATATTTTTGTTTATATTTATTTGATATGTCAGTCGATTACTTCATTTGGTGTATATATAAACTGTTCTGTTCTAGTTTGTGATTTCTAAATAGTAGTAAATAGTAGTAATAGTAAATTCTTGATGTATATCTGGTAATGTGTTTCTTTTTGAGAAAAGATTCTTTTTAAATACTTCTGAGTACCTAAACAGAATATTTTCACAAAAAGAAACACATCAACGGATGTACATCCGAAAAAATTATTGACTACTACTGCGAGATAATAACTATGGCAAAACGATTCATGAATCAGCCTTTTTTTTTGACAAAGAAGAAAACATTTTCAAGGACAAATATGTTTTTGTTTTCAAAATCCAGAATTAGAGGGCATTAGAAAGTAACTATAGGATCCATTTTGAAGCTGAACAACAAGCTGAAGGACAAGATATTATAACCTGGTCAAACACAAAACAAGAGCCACACTTAAAAAGGTATTTCTGCTATGAAAATTCGTGCTAATTGACAAGATTCTAAAAGACTAAAATAGCGAGTGCAAAGTCAGTTTAAATAAGATAATAAGAGGAATTATATTTAATATAAATAATAAAGTTGGATGTACGTCCATATCAGAGTTTATTTCGAATAACGAGTAAAAATGTTTAATAAATTAAATTTATTTGTTATTTGCGAACTACGAATTGATTTTTCATTCGTTATTCGAAATAAAGTAAATAGAATAAATTGAAGTTGGAAAGAAAATTAATGAAATTTAAAAAAAAATCAAACAAAAAATATAAATACACTACTATATACTGGACCTGATTTTTAACTTTTTTTAATCCCAGAAAAGGAAGGTAGTTGGTTTGGTAGATTTTTAAATGTCTTTGCTAACTATTTAGCCAAGTTGTATATTAGAGAATCAATGACTGATTGAGTATTGACCTTATTAATTTTCTTGGTTTGTGAATTTTTGATATAGCATATATTCTTGGAATTTTTTGTTTGAAATATGTGGTTTTTTTTTCAGAAAAGGAGAAATAAGGTCGTAAAAAAATTTCAATCTATCTCTGACTTCATTAACCATTTTTGACAATGGCTTGCTATTTAATCGTTTATATGAACCTTCTTGAATTAATTTTTCGTTCAATATAATCAGATTTATCTATTACTACAACCTTTTTTTTTTTAATCAAGGTGTAAATATTAATAGGGCTTTGACTGTGTTTGAAGCATTCGAATAGAAAAATGTAAGAAAACCCTGAACCGGGATAAAGGACTGAAAAACTTGACTGAATGGAATAGCTCAGTCAAGTTTTTCAGTTATTAATGTAACGCTTAGTTGACTTAACGGTTCATGAACGGATAACTTCAGAACACAGTTTCGTTTTTAAATTGGATTAAATCAGCTCCTGATGTTGCTAACATGGTTAGAGAAAGGTGCGTTGAGATGTTTAAAAAAGTGATTTGGTTTTTAGTGGTAAATCTCTTCGTGTTTAGTTCACATAAACTAAAGTTCAATTTTTTATTTTCTTTATAATTTTCATAATTTTTTTAAAAACTATTGCAATTTTAATTTAAAACTAATTATAAAAACCAGATTGAAATAAATTTAAAAATTTTTTTTTGTCTAAAAAATTTAATAAGCTATCTAAAAACAAAACAATAGAAATTTTTTATGTAAAATTTAAAAATAAAAAAAAATAAACCTTTTAGATATTAAAGAAAAAATCAAACTAATACCAAACTGGAACTTTTTACAAAAAAATAAATAAATAATTAAAATCTTTGGCTTCAATTTTTGTTGGTAATTGATAGGCTAATGTTCTAAGCAGTATTTGGAATTATTGGTCATCTTTATCCGTCAATAGTACAAAATGTTAATGATTTTAAAACAAAATATTTGAAATAGGTTTCGAATAACAATTACGAATAATTATCGTGGAAAAAGAATAAGAAATTATTCCAATAACGAGTAAATTATTCGAAAGAATAACGAATAAGAAAACTAATATTATAATATAGTTATTATAATTAAGTTATTCGTCATTCAACTACTTTTTATTCGAATATTGTAAAAGTCTGGTCGATATACTCTAATTTAAACATTATTGAAATAAGGATTTTTAAACGCTATAAGGAATTTATATTTGTGAATTTTTGTCGCACAATTAGGAAGAGCTGCAATAATTTTCCCGGATCGTGTTGAATCATAAATCAGCGCAAATTTTCTCGTTGTTATTTCAGATGAATTTCTGTGGACCAAACAATTTGCCAAAGCAAACTCAAAGATAATTTAAATATTTTTTTAAGAAATAATTAAATGCAAACACAAAGGCATAATAATACATGAATATCTAAAGGATTACAGTGCAAAATATTTAATTGCTTATGTAGATATCTATAAAATCGTTAATATCATATTCAGTGGCGGCTCGTGGGTTTTTAAAGTGGAAGGGCGTGGAAGCAAATAGTGCTGCTGAAGATTTTTTTTTGCTTTTCTCTTCCTCCTTTTTACTTTTCGTGCTACTGAAACCCTATACAGGAGCTGAACCAGGAAAATCAGTTTAAGAAATGAAACTGAAGGGAAATAAAATTTGGTGTTTTGCTGTGAAAAATTGTTTACTGTGATAAATGCTGGAGGGGCGGCGCCCCAACGCCCTCCCTCACGAGCCGCCACTGATCGTGTTACTGGCAAATGTGATGATCAACAAATATTTATTGAGTTTGCTGAATTTAAGGATAAGTTGTTTTCTTTTTGAAAATATATATTTACGCCAGGTAAGTTTTCGATCAAGGTGGAGGCCCAAATATTGTGGGTATTCGGCTTGAGTTTGTTGTTGGTTGCCGTTTCTAAGTGAAGATCGCCGTCGATTTTCATAGTGAAAGTCGCTTAAACTGATCTTATTTAATTCGCTTTCATTCAATCATGATTATATTTCGCTTAGGCCATTTTGCGATTGAAGGGATGTTATCTCTGGATTTTTTTCTGAGCCAAAACGGCGGTATTATCCAAGCTGTCAATCAGACCTTTTGCTGTAGTCGGTAGGTCAGTAATGTAGAGTAGATAGAGTAATGGTCATAATACACTACTTTCGAGCACGCCATATTTGATCGGGCATATATCTGTATAGGACTTGTTTTTATTTAATTATAGAATAATTAATGTTGAATTATTTTTATGACTAGAATTGAGTCATGTTGATGTATCTGATGGTTACATCCAACAGGACGATGTTATATGTTACAAAACTTAAGAAAATCTCTTTTTCGATTCAAATTTCGTCAAAATGTAATTTCACGAAATGCAGATTTCAGTTGGCTTGGATATCATAATTAAAACCACTAGATAATTTTGTTTGGTTTTTGAAAACTCGACTTTCTGTCAACAAGTCGCAAACAATTAATCGTCTAAATATCGACATTTAAACTGCAATTAGTTTAATTGCTCTGGCGTCATGTCGAAAAATTATTGAAAATCTCATTGTTTGAATTGGTGCTTATGGACACAGTCTTGATGGCTATTTGATGATATTCTGTTTTAGATAAGTTTGACAAACTAAAAGATAGGATATTTTTGCGTATTTTCACATTATTCTTCAATATTATTGATCTCTTTCTGTATATATATATATATATATATATATATATATATATATATATATATATATATATATATTTATATTTATATATATATATATATATATATATATATATATATATATATATATATATATATATATATATATATATATATATATATATATATATATATACATATATATATATATATATATATATATATATATATATATATATATATATATATATATATATATATATATATATATATATATATATATATATATATATATATATATATATATATATATATATATATATATATATATATATATATATAGTGAATCAGGCGAATGTCACATTAGACGTTTACGGAGAACTACTAAAGGAAAAATTTGAAATTTGAGATACTTGTGTAAATAAACATGAGCTCGCTTTTTAAAATATTTTTTGCGCCACGGTGTTGCCAAATCTACTCGTTGCTAATACGAACATTGTTTTTGTAAATGGAATACCCTATATAATATTACATTTTTAGATTTTGTGAGGCATTTTGAAAATTTTTAAGGCAACATATCGGAAATAAAAAATATTTTTTAAGACATTTGGAAACATCCTTGAATATAAAAATACTTTTTACAACCAGCATAACTAGATACCTGAATTTTTTGAATACGGTTCTTAAATAGGTTGTTTTATGACAATATGACACGAGAATTAATTTATCGCATACAGACCGTTTACAAAATAATGTTCTTTTGATAGAATTTAAAAATCCATGTTTTGTAGGAATTTTAAATAGAACACCCTGTATTGTATAGTGGATCAGAAAAGAGTATTAAATTCTGCATCTAAAAGTATTAAATAATGATACACCTATTTTTAACGGTTTTCAACTTATAAACAAAAAACGAAAATAATGCAATTAAAGCAAAGATAACGGTTTATTTTATTTACGTTTACCTCCAAACACGTTCATCTGAAGTTAGTTCACAATATAAGATACACTTTTCTAGACGATGATCATTCAGCCGGGCCAAATGCACCGCCTAACGCAGACTCTCGCCTTGAGAACTTCCATCGAAGATAACTCCCCTTGAGAACAGTTTGCATCACCGAGAACTTCCTTGTTTGATTTTTTATGGTGCCATTTGATTCCCATTATCTGTCTCAGATGACTTTGTTGACTTCTCTCGAGAACCCTTAGGTGTTTCCTGTAGAGTACCCACGATTCACACCCATAGGTAAGCAAAGGAACGATCACAGCTTGAAACACAGCCATCTTTACATTCAATGATGGATCATGACCGAAAATTCTATGAAGGAGTTTCCAAAAGGCTCTAGAAGCACAGCGGCACAGCACATTCGGTTCCTGATTTTCGACAGCAGATCTCCTCTAGAATTAAGGAAACTACTCAGATAGCTAAAAGATTACACAGTGCAGAGCCAGATGCATAAATGTTGCTGATATAATGGGACGAATTACCAAAATTACCGAAATACCAAACAGTCATATTTTTAGTTTTATTTGTGTATATTATAACTAGATTAACTAAACAGAAACAGCATTTTTCAATTTGTTTACAGTTTTGTTACAATACGCTAGAAATGTTTACAAATATTAATAATTCGGTGGGGCAAAAAAAAAAAGACCAGGATAGTTGTATATTCTGTAAATATAACCTCTTTATTTTTCTTTAACGTAAAATTTCGATATTTTTTTTCTTCTATCGAGTTAAAATAAATCTATCATGGGACGTTCAATATGCGCTGCTTGTAAAAGCTGATTGACATCAGATACTGCATAAAGCTGCTGTGATTCCTACATTATAAATGTTAAAAGAGTCTTTCAATGGGCTTCACATATTCAGAGGAAGAAAATGAAGACTACCACATCTCTCAGAGATGCTCATAAAAAACATCGATTCAGAGATATTTAGTAGACAGGAAACTACACACATACCACATCACCTGACCACCCAGTACCGCATCAGCTGAGCGACAGATAGATGGAAAAGTGAAAAACGGTTTACGTTACTGATGCACTTCTAACCCTAAACTTTTTTCCAACCAATTTACTAAACACAAGAGGGCATAAATATTATGGAACAAAAATTTTAAAAACGCAAAAACAGGGATGTCCTATCTTTTCGTCACGGGCGTTAGTTACATTCTTGTTCTCATTAAAAAATTAGCTCGGAAAGTCACAAATGGTTTTTATTTAGAAAGTTTACAAGTTTTATTTAGAAAGTTTACAAGTTCAAAAATAGTTCACAAAAAGTTCAAAAATAGTCATTTATTATAAACATTTTGTATTTTCAAACATGCATTTGGATGACTCATTAGATTCCACACCTCACACCAGTTCTAGAGCAAAACGGAGCTTTCGTCTTACCTAAATATAATCTAAATATACAATTGCCATAAAGCTTCTCTAGACTAAATATGACTTAATATATAACAGCGATTCACGTCAAAGATTCACGCTAGTTTTAGTGTCATGACAAACTAGGTCAAAATTATGTCACGCAATATTTTCTTTCGTATTACGTGAGTGAAATAACACAATATAATATTTGTATAGTGTCAGTGTTGTGTATTCATTCGAAGAATAATCAGCCAACTATAACAACAGTCTAATTGCATCTCCCAGCAGAATAGCAGGGAACCCTATATGTATACTTCGTCAGAGACTGTTTAAAAGAACTAACTCAAATAATTGTTATGTTGATTTAGTTTCGCTTCTCAATGTGCATTTATAATGACCACTTCGGTACAATAAGATGTAAATATAATTGCAATTTGAAAATTTAATTATTGAAAATGTTAGCTTACTAATATTATAAATGTAAAAGTATAATTGTTTGAATGTTTTTACTTCAATCACATTTGAAGAATTTTGGATAGAAATCGATCATGTCGTGGAATAGGGCATATGAAAATTTTTATAATACTATGAAGTTACGGCGAGGGTTTATATCGATACGTATATATAGTATATATAATATATATCTATATCTATCTATATACAGGGTATCTCATAACTTATCCTCCATAGAGCAACTGGTGATACTACAGATCAAAATAACCGGATTTAGTCAATACATGTGTTGGTAAATGTTAGTTATTACATAGACACAGGGTGTTAATATGGTTGATAAAGTGATACTAAATTTTCGAAAAATTGAGATAATTTAGAAACGGCTGAAGATATTAGGTTCAAAATCGGGGTAGTTGGGTTTCCAAAGGTGACAAATCCGAATTTGGTACTAGTTTGGGCCTACTTTCTAAAGGGCGTTTGCTACTTACTTCGTGAGGAGTTAACTCGCTCATATTTTTTTTACCCTTTAAAGCTGAGAATATTTTGACTTCAAAATAGAGAAAATGATTCATTATTCCCTCGCAAAAAAGGTACCCATAGTCAATATTGATATTTTACGCCGTTTGCGAGATATTCTTGTTCGAATTTTCCATTACACATCTTGTCAATAGCTGAAAATATGCAATTCACAGTGTGCCTTGAATACGGGGAAAAAACATTAAAATGTCAAAAATACAACGGATTATATTTAAAATAACCATTTTTTGAAATTTACTTCAATAGGTGTCGAAAGTATCCGTTTATCTCAATACATTTTCGCAGGATCTTTGTTAAGTGACGCCTCACATTTGAGAAGACATTTTCTTTATTTCTAATAGCACTGACCGCTTGTTGATTTGTCTGTAAAAGTTCGTCTCGTGTGTTGATTTCATCATGGTAAACTAAATTCTTCATTTGACCCCACTAATAAGAGTCTCACGGATTAATGTCTGGGCTACTAAGTTCGTGGGCGTAAAAGATGTATATTCTCCCGTTTTTGAACTTTTGAAGTCCTTAAGTAAGTTAAGTTAAATTTGACAGGATGTTCTTCATGCGTTGCAGATGTTCGCTAAGGAGAAGGATTCATAAACATCAACTCCTAAGCGGGCTAGCGGGGGCGTAAAAGATGAATATACTCTGAAATTAGGGATTCTATCATTGTAAACCTCTCGCAACTTTGTGTTTATGAATTTTATAGAAAAAAAAAATGTCAAATGGCAGGTCAAAGCTTTGGAATTATAAAAGTAATTTTAATAATAAAAAAATCAATTATTACTAAAGTTTAATTTACGCTCAGCGAAGAAGGAGGGTTACATCTAATATTTTCACGGATGGTAGATAATGTTTCTAAATCATTCCGGGTGTCGATTTGATTCTGTGAAGAGTCACGACGTTTCGCCAAAATCTTATTTGACATTTTCAATTGTTCCGCTTCGACTGAAGAGTCCAACTGACGTGCACGGGTCGTTGTGCTCGCTTTTATAGCCGGCCGGCGACTGCGTAGATTATATCGGGGTAGTTCGGGACTATTTGTGGCGCTCGGCAACGCTGTCAGGCGTCGGTTTATTGATTTTTCTACCTCGCCGCCACGTTGCCGCGTTTCTTCTTTTTTCAGAAGGGATTTCCATACTTTTGGAATGTTGCGAGCGTCGTTTCGCGTATTTAGCTCACCCCTTTCTTCTATTTCAAGGGCGTATCTGATTGTTCGGTTTTCACTATTCGCCATTTCTTTTGCTCCTTCAAAGTTGATTTTATGTCCTGTTTGTAGATGGTGGAAGGTTTGTAGGAAGTGGTTTGTATGTTTTTTAAGTTGTTTTTATGTTCTTGTATTCTGGCTATATTCGTGTGTTTGTTTATCCTATGTATGTTCTGTTGCACTCGGAACAAGATATACTATGATTTTCCAGTCTAACTTTGTCCTTGGTGTTTTTTAGGATGTTTGCGACAGTTTTGTGCGGCTTGTAGGCTGTTCTGATCTTATGTTTCCTTAGTATTCTGCCTATCCGATCTGTGATTCCTTTTACGTATGGTAGCAGGACCTTTAATGTTTTTGGTTCATGATCCTCTATTGTTCTTAGTATTTGGGTTTCCTGAGGGCGAATGGCCTTCCTGATACTATTTTCTGAATATCCATTTTGTCTAAGGGCTGTGGAAATTTTTGGTAGTTCGTGTATCGCTTCGTGTGTCTGGTAGTGTCAGAAGGATCTGGAAATCAAGGGGTACGCTACTGCTTGGATTTGAGAAGGATGATGATGGGATTTAGCGTTGAGCGTTAGCGATGTGAGATGGTTTTCTATACACTATATATTCGAGAGTTCCAGAAAGTTTCCTTGTAATAAGGAGATCCAAAAACGGTAGTTTTCTATCCTTTGACTTCCAGAGTGTGTCTGGGGTGGATTCTATTTAACTGGGTTAGGAAGTTGTTTAGAAGTTCGTTTGCCTGAAGCCATATTATAAAGATATCATCCACGTAGCGTTTCCAAAGTTTGGGTTTTAAAGGAGCGTTGCCGATACCTTTGTTTCGAAGTCGGTTATGAACAGGTTGGCTATAACGGGTGATAAAGATGGAGCGAAGAGCAAAAAATTAGTTTTTTGCTTAAAAATTCATATCTCACGTAATTTTTGATACTTTTACCTAAATATTTATGATTATGCTCTTGAAATATAGTACTTTCAGAAAAAATTAAGTACAATATTGATGCTTTAAAAAAAAAGTATTTATTTTGGAAAATGAAATGTCAATTTTAACAAAAAAATGAAACACCGTATTTTTTATATATAAATCAATTTATTTGACTATAAATGTAAGAAAATTTTTATCAAAAACAAAAAAATATTAGAACGAAGTAGACATAATTTTTTTTAATATAAACATTTATTCAGAACACCCACAGTCGCTACAAAAGCCTGAACAGTGCTTGTTGCACATTGGGCTCAAGCACGCTGCACAGCGTGTCCTTGTTTTCCGGCCTTTTATTTATCATTTCATCATTGAACAAAATAATACTGCAAAACTCTGCAGCAGTCTCCAAATTAGCAACATCGCCAATCTGACCAGGTGTGTTTTCCGACAAAACAGTTGTAAAGTAATCTAAAAAATTAAGAGCAATATATAACTTACGAAATCAATCTTTATGTTTTATATTTTATTATTGTTCATATTATTCAAGACAGTTTCTTTTTATTATTTACACCATTCGAAGACAAGTTTACTGCATCCTCTCTGCTAACTATAAGCCTCTAATAAGGCTTCAATTTTACGCGTAGGTAAGCTACTTAGCACGCAGGTAAGCTATGCCGAAATCCCCGTACACATTGAGTATATACCTACACAGTGTAGAGACATATACATATGCCTATATATTATATTTCTTACCTAACTGACGCGTCGACTTATTCTTGCTCCAAGCATAACTGTTTTTCTCCCTCAGCTTTGATGTAGACCTTCCACGAGTATTACTTTGTTGGATTCGCTCACTTTACGGAATATTATCAAGTTGTTCTTCATTTAGACCCATTCTTTTGGTTAGAGAGACATTTTCCAGCTCTTCCTCAAGTTCATCTTCTTCTTCTTCCTCTGCATCGGATTCATCCTCAAATATAGAGACATTATCTTCCTAGGTATCACTCGGTTCACCGCCAAAACTTTCTTTCTCGGCTAACTCCTCTCACAGCGTTTCACGCAGCAACTGTTGCCATAGATTGTAAGGCATCTACAAAAGCAAGCGACTATAATATAATGTACAAAAATATATTTTACTACAGATAAAATACTTATACATGATATACATTTTAAATTGATAATACAACAATAACAAGATGAAAAAAAAACCTGTTACAAAATCAATTTTTCACTTACTGTCTAACACCCGCCGATTTTGAAGCGTCTACTTCGAACAGCTGCTGAACCAATACTAGCGCTCAGTGTTTTATACTAACGCCCTACACATAAATTTGAAACCTTAATGAACCACCAAATGTCGACATATATTCTATTTTCTCGAATTTAGTACAGTTTATTTGAGGGCAAAGTCAGCTCTGGGTGTCTGGCACCCATCGTGCCCTTTAAGAGTTAAGATTCAATTCGTGCTGTAATATTTCTTCAACTTCAAGCGCAAACCATATATTTCTGCATGAGTTAAATCAATAGTTTTGTTAATCATATTTTAAATTTTGAGTTAATATATCTACTGGTCAAATTATTATAAATGTCTTGTATGGTGATGAGTGATGGGAGGTCCCACTTACAGATATACTTTAAAGCAGTTCTCATTTAAGCGTGTTTATTTTGAATACAGGTAAATCTAGTAATGTAATGTAATAAATAATAACAAATAACGTAAAAAAAAGATACCTACAAACAGAGTTTTTTTTTGGTTATTTGTCACTTAAAGACTACTACTGCATTAATGTGATTAATTCGTGAATCATTCTCTTACATGCTGATATTTTGAAATTCAGAAAACGTTCGTCAACTTAATCCTCGGCCTTTTTGACTGTGTTTGAAATTTATTTATGAAAAAAGTTATTCAGACTTAGTCTTCAATGTAATCTTCTACACTTTCTGTACAATGTTCACCACCTTTCAGGTGAATAAATTTTTGAGTCACATATCGTAAAAAGCTTTATGATTTTGATCAAGATCACTGATAAAGTCATTGAGACATTTTCCGACTTCCTCAACAGATGTGAAGCGGTTATCAGTCAGGTGATGTTACAGGGATTAAAAGAACGAAAAATCCGAAGGGGTCAAATCTGAAGAATGCGCCGGGTGCGATAAAAACTCCCATTCCAACTCGGTGATCCTCCTGAGTCTTTTTGCTATATGTGGCCATGCATTGTCCGGAAGCACAATGACGTCCCTTCTATAAAGCTTTTTCTACCTAATACGATCACTAATACAAATGCGTTGATGCTGATGAGCACTAACCAGATTCAGCACTAACCAATTTGGAGCAACTCATAAAGTTCGATATCCAACTAATCCCACTATATATACAGCAATATCTTTTTGCCTTTCTGAATTATCGTAAAGAATCCACTTTTCGTCACACGTCACAATGTTTCAGGATATATTCACTGCAGGCCCGTATATTACACCACCTTTTGAATCTGAAACATGGCACTTTAAAATAACTATGCAGCCGGAAAAAATATAATTTTAATAAGTTTTACAGTCGCTAAAATATATATACTTAGAATTAAGTTGAAGTTAGTTATATATTTATTTAATCGTATTAGAATCATCGAAACCATATGAACAGCATAAGTTCCATAGTTAAAATTTGTAATGATAACATTGTATAAGACATATCATTTAAAGCAATACAGAACATGAGTACTAACAAGCTCCATGAACTTCATGAGCTCCTGGACGGTGCGGGTGTTAGGAAATAACTCGCATTGCATCAGATCGGCTGTAGTCTACTTATGCCCACAATCGCACAGCACCGATTCGCGTGAGACCCCCCAACTGTTTATATTACTTTTGGACATTGCCACTCCAGAACGTAGTCTATTCAAAGATTTCCATGTTACCCATTCCTCTATGTGACATGAAGGCATAAACCAGCGTGCAGGAAATTCTTTCTCGATTTGCGTCGACGAGGGGCAGAGTGCTGTCGGATTAGGAGATGGCTGGTAGATGTAGACAATTTAGTTTTTTTCCTCCTGGCTGCCACTTCTCGTCTTTTACTAGGGAGATAATACTGGCAAGACAGTATAGTTTATCATTCGGTTTTAGTCTCAGACAACCCGTGATGATACGAAATGATTCGTCCAGTGGTATATCCACTTGTTCAACATGGCTCTAAAGTTGTACCACACCAGGCATGCGTACTCCGTGGCTAAATAACACAAGGCTAAAGCTGTAATTCTTACTGTCCAGGCTTGTGCGCTCCGCATGGTGCCTGCTAGTTTGCGTTCGATGTTGTTTCTAGCAGCCACTATGTGCTTGGTGTTCATGCAGTATTTACTGTAGGTAAGAGCTGTATCTAGAGTAACACCCAGGTATTTTGGGGTAGGGCAGTGCTCCAGGGGCTTGCTTTCCCAGGCGATCCCTAATGCCTTCGTCCCCTGCCTGTTTCTCAGATGAAAGGCGCAGATTTGGGTCTTCGAGAGATTAGGTTTGAGTTGATTCTTCTTATAGTAAGCAGCAGGTTGGTCAAGGACTTCTGATAATTTCTATTCGATATTCAAAATTATTTGCTTGAGCAGTGTTGGCACAGTCAGATGTGTATATGAAACTTTGAGTGCCTTCCGGAAGTGGTTCGTCATTGGCGTAAATGTTGAAAAGTACTAGACCCAGCACGCTACCTAGCCGTCGGTCATTCTTTTGTGTTTGCCACAACTGATACAATAATAATATAATAGTTGTGGATATAATAATACTGGTAACACTAGATTAATTCAAAAGTTCGCGAAATGACACATGTTGAACAGTAAAAGAACTATATAATTTACTGCATTTTGAAGTTTCATTCTTCATATGAACATATGAGAAGTTTCAAGTCGATCTGTTAATTCGTTTGTACAGAAACAGCAGCTTAAATTAAATACTGAAAATCATGCAGTGGATAAATTGTTTGTAAAAAAGGTTTAAAGGCAATGGAAATTCATAGTGAAATGGTAAATGTATTAGGGGAGGGACCTTCAAAAACAAGTAAGTTTCAACAAACAAGATAGTTTGTAAGTGGACAGGTGAGTTTCTACGTGCGCCTACAAGCCTGGATGATGATTCTCGTTCCGGACGACTAATAAGTGCAACTACTGAACAAATAATTAATTCTATACATGTTATAATTATGGATCACAGACAATTGACTTTGAGTGAAATTGCTAAGGCCATAGACATCTCAACTGACCGGGTGTTTCATATTTTGAAAGAGGAATTGGACTTGAGAAAGTTATGTGCCGCATTTGTTAAATTTTGATTAGAAATGAATTTGAGTAAAACTCAAGGTGAGCTTGTTCAGCTTCGAAGCGGCCAAAGTAGTCAAAATCGATCAACAAGGTTATGGCATCCATTTTTTGGGATGCAAAAGGCATTTTGTTGATTGATTACCTTCAAACTAGTAAAACAATAACTGGGCAGTTTTACTCAAACCTTTTGGAATTATTGGATGCAAACATTCATGAGAGAAGACCTGTTTTAGCGAACAAAAGTATTATTTTTCACCAAGACAATGCTCAGGCTCACAGATGTGTTCTGGCAATGGCCAAATTGAAGAAGTTTTAATACGAATTTTTGGAGCATTCACCATATTCACCAGATCTGGTACCCTCTGATTTTCATCTGTTCCCAAACTTCATCAAATGAAGAAGTTATAGCAGACGATGAGTATTTTGAAGAACTTCCATAAAATCACTTCAGAGATTGAATAAATGAATTGGAGAACCGCTGGAAAAAATGAATTGAACTTAAGGGAGAATATACGGAAGAATAAAGTCATTTTTTTAACTATAAACTTGTTTTATCATTTCCGCACCGCGAACTTTTCAATTAGCCTAGTAACAATGTAAATAAACTGTATTTTTGTGTTGTAAACTTCAGTGTATAATGTGTTGTAAACTCCGTTATATATTCAATTGTTTTATTATAAATAACAACCGGAATTTTCTAGTATCAATTCACTGCCTCAGTGAAATCTAAAAGCATTTTACATTTTACGTCAAGAATATTTTAATGAATCTTCTGGTTGCTCATGAAATATTAAATTTTCATTTACATTTACACAAAAATAAATAATTTGTATATTATGATAGCATATCTGGAAATGAGTATTAAAGTTGAATAAAAAATGTATATCTACGTCAGCGTGATTTAAAACTGCATAAATTTTATTCAGATATCGCACATGGTACTGACAATTTTAAAATATACATGTTACAAAAGCATATACACTGTTATATTAAAGATGTCAGCCTATATAAATCCTGTTTCATATTTTTATTATGTTATTAAAACTCCTAGGAGATATGAACATTTGACGTGTGATACGTATAAATACTATTGCTACCATCTTTGTCATATTTGTTGTATATTTTTCTGAATAACCGTAATCTTTGTTGATTCACGGTGCTGGGCTTTCCTCTGTTACTCGGGTCCTAAATACTTAACGATGCTATCAGTCCATCGAGCTTTTCGTTCTTCTTCGCGGACATTTGCGATCAAGCGGTATCCACTTTCGGATTGTCCTGATCCATCTGCCGTCCCATCGCCTCGCTATATGGCCTACCCATATTCATTTTAATTGCTTCACTTTTTCAATGATGTCACACATTTTCGTTTGTTCCCTGATCCATGCGCAGGCCTTTCTGTCTCGTCTTGTAATGTCAAGCAGACATCTTTCCGTTCCCCTCTGTGCTACCCGAAGTTTTTGAATTGATTGCGATGTGAGTGTTCAGGTTTCACTTCCGTATGTTATAAAGTGTAGGACGCACTGATCGAAGATTGTTCTTTTCAGGCAAAGTGGGTATCTGCTCTTAAACACTATGTTGAGCCTGCCAAATGCCTGCCAGCCACATTTAACAGGCCGTTCCACGTTCCGGACGGTATCTCTCTTCATTGAAATCATCTGTCCAAGATATATAAAGTCGTCCACAATCTTCAAATCCCTTCCTAAATCTGAAATTCTCCTGTCCTCAGCGAATTTATTGAACTTAACATGACTGTTTTTCAGGTTTATTTTTAAGTCAAATGGTTCGTCAGCCCTTTGTAGTTCTTGTATGCACCTTTGCAGCTCCTCTGGGTCTTGTGAAAAGAGAACGATATCATCTAAGATGGTTTAAGTTTGAATCATTGATCTTTACACTATCCTATTCCCAATCTAGTTTACGAAATTCTTACGGTTACTTCTTCAAGGCAAGCCGAGAAAATAATAGGCGATATTGCGTCACCCTGCCGTACACATCGTTCTACATTAATTCTCAGTTCAAGTTCATCAAAGTGAATTGTCGCTATAGCTCCATCATATATTGATCCTAGTAGGTTTATATATGCTTTGTCTACCTCCTGGTTAAGCAGTGCATTCATTATGGCATGCTTTGAGATCGAGTTAAATGCTTTTTCGTAGTCGATAAAAGCCAAGCACAGTCGTATGGTGTGTTCGTTGTGCCTTTCTATGAGCCTACTGTAAAACCTGGATGTGACCCATTGTAGTGAATCCACTTCTGAATCCTGCTTGTTCTCTTGGTTGTGCGTCATTCTGTTTTCTTAATATTCTTATATATATATATATATATATATATATATATATATATATATATATATATATATATATATATATATAAGAATATTAAGAAAACATACGACCCTCATCAGTTAATCCAGAATAACCAATACCAGAAAAGAACAGGAGCCACAAGACTAACAGACAATTTAGAAGAACTAATACCAATTCTTAAACAGAATGCAAAAGATCTAGCCCCATTAAATCCGCGGAAGAGACATGCCTGGTGGAACTCTGATTGTGACAAAATGCATGAGGAGAGACATCAAGCTTGGTTGAAATTTCAAACTCACAAAACAGAAGAAAACGCCACTAACCTCAAGAATGTCAGAAAAGAATTCACCAAAATCATTAAAAAAATTAAGCGACAGTATCAAAAAGATTTAATAAACTCAATAGAGGAAAATTATTATAAAACAAATTCGAGAGATTATTACAAGGCCTTTGATAAACAATTGCAAAAATACAACCCCCCTACATTATTGTTGAAAAATATGGATGGAAAAACAGCACATAATAATAAGGAAAATGCAGAGATCATGGCAGAAACATTTAACAAGCTCTTGAACTGTGATAAACCTGAGGAACTTTTATCTATTGATACACAGACCCCTATAAAAACTAAACCGGAAAATATAAACCCACCTACAGCAAAAGAAGTTGAAACAGCACTTAAGGAAATGAAAAACTACAAAGCATGTGGTGAAGACCAGGTTTTTGCAGAGATGTGGAAATACGCCGGAAGTACAACCCAGACCTCCCTCCATATGATATTAAATAAGGTTTGGATATCAGAAAAGTTCCCGGAACAATGGACAACAGCTATAATCACCATTTCATAAGAAAGGTGATAGAAGTAATCCAGACAACTACAGAGGTATTTCCTTACTAGACGGCACATATAAGATTTTCTCTAAGATACTATATAATCGGATTAAACAACAACTAGATCAAGAGCTAGGTGAATACCAAGGAGGCTTCAGACCCTGGAGAAGCTGCACAGAACAAATAATTACTTTGAAGCTAGTCATGGCATATTATAGAAAACGAAACAACCCCCTTTGGATAACGTTTATAGATTTCAGGAAAGCATACGACTCACGACGAACTTACTCTAACTAATACAATTTCTAAAATTAAGTTCAGGGGAGAACTTTCTGAACCATTCTTGGTAAAAACTGGTTTGAGACAGGGTGACGGATTATCACCTCTTCTTTTTAACTGTGCACTGGAGTATATAATGAGAGAATGGTACAAGAACAACCCAAAAAATATAAAAATTGGAACCAAAAAGGACAACATACATTTGAATTGTCTAGGGTTTGCTGATGACCTAGCTCTTCTAGCCAATAACATTCAGGAAACAAAACAACAAATAAAATCTTTACAGGAAATAGCTCAGAATATTGGTTTGAAAATTTCATTTGAAAAAACAGAAATCATGTCAACTCAACTTCCATTAGTAAACAAAATTGAACTGGGTAGCCAAGAGATAAAAATTGTGGAAAGATTTAAATATTTAGGTGAAATAATCACATACAATTTGAATGAAAAACCAGCATGGCAAAGTAGAATAGATAGACTGGTTAGAGCACAGCATGTGACCAAGAACACATACAACAAAAGATGTCTCTCAATAGCAACCAAATTAAAACACTACAAAACGGTCACTCAACCTCAAATTACATATGCATGTGAAACAATATTCAAAACAACAAACACCGTTGCAATAGATGGAATACTAAAGACAGAGTGGAGAATAGTGAGAACTTGTTTGAATAAAAATTATCAAGTAAATGGAGTCTGGAGACTGGCTTCCAATGAAACCGTCTATAAGGAAATAGAACCAGTGACGAGCACTATGAGAAAGAAGCGAATATCTTTCTTGGGGCATCTAGTAAGGACACCGGAAAGTAGAATCAGTAGGAGAATAATAGAGAAATTTTGGAATAGTAAGAGCAATATTAGATGGATCACAGAACTTAAGGAAGACATGAGAGAGTTGCACATCACAATGGAAGATTTAAGGTGCAAGTCAGATGCACTTAAGATATTGCAGGACAAACACACAGCACTACAGGCAAGGATCAACAGACAGAGGACAGGAAGAGTGATTCCGGAGGAGGAAAGGAAATTACGATCAGAGTGGATGAAGAAGTATTGGGCTGAGAAGAGAAAAAAGGACCTGAACCATAACTTGACTAGAGTGGTCCTATGCAGACCATAATATTAAAATAAATAAATAATATATATATATATATATATATATATATATATATATATATATATATATATATATATATATATATATATATATATATATATCCCCGGTCCCCTAGGACCGGTTTCTGGCCTTAAGCCGTCATCAGCTGGGCTCAGGCCGAACACCTGGAGAGCGGATGAAGGGAACGAACGAAGGGATATATGGTCAAGGTTTTAGTCGTTCCCTTCATCCGCTCTCCAGGCGTTTACCCTAAGCTCAGCTGATGACGGCCAAAAACCGGTTCTTGGAGACGCTTGCTGACGCTTTGGATGGCGGATAGGGGAATGACAATGCACCAACGTGGAGCGCGGAGGTATTTTCTTTTCTTTAATATATATATATATATATATATATATATATATATATATATATATATATATATATATATATATATATATATATATATATATATATACATACATACATATATATCATTCCAGGTGTAGCTCCGTCCGTACTGTGAAGAGTCACGACGTTTCGCCAAAATATCTTCTATCTAAAAATCCAACTATATATTCAAAATGAAAATTATTTTAAATTAAGCGATATATACGAGAACTGCATTTGGATATATCAGCATTATTAGGAACACGATTTCTATTATCGTAAAAAATAAGATCCTATCACTCTTTCAATCCAAAACCGCACCAAGCAGTGACTTTCTGATCAAAAGGTAACTCCTGAATCACTTGAGGATTTTTATCGGTCCAAATGATGCAGTTATGTTTATTTACAAATCTATTAAGTCAGAAGTGCGCTTCGTCGGAAAAAAAATTCCTCAAAGTGGAGGTTACCTAGGTGAACGGCCGCAATGTACTGAACACAGCAGTTTATGAGTGACATCTACATATACAACAGCGTTGCCGCTATTATATATCAAAATTTAGACACTCTTATTGGCAAACTCCCTGTTAGTATCGTATATTTTGTATTAATTTTTTTTATATATTTGTATTGGCGATAAACTTCTCAACTACTCTTGCTGCAGATTATACCGATTTTGAAACTGTATATAGCTTTTAAATCAAATATTAACACAGAAAAATCCATAATATTTCATTTTCAAAATATCATTCATTTTTGTGCATATATTTTTTCTCTATACACAAGTTATAACCACAATGCTACACCAAACACAAACTATTTGTCAACTTTATTAATAGTAATCTGAAAACCACCTTTTCTATGGAATTCTGGGGGATTTGCTAACATTGCTTTTAGGTCAAGCTTTATTCTATCTTTATATTAAAATTGTTTGTACTCCAAATCCTCTAAAGCACTTCGAAATAAATGGTCGCCTGTTTTTTTTTGATAAATGGGCATGTGACTTCGGTGCTAGTAGAGAATCATATAACAGTCAATTCTGGATAGTACACAACCATTTGTTTGCCAGAAGTATTTGAAGAAATAAGGAAAAACAACTAGCGACGCAGGATCATTCTTCACCACGACAACGCGAGCTCTCACACATCGGACCGATCAACTCAATATTTGACCCGTACAATCCTGATTTGGCACCCAATAGTTTATTTTTGTTCCCACCCGTGTAGGATAAACTACGTGGTCAACGATTTTCGATGCCAGAAGAAACGGTTGATGCGTTCCAAATACATTTTTTGGACATACCTCAATCGGAATGGAAAAGACGCTATGAAAATTAGTTCAAATGTATGCAAAAGTATACTGATCATCGCCATAAAACCATTTTCAATGATGCATATTTGTTTTTTGTTTGTTATTCCGCATACATAAATAGCAACCCTCGTATTTACCATATTTATGGATTATATTCGAATCAGATAACTTATCTAAGGAATTGGGTGCTTTGTAACTTTGATTCAGTTCCCCGCTCCGTTATTATATCAGTATAGTTCGTATTTTGTTCATATCTATGATTTTGAAACCTTTGGTGGTAAATAAAAACTTTATAGTGATTTATCTACTTACACCAAATCGGAAAAGCACTTTTTGCTTTTGCGTGATTTTCTTCTATAGCTTAATAAATGTCTTTTAATAACATGGATTGTTTTTCATGCCAAGAATTGTTATTTTTCAATGGTCTTTATTTGGTGACTCAGCTCAAAATAACGTATTTATAATGAAAAGTTAAATTTAAGCTTATTATCACTGTAATTACGTTAATGCGCTTTTCAATTAATGATTAACTATAGTTTTGTGTTGTTAGGTGTTTCTTATAGAATTCTGTTCGATTTAGCTTCATTCTGAATAAAACCACAATCAATAGCTTCTAGTAAATTAGATAAAAGGTTTACAACATTATAAAGAATATGAAATAATAGCGTTATTCTATTATCTAACTAAAAAGTTGTATTTACGCTTTAATGTTGTATACACTACATAAGTCACACCACTATCTTAATGTTAGTAATTTTTCTCTAGTTTTGCATATTATATCCTTATATGCATTTTTTTCTTAATCTTTACATTTTTATACTTAATGGATATATTAGAAAAATAAGCTATACGCATGCCTGTATTTGAACCGGAACTCCTCTGTGAGGTGAATAACAAGGTGACCAAGCTTTGTTTCAGTTTGTGAATTCATAACGTTTCTGGTATACTAAATTAATGGCTAATAAATTAATATTAGTGCATTTGTTAGGTTAACAAAGTTATTGCGGTTTTTAACCATAAAATTGAAATGTACATATCTGAGCTCAAACACAACTTTATTAATTGAAATCAAAATTATTACAAACACACTTTTGCCAACGAGAAACAAATTTATTTATATAGGTTGCGTAAAATTTCAGAGTCCTGGAAGCGACGAAGTCTTTGAAGGCAATTTTTCCATGTTCTTGATTTTTAAAGCATTTCTCGAGCAGGAAGATGTCCAAATGCTTGGAGAAGTGATAGTCGGTTAGGCGAGAGGTCAGACGAGTATAACGGATGATCGAGAGTTTTGTAGCCCAAACTCATGCAGCTTTTGTCGCGTGATCATTGACACGTGTGTCTGAGCATTGTCATAGAGGAGAATTGGTCCCTTCCTGTTGGCCAATACCGGGCACATGCATTGCAGTTGAGGCATATTTTGGTGCATTTCATCAATTTGCTGGCAACACTTCTCCGCTGTAATCATTTCGCCCGGGTTCAGGAAGCTGTGATGTATCAGACCGGCCGCAGACCACCAAACAGTCAGCATGACCTTATTTTGGTGCATTTTCGGCCTTGTTGAATATTGTGATAACTGAGTCGATCGTCGCCGATTGTCGTAAACAACCCACTTTTTATCGCATGTCACAATCCGTTTGAGAAATGGATCGTTTTTATTGCACAATAGAAGGGCAGTCGACCCAAAGACGATTTTTTTTTATTTTCATTTATTTGTGCGGCACCCATTTAGCGAGCTTTTTTGACTTTCCAATCTCCTACATATGGCTAGAAATCGTCACATACGTTACGCCTAATTCAGAGACAAGCTCCCGAACAGTTGTACGTGGATTGGTTTCGACTAAAACCTTCAATTGGTCGTTGTCGTTGACATCTCATGGCCGACCACTACGCTTATCATCTTCAAGGCTCTCACCACCACTACGACATTTTTTAAACCATCATTGCGCAGTACATTCATTGTGGTTTTGGGTTTTTGTGCCAAACGTATCGTTGATAACGCGAGCCATTTTGACAGCTTTTCGGCCTAGTTTGAACTAGAACAAGAAAATTGTGCGAATTTGCTTTTGGTTCGTGTCGCATTTAACACTTTGAAAAATTGGCCAAAATTATTTTGAAACAAAACTAATACCACAATGTAGATACAACGACAAACGCACTTTAAATTATATATAAAGTCAAAGCAATTTAACACAAATTTATTTGAAAATACAGCATTTAAAATTAACATAACAAAAACAGCAATAACTTTCTTAAGAACCTAATAGTATATTTTTTCTCTTGTATTCTGTAGCATCATTTCTTTTTAACAACCGGCAGTAGTCGCCCAATATAGATGGATTCCTGCGTCCCTGATATCTTGCTTCCGTCGTCCTGATGTCCTAGTGAAACCTCTCTTCTTGTTCGTCGCTTATTGCACCCCAAATTTTTCAGAAAAATATCCAAATGGGAGCGTACAAAATGCATTTTTAAGGATATGCAAAATCCTAGTATTTCATAGGCTTTTAAAAGTTCATTTATGAGGTTTTTATAGTTTCCATCTTTCTTGTTGTCTTTCTTTTATAACAGTCAAAAATATCGTTTATATTTAATTACTCGTTTGCTCCTAGGTGGCGCAGAACACGTTGGTTGTGTTAACTTTACATCGAAGCTTGATTCAAGGAAAATTAGTTGCCATGGAGCGTTTCACCGGACAACAAGGTGCTTGCTGTGTTCGCGCATATTATCAAAACAATAAATCGTTCATCTCGGCTCGTCGTCTTTACAGGGTCGAATATAATTTCTGCGGCATAAACGAGGCACCAAGTGTTAATGTAATAAAGAAATTTATCAACGTTATCACATTATTCACAATCAATATATCACACTCACACAGATTCACATATCAATTTATCACATTATCAACGTTAAATTTACCGTCTACGGGTTAAACAAGGGTCCAAGCAGATGTGTAAATATCATTGAACGGGTGCGTGAGTCGTTTTGAGAAAATCCACCCTAATCCGTACAGACGCGAAGTAGACAGTATTATTTTTGTTAAATAATTTTCCAAACACTGTACTATAATATTATAACAATAAAATTATTACACCTTAAATCAACTTCTATTAATTCCAAGAATATTTGACACTTGTACTTTTATCTTTCTTGATCCTGAAATTCTTTCACTATACTTACAAAACACTTCTAAGCTGCCAATTCTTTTTCATTTATTTTTACTTGAAAACGGAAATCACCTAGAAGTTTCCTTATTTGATACCCAATAAATATGCCTTTTTTTTCTTTTGCTTCACTTAATTAAGAATATATTTCTTTTTGATAAGTTTTCTCCACACCATAGGAACAGCAAGCGGCATAGAATTTTTCTTGCCCTGCATCCACTGCACTAAATTTACGTGAGAACTCACACAGCAAACATGAGGAACCTAGTTTTTAACTTGATCTCTAATTTGGCACTTGAAATATAAAAGATATGCTTTTTTGACTTCAGATATAGATCTAGCTTGTGACTTTAAAATAAATCGTCCTGGATTTTTGCAAAATCGACGACTAGAACTTGCCATTTTATATAAAATCGACTTAAACACTTGGCTATACTGTGAACGAGGCAGAAACAAACTAAACATAGAAAATAATAAAACTGCCCTTAAAGATTCGTAGAATTCTGTGGAAATACCCTCTCTATAGTTTTGTGGTAATTGTTACATTGTCTAGTCCATAATCAGCTAAAAATAATTTCAATGACCTCATGATATAAAGTAGAAGCAGGTACTTGAAAATGGAGCGTGCTAGGCCATTTCTTTGAAAAGGTGTTTTAATAACTACCTAAAAGAAACGCAAAAAGAGCACTCTCATCAATGTTACAAAAATCATGTCGACCTGTGTAATTAAAGAAAAGATGTTTTTGTTAAAAAAGAAAATTATTAGGTCTTCCGCTTAATGCTCGACCTTTTTTGAGTACCTTTGTCATTTATTTATAAAAAACGTAATACAAACCTAATTTTCAAAGTGATCTACTTTCCTCACTTTCTATAGACTTTCGCTATGCTTCAAGCAAGTGTCGAATCCCAGATCGAAAAAACTTGACGGTTTTGATGGCATATCGTCTCTGAAAATTTTTTCAACTTCCTCAAGAGATGTGAAGCGGCTATCAACCTGGTGTTGTTGCACGGATCGGAAGAGATGAAATTCCGAAGGGGAAAAGTCTGGAGAATACGCTTTGTATGATAAAGTCTTTCCCAGCCCAACATAGTGATCGTTTTCAAAGTTCTTTTTGCTGTTGTTCTATGACTTCTCTTTTTTTCCATGTGAGTATAAGACGTTTTTTTTCAGAGCATTTTCTCCTAATAAGAATCAATTGTTTCTAATCCCACTATGTACACATCAACACCTTTTTGGCGTCGATATTT
The DNA here is from genome assembly GCA_031761425.1 of Cosmopolites sordidus. NCBI lineage: Eukaryota > Metazoa > Arthropoda > Insecta > Coleoptera > Curculionidae > Cosmopolites > Cosmopolites sordidus. Next base: position 58,946 of record JARFXV010000124.1, read on the forward strand.
CGTTTTGCGGTACTGGGTGATTGATTAACTAACTTAACCAACGATTTTCGCAACTTTGGGTTAACATAGTGAATCTACTTTTCGTCACAGGTCACAATCTTATAGGGAAAATTGTTTTTTTTTAATCTGGAGATCCTTAAATTCAATGACTCAATAAGTTCAAAGCGTCTATTCTTATTTTCAGCTGTGAGTTCATAGGGAATTCAATGACTCACTTTTGACTATTCCCAAGCTTGTGTAAACGTTTAGAAATGGTTTGCGGTGTTACTGTGAGATCCTGTTCAAAGAAAATCCATATCGTATGGATTTTCTGCCAGTATGCTTTCAATTCTTCCATGAAAATTGTCGTTACTGGAGTGCAACGAACCCGAAACACAAGCATCAAAAATCTCTTCATTCACCTAAAGTCACTGTAAAGCTGCTACGTCAGCGCGAGAACTAATCGGCCCTTATTTTTTTGAAGACGGCAAGGGACGCGCAGTTACCGTAGCAGTTGCATAATTTTTGGTACCTGTACTGCACAAAACTTTGCTGGTTATAATAAAAGAATATGGTTTTAGCAGGACTGAGCAACATCAAATACTTTCAACATGTGTTTACCACGACTTCGTGAAATATTACCAAACAAATTGATCTCCAGGATAGGTAACATAAATACGTAGTCCTGTAGTCCTGATTTGAACCCTAGGGACTTTTTCTTGTGGGGCTATCTTAAATCGAAAGTTTACGTCAATTAACCGGGTTCCGTGGAGCAGTGAAAAGAAACTATGAGACACGAAATGGCAGCCATTCCAGAGATTATGTGCCGAGCCATCCTAAGGAATTTGCTGTTCATTTAGATGAGTGTAGTAAGCGTAAAGGTTTACATTTAGAATACATTATTTTTAAAAAGTATTTTCCTTAAATGTGTATTTATTTATATCGCTGTATTAAAATGAAACTTTCTTTTGGGACACTTTGTGCAACTGATTTTTTCATGTTATATTCACAGTAGACTCATATATTGTACCTCGTTTTGAAAAAGACACATGCCCCTTTGAAATCACAATACGACGGGAAAAAACTGATTTTGAACTAAAACTCTCTACAGGAAAAAATGCTTTAGACTGGCAATCCAAAAAATTAATTGATTGTGCTTCAAAATAATCTACGGGCATATATAACAAAAAGGACTGTGGAAGCGAGCACTTTGTGCCTTCGGATTATTATCTTTTCCGATACCTGCAACATCATCTGGTTGATAACCGCTTCACATTTTTTGAGGAAGTCAAAAAAAACCCCAAGAAATTTTTCACTTCAAAACCACTAAGTTTTTTTTTGATATGATCATCGACAATTGCCTGAAAGGTGACGAAAGTGTAGAGAATAATAGAAATATCAAAAGTAGTCGAAAAAAGGTTGAGCATTAAGTTGGAGCCTAATTTGCGTTTTCTTCAAATGAAATGAAATACACTTTATTTAGCATATGTATCTAATAATAACAATACAAAGGAAATATACAAAGAAAAATAAAAGTTAGAAATATTCTATGTAATCCTAACAAAAGAAAATAAAATGAAAAGCCAATAATTATCAATATTCAAATTATAAAACACTATATTGCTTCAAATAATAATTTAACAGTTTACTAAAGATATGTTTTAGGATCACTCTTTATGTGAATGGGCAAAACATTAAATAGGTAAACACCTTCCCAATACAGTGTCTTCTGTAGACTAGTACTCACAATTGGTACATTATAATTGTTCTTAGAAGGAACCTGAAGGAACGTAAAAATGCATGTTTACTCTTTGCACCAAAAAAGTATGAAAATAATCTGTATGCAAATAGTATGTAATAATTATGAAGTCTAGAAATAAGTCAATTGGAAAATAAATAGTCATTTAAAATATAGATCAATTCTTCTACTGGAACCTTTGCTGTAAAACACTAAACATTGAGAGAACACGTTTCACTAACTATGTTAGGCATCATCAGGAGATGATTTAATCTAATTCTAAAATTAACTATGTTCTAAAAGGTATCTGACTTTGCTCCCGCCGTTTCCTATAGATGGCGTTAGCGGTAAATAGTCGTCGAAATAAATACATCATAAACGGCGTGCAATATCTTTGGGCATCTTTGGGTTCTTCGTAATTAAAAACTTCTGTTTATGAGCCAAATTTTCGTCATTTACGGGAGGTGTTAATTTATTTCTTTAATATGAAGAAATCTTCGGATGGGGCTCACCGAATACTCTCAGACACTTATGATGAGGCCGCTATGAGTGAAAGAACGTGTCGTAAGTGGTTTCAGTGCTTCAAAAGTGGTGATTTTCACGTCGAAGACCGGCATAGCGGTGGAAGAGCAAAAGTTTTTGAACATGAAGAATTTGAGGCTCTGCTTAATGAAGACTAGTGTCAAAGTCAAGAAGAGTTGGAAAGATCCTTGGGAGTAACTCAACAAGCAATTTCAAAACGCCTCCAAGACCTGGGAAGGGCCCAGAAGCAAGGATATTGGGTTTCATACGAGTTGAAACAGAGATATGTTGAAAGCCGCTTGTTTCCTTGTGAACAGTTGCTTGAAAGGCAAAAAGGGAAGCGATTTCTGCATCGCATTGCGGCTGGGGACGAAAAATGGCTTTATTACGATAACCCCAAGCTTCGAAAATTATGAGAATATCCCGGCCAGGCTTCCACGCCGACGGCTAAACCGAATATACATGGCTCCAAGGTCATCTCTGTATTTGGTGGGACAAACTCGGCGTAGTGCATTATGAGCTGTTAAAATCGTCTGAAACAATCACAGGGGATTGATATTGAACGCAATTAATGCGTTTGAGCCGAGCATTGAAAGACAAATGGCCGCAATACAGCAAAAGATACGATAAAGTGACTTTGCAGCATGACAATGCTCGATTCCATGTAGCGAAAGCGGTCAAAATATACTTGGGAACATTGAAATGGGAAGTCCTACCCCTCCCGCTGTATTCTCCAGACATTGCTCCCTCTGACTCTCATTTGTTTCGATCGATGGCACACGGCCTGGCTGACCAGCACTTCCGGTCTTATGAACAAGTCAAAAATTGCATCAATTCATGGATTGCTTCAAAAGATGACCAGCTTTTTCTACGCGGGATTCGAATGCTGCCTGAAAAATGGGAGAAAGTAGTGGTCAACGATAGATAATAGTTTGAATTATAAATGTATAACCGGTTTTTTTACAATAAAGCCTTGAATTTTCAAAAAAAAAACGGCGGGAGTAAAATTTTATACCTATTATTTATATGGTAACCCTACCTAATGAAGCGTGTAAAAATCATGAACCGTAAAGCTTACTGAGCCTTACATTAATAATTGAAATAATTATCTGAACGAAATAGGTCCTTTATCCCGGTTCATGATTTTCTTACATTTTTCTATTTGAATGTTTTCATATGCATCCAAACCCCTATTGTTATTTACACTTTTAACCAATCTTAAATTAGTAATATTTATCTTGATTTTTATGAAGATTTTTCATTTTTCCCATATCTAATATGAGCAATGTATTCTTTATATCTTGTTAATATGTATCTTTCTGTTTGCCCATTATACCTTTGATCACAATTTTGACAACTAATTTCGTAAATTTCCGACTTTTCATGTTGATCTATCATCATAAAAATATCGTTCTTTATCCTTTGAATTACCCAGGACTTCTCTTAATTTATTATATGGTTTGTACACAAACTTAATGTTTACTTTTTTAAAATTTTGTCTTCAAATAGAAAAATGTAAGAAAACCATTAACTGGGATAAAATACCTTTTCTGTTCAGTCAACCTTTTCAATTATTAATCTAAGGCTCAGTAAAGTTCATGATTTTTACATGATTTTTCATGATTTTTATTAGGTAGGGTTACTATATAAATAGAACATAGTTTAGTTTTAGAATTAGATTAAATCATCTCCTGATGATGCTAACATGATGATAGCTTACGAAACGTGCGTCGATAAGTTTAAAAACTAAAAGTTAAGCTCAAGTTGTTGATTACCATGGGGGTGAAGGATGACTAGGAGTTAATCGATAGCTGATTAACCGTAGTTCGGAACCCAAAATAAGCTGTAGGTTGAGTTTTAAAATATTCTCATATACTGATCCGCCTATAACTGAAAAACTTCGCTTTTCCTTACTTTATGTTTATTTTGATGTTGAAAAAAAAACAAATAAATATGCAAAACATGTTTGTAGTATGTCTTTTATATGACAATTAATTTTTTTCCTATTCTTTTTCCAAAATGTTACTTTATAAGCATTGTAACATTTGTTATAAGATAATTCGAAATGTATTCCTATGTAGCTTGATTTATGCAAGCTAATGAATATGAAAATCCTTCTGATTCGTAAATCTTCCTAAATCTTCGCTGGTAAATTTTAATCGAATGCAAATAATGACATGCGTTTGCCGCAAATTTGGTACTAAGTAGATAACTTGCTAATAATTTTTATTAAAACAAAGTGAATTTATATTGCTTGTTTAGTTATTATTATTAAAAGAAAACTAAATTATAATAGTAAATATTATTTATTATATTAACGGCTAGGTCTTTTCATGGAATGTCAATTGATATATTTCATGAATAATAGTTTTAACATAGATATAAAAATTGGAATAAGGAACTGTTCAGCTAGAGCTTTCTAGATAATCTATTACATATTTAAAATGAGTATTTTTATGCCTTGGTATTTAAGAAACTTTGTCGATTTTAAAATTTGGTGAACAGCAATAAAAAAACTTTAGTTCGCAATAGTTGTTTTGTGATTTTTGTGTTCATAATTTAGTCTAAACCTTAGTGGGGATATAGGCCTACTACTAAAACACAAATAAGGATTTTTAGTTACCTTCCTTAAAGATCGCAATATTGGGATACGCTAATGCAGAGGTTCCCAACCTTTTCTAGACTGCCTCCCACTTTACAAGAAAAAAATCCAAGTTAATTATACCCAAATAAAAAATATTGTTGCAGGTTATCTATACCTATTTTATTTGTCTATGTATCTGTTAAGAATCACAAAGTATAGATTAATTAAAAATACCATCAAATGTAGTAAAGAATTATTTATTAAAAATTAAAAATAAATGCAAAATTAATAGGAAATAAAAAAAATAATGGGATAGTTGAGGCTGGTGGAGTTTTATCAATTTGTAAATATTGGGTACCCATTTCGTTAGTCAGCCGCAAATCGCCACGCTCAGTTAAACACTTGTTTTTCTTAGACAGTAAATTAGCTACTGCACTGAATCCAGGTTCAGCCAAATGCGATGAACGAAATGTTATTAAAAATGTCTGTACTATTGTCCTCAACACAGGGTAGGGAGCTGGTATTAATTTTTGAAGCCAGAACTCTTGGTATCCATATCTGAATTTGAATTTTAGTTCTTCGTTAGTTGTGAGTTCCCCGAGTTCCTCTTCTAAATTTGATTTGCTGTATCTAAAGCCCAACTTGGTACATTTATGTTTAAAATATCCTGAAATCGCTCCGTCAAATCAGCATAAAGAACGTCTAAATAGATACTGCTGATAATGAGTGAAACTGGCTGTGTTCACCTCTACCTAGATTTTGTTTAAATAGAAGAAGTTTTTCAACAAAAGCCAAAGCAAATGACGTTTTTTGTTTTAATTAAATTCGACTCATCACCTTGCAATTGTAAATTGACTTCTTTAAATATTTTAAACCGATTTGTCAAATAGGCGATGTCATTTTTTGATATAATCAGGTTTTCTTGGAGTTTTCTCTGATTTCAAGGAAGTGCAGTGTTGAGTCAAATAGATTGAAAAAACGATTTAGACAAATACCTATTGGGAGCCAACGAACTTCTATGTGCAGCAGCAAGCGATTGTAATCTTCATTATTTTCACAACAAAGTTCGCCAAATAATCTGGCGCTGAATGAATTGCTTCTAATCTTATTGACTGCTCTAATAACGTAATGAAGCGACATATGCAGAGATTTATTCAGATTTTTGCACCCAAATGCTGACGATGAGTAACACATTGTACAGCGAGTACATTTGGTTCTGCTTGTTTCAAATGCGCCTTATGAATATGAAACTCTTATGACGCCCCGTCATCGCTGGAGCACCATCACTAGTACTGTAATTAAATTACAGTAAACAATAAAATTTAATAGTATGGCACTGTCATTAAAAAACTATTATTGTCAATGTAAGTATCGTTGACATAGGCAAAAAATATATTTACTTCCTATATTTGCTTTATATATAGATATTAATATAATTTATTTTATAGATTCGTTTTGAAAACGGGGAAGAAAACCCCAAGAAACGTCAACGTTAAAAGTTTGTATTTATTTTGTTAACAGTTTTATATTTTTAAAATTTTGTCTCCGTTTGGTTTTTTTTTGTTTTTACCCAGTGATTCTTTATTTACATAAGAATAGATATTTTTAATACTTTTTGAGTTTTAGATCGTATTTCGCGAAAAACCCAATAAAGAAAAAAAACTTCAACTTGATGAATTAATTCTACCAAAAAACGAAGCAATACTTTTATTTTACGTTCGGTTCATAAAAGAAGAAAAAAATTGTCAAGACTTATTATTTACTAAAAATTTAGAAACCGATACAAAGGGAGAATCGATATTTAATACCATGAAGTTTTTTTAGAGAGAAACAAATTGACCTATTCGTAATATTTTGTCAGCTACTAGTGATGGTGCTCCAGCGATGACGGGGCGTCATAAGAGTTTCATATTCATAAGGCGCATTTGAAACAAGCAGAACCAAATGTACTCGCTGTACAATGTGTTACTCATCGTCAACATTTGGGTGCAAAAATCTGAATAAATCTCTGCATATGTCGCTTCATTACGTTATTAGAGCAGTCAATAAGATTAGAAGCAATTCATTCAGCGCCAGATTATTTGGCGAACTTTGTTGTGAAAATAATGAAGATTACAATCGCTTGCTGCTGCACATAGAAGTTCGTTGGCTCCCAATAGGTATTTGTCTAAATCGTTTTTTCAATCTATTTGACTCAACACTGCACTTCCTTGAAATCAGAGAAAACTCCAAGAAAACCTGATTATATCAAAAAATGACATCGCCTATTTGACAAATCGGTTTAAAATATTTAAAGAAGTCAATTTACAATTGCAAGGTGATGAGTCGAATTTAATTAAAACAAAAAACGTCATTTGCTTTGGCTTTTGTTGAAAAACTTCTTCTATTTAAACAAAATCTAGGTAGAGGTGAACACAGCCAGTTTCACTCATTATCAGCAGTATCTATTTAGACGTTCTTTATGCTGATTTGACGGAGCGATTTCAGGATATTTTAAACATAAATGTACCAAGTTGGGCTTTAGATACAGCAAATCAAATTTAGAAGAGGAACTCGGGGAACTCACAACTAACGAAGAACTAAAATTCAAATTCAGATATGGATACCAAGAGTTCTGGCTTCAAAAATTAATACCAGCTCCCTACCCTGTGTTGAGGACAATAGTACAGACATTTTTAATAACATTTCGTTCATCGCATTTGGCTGAACCTGGATTCAGTGCAGTAGCTAATTTACTGTCTAAGAAAAACAAGTGTTTAACTGAGCGTGGCGATTTGCGGCTGACTAACGAAATGGGTACCCAATATTTACAAATTGATAAAACTCCACCAGCCTCAACTATCCCATTATTTTTTTTTATTTCCTATTAATTTTGCATTTATTTTTAATTTTTAATAAATAATTCTTTACTACATTTGATGGTATTTTTAATTAATCTATACTTTGTGATTCTTAACAGATACATAGACAAATAAAATAGGTATAGATAACCTGCAACAATATTTTTTATTTGGGTATAATTAACTTGGATTTTTTTCTTGTAAAGTGGGAGGCAGTCTAGAAAAGGTTGGGAACCTCTGCATTAGCGTATCCCAATATTGCGATCTTTAAGGAAGGTAACTAAAAATCCTTATTTGTGTTTTAGTAGTAGGCCTATATCCCCACTAAGGTTTAGACTAAATTATGAACACAAAAATCACAAAACAACTATTGCGAACTAAAGTTTTTTTATTGCTGTTCACCAAATTTTAAAATCGACAAAGTTTCTTAAATACCAAGGCATAAAAATACTCATTTTAAATATGTAATAGATTATCTAGAAAGCTCTAGCTGAACAGTTCCTTATTCCAATTTTTATATCTATGTTAAAACTATTATTCATAAAATATATCAATTGACATTCCATGAAAAGACCTAGCCGTTAATATAATAAATAATATTTACTATTATAATTTAGTTTTCTTTTAATAATAATAACTAAACAAGCAATATAAATTCACTTTGTTTTAATAAAAATTATTAGCAAGTTATCTACTTAGTACCAAATTTGCGGCAAACGCATGTCATTATTTGCATTCGATTAAAATTTACCAGCGAAGATTTAGGAAGATTTACGAATCAGAAGGATTTTCATATTCATTAGCTTGCATAAATCAAGCTACATAGGAATACATTTCGAATTATCTTATAACAAATGTTACAATGCTTATAAAGTAACATTTTGGAAAAAGAATAGGAAAAAAATTAATTGTCATATAAAAGACATACTACAAACATGTTTTGCATATTTATTTGTTTTTTTTTCAACATCAAAATAAACATAAAGTAAGGAAAAGCGAAGTTTTTCAGTTATAGGCGGATCAGTATATGAGAATATTTTAAAACTCAACCTACAGCTTATTTTGGGTTCCGAACTACGGTTAATCAGCTATCGATTAACTCCTAGTCATCCTTCACCCCCATGGTAATCAACAACTTGAGCTTAACTTTTAGTTTTTAAACTTATCGACGCACGTTTCGTAAGCTATCATCATGTTAGCATCATCAGGAGATGATTTAATCTAATTCTAAAACTAAACTATGTTCTATTTATATAGTAACCCTACCTAATAAAAATCATGAAAAATCATGTAAAAATCATGAACTTTACTGAGCCTTAGATTAATAATTGAAAAGGTTGACTGAACAGAAAAGGTATTTTATCCCAGTTAATGGTTTTCTTACATTTTTCTATTTGAAGACAAAATTTTAAAAAAGTAAACATTAAGTTTGTGTACAAACCATATAATAAATTAAGAGAAGTCCTGGGTAATTCAAAGGATAAAGAACGATATTTTTATGATGATAGATCAACATGAAAAGTCGGAAATTTACGAAATTAGTTGTCAAAATTGTGATCAAAGGTATAATGGGCAAACAGAAAGATACATATTAACAAGATATAAAGAATACATTGCTCATATTAGATATGGGAAAAATGAAAAATCTTCATAAAAATCAAGATAAATATTACTAATTTAAGATTGGTTAAAAGTGTAAATAACAATAGGGGTTTGGATGCATATGAAAACATTCAAATAGAAAAATGTAAGAAAATCATGAACCGGGATAAAGGACCTATTTCGTTCAGATAATTATTTCAATTATTAATGTAAGGCTCAGTAAGCTTTACGGTTCATGATTTTTACACGCTTCATTAGATAGGGTTACCATATATTTTAACGTTGACGTTTCTTGGGGTTTTCTTCCCCGTTTTCAAAACGAATCTATAAAATAAATTATATTAATATCTATATATAAAGCAAATATAGGAAGTAAATATATTTTTTGTCTATGTCAACGATACTTACATTGACAATAATAGTTTTTAATGACAGTGCCATACTATTATATTTTATTGTTTACTGTAATTAAATTACAGTAAACAATAAAATTAAATTTATAATCTACCGAAGGCATAGTAATAGAGTTATTTTTATTTAAAATAATTATAGCAGTTTCTTATAATCTTCTTATTTTGTTACCGATTTTTTTAATACCGTTTTGGAATTATTCCAATTGAAGAATATACCTTTCTAAGAAGGTTTTTATGTTCTTTTATTCTAACATCCAATAACACTTTAATTCTAAAACAAAACAACACATTAAAAGCTTAAAAGAAATTATTTATTTATTATTTCTGTAAAAAAGTTTACAGAAAACCGACAAATACAGATAGGTATCTCAATTTATTTTCCAATCACTCAAAATAGGGTAATTAAAAAATTTATATGACAAAGAAAAATGTGTTTGTTCCGACAATGATGCACTACAAAAAGAAACAAATCACATCAAACACATTTTAATAAAAACCAATTTTCAAACAAATTTAAGAGATAAATCGTATATAGCTTTACCAGATACCAGACAAAACCGACAAGTTATTAATAACAATAATAATAACTCTCAAACAATTAACCTCACAATTCCTTACATTCGCGGTATTTCTGACACAATTAAAAGAGTAGAAAATAAACACAACATAACAACGACATTTAAAACAAAAAATGTTACATCTATATTAACAAAAACCAAACCAAACAACACAAAACAGAATACCAAAAATGTGGTTTATAAAATTCCCTGTGGATGTGGCAAATTCTATATAGGTGAGACAGACAACGAGAGTTAGAGAATAAAAAAACATAAAAACCTTCTTAGAAAGAGCGATTTTAATAAATCTGGAATTTGTCAACACGCAAGGGAATCCGGACATAAAATCAATTGGAATAATTCCAAAACGGTATTAAAAGAATCGGTAGCAAAATACAGAAGATTAAAAGAAACCGCTATAAATAACTTAAATTGAAATAAATGTTTTTCTGTGCCTTCGGTAGATTTAAATTCAATATGGTTCCCGATTTCAAAGAATACCATTAAAAACCTTTAAGTATTTCAATACACAATCAGTACAGTAAACAATCACACAGTATCCAGTAACAGTATATAGAAATTAATCTAATTTATTAAAAAAAAGGTGTTATGGTTAGAGGCGGATCACTAACTAGGCTATTTAGCGACTGGACCTACAGCTTAACGTGGGTTCCGAACCACGGTCATCAGCTTCCGACAAACCCAGGCCAGCACCCCCCTCGGGCTATAAACCCTTGGTTATGTGCCTACCCATAAGTCTATCAGGAAACCTACCGACTGGCGAGTGACCAACGTAGAACACTTCTCAGAAGGCATCCGGCCTTACCCAGCCTTTAACTGGCGTGACTGAGGGGTAATTCGTAGTTGGATTTTACACTCTTGCCTAGAAACAATCACAAACATTTAGGAAATAAACAGACAGAAGAAAGAAAGAAAAATAACCATCCGAGCGCTGGAATCGAACCAACTACCGCTCCAATGCGGTTTCAACACAGCACTCTTACCGTCCGCATCAACGCGACCGGCTTTATTTTTTAGATTTGTTTTGAAAACAGGGGGGAAGACTCCCCGAAACGTTAACGTTAAGAGTTTGTATTTATTTTAGAACATTTTGTATTTTTAAAATTTTGTTCGTTTATTATTTAAATTTATTACAGAAAATAATCACGGAGAAATTTGTCTCCGTTTGGTTTTCTTGTTTGTACCCAGTGATCCTTTATTTACATAAGAACAGATATTTTTGATATTTTTTGAGTTTTAGATCGTGGCGAAAAACCCAAAAAAAGAAGAAAAAGAATATATGAACGCGCCACAATCATTCAGACGTTACTCAAGTTGAACGGAAATTTTGCAAGTATTTAGCTAATCGTACAATGATATTTCAACCCCTTTAGCCATTTCATCTATTCTTATTCTGACGGTGTCTTACGATGAAGAACAGTTTTTATTGCCTCTTTGAGTGCCGGTAAGATTAATTTATCGCCCCTTTTGTGTGGTTTCTCGCTTTTGCGATTAACACATGTTCTTGTTTAGAAGACAACGTAAAAAGATTCGATATAGTTGGTTGTTTTAAATATTTCTTTCCAGTTCTTGAAAATTGGATAAGTGTTTGTCCTTTTTATCAAAATGCATTTTATTCAAATACTCTTGTAGCCTAAAAGGCTTTATGTCTTCATTTAAAAACACTTTTTTTTGCTAATTAAACACATAGGTGGTTGATGATTGGTTCGTAGGAGAGTGCTTAAACCAATATTTTAAATACTCAATTCTATAAAGCCCGCATTTCTTCTTAAATTCAAACATTTTAAAAAACAAAATTTGCCACAGTTTCAATAAATTAATTTTTCAATAGATTTATACATAGTTATAAAAGTAATGGGCTATAATAACTTATAAATCAATAATCATTTATCAGTCACGAATAAGGATTATTGACGAAGCACACAAAAATTAAAAGACATTTTAGAGCTATCCCTGCCTTTTATAGATTTGATTTCATGCAGGAATCTACATGTATGCCTTTGTTTGTTTGCTATGCCGGTGCACTTGTTTTGTATATAAGTCATTACAAGGTCGCATATTTTTATCGAGACATGCTTGATTGCATGAATCGCCTCTTTACTTACCAACTTGAAAAGACTTGTCACCGACAATACTAAACCGAAGTATATGTATACCTAATGCTGATTTAATTTTTTTAATTATATGATAACAATAAGATGAACATTTTAAATAGCTAGATACAATATAAAAACAGTAGGTATTTTCAAAGCATTTATTATATTACGAGGGTCATTTAATAAGTCCTCAGAAAATGATAGAAAAACAAATTATTTGAAGTAGATTTTTTATTTTTTAACGTCATCTCCTTTTAGCTGTATACACTTTTCCAAGCGTTTCTCCAACTTTTTAAGCCGTCTAAAAAGTAAGATTTTGGAAGGCCCTCATAATAGGCGTCCTCTGTTTGGGCGATGATCTCCTCGTTCGATGTGAACCGTTGTCCGCTGAGATATTTTTTTTTAGTTCGGAAATAAAAAAATCACTGGAGGCCAAATCCGGTGAATATGGTGGATGTTGTAGTAATTCTAACTTTAATTCTATTATTTTGGTCATTGAAACTGTACAAGTGTGCACTCGTGCATTGTCTTGATGGAATAGCATGTTTTGCTTCTTCAAATGAGAACATTTTTCTTGCTTTTTTTCGCTCAACCGGTGCAATAACGACGCATAATACTCTCCAGTTATTGTTTTTCCATTTTCTAAATAATCAGTTTAGATGATTCCGCGTGCATCCCAAAAAACTGTTTCCATAACCCTCCAGCCGATTTCACCGTCTTCGCTTTCTTCGTAGCCCATTCGTCTTCAAAAACCCACTGTTTTGATTGTTCCTTTGTCTCGAGAGTAGGAGTGTTCTATGTTTCGTCCACATGTATGGATGCAGAAATTCATCAGGATTGCGATGGAAAGCATCGAAAGATCTTCAGAGTCGACCACTCGATTGCATTTATTTGCCACTAAGAGCAAACGTGGCATTCACCTTACAGAAATTTTTTTCACATCCAATTTTTTATCTAAATCAAACCAATTTTTCGTGCAAAATTGAAAACACTGTACCTTGCGATAAGCCTGTGGCCTCAACTTTAATCGATCACTTAACACCATGTCGTGGATTTTGTCAATCATTTCGGGAGTTACTTCCACTGGACGTCCACGTTTAAACTATTTTATCCAATTATAAACAGTTGCAAACCCAGGAGCAGACGTGTTTCCAACTCAGCTTTGATCTCTTTTGGTGTTGAGCTTTTTAAATATAAATGTTTAATACTACTCGAAACTCACTTTTTTCCATTTTTCTAAATAAACAAAAGTCTCTTGCTTCAATTGACAATAAAAAATTAAACCATGTGAGGAATATAACTGAGACTTTGACAGCTATATGGCGAATAATGATGCTTACTAAAAATCAACCATTTCCGATGTTACCGATCGATGTTACGAGTACCACCTCTTGACTCCACGGTCGCCCCTTTGACTGTCTTAACGCCCTTCATTTTCCTCTAGACCCGCTACCACCCCCATGGAAGGCTCCAGCGACCACATTATGAATATATGCGCTAATGGATAAAAGCAACCCCGAATAACAGATAGAAATGACGATAAAAATTACCTTCCGAGATTCTGCAATTTGACATCGTCGAGCTTCTTTAATTGAGGTATTGTTAAAGCTAGCACTGTGGGCTGATTGTCCTACAGGAATCACCTGAAAGTGCTCGAGAGCTCACAGTAGCGTCACCTAAGTTGTTCATCGATAGAGATTCTAGTGGGAAGCGCGCCGTGTTGGGCAGGACTGTACTGTCATCGTTTAGAAAAGTGTATATTATATCGTAAACTGACCTCCGATAAATGTAGGCAAGGAGGTTAGAAACTGCAGAACGCATTGGAGACAACTAGTTCATTAGTATCAAAAACCGAGGTCTTGAAAAAGACTCATTTCACCTTCTGGCTAATTCGAATGTACATAATGTGGTCGCGTTATCTTATCTAAAATAGATCTCTTTGGCCACAGAATATCTCAATAATCATGGAGGTTTAAAGAATAAACTCGGATTCGAGTACTCGGCTATATTTGTTAGAGTAGCAACTTATAGAATGAAAAGAATCTAAAGGGCAATATCTGTCATGTTATTGGTGTGGTAGATCCACCGTTATATGAAAACGTCATTGAGTAGTTTAACGAAAATGTTGTTTGCAGTTGCAATGCAGCAAGAGGCAAGATAAATTTGTGCAACATTATTTCAAAACATAAATGGAAACTACTACTGTTTGAATTCAACAAAAGGACGAAGTAAATATTTTTTTGTTCATTACATATTTAAATAAATTTTGGTTAAAATCCTAATATATTAAACTAGAAAGTATTAAGAAAAATTGTTTTGCAAGTATGACTTTCCTGCTTATTATAAACTGACTCTTTAAACGTTTCGTGATATTTATTTCCTTTAATCAATAAATGTATTAGATATTCTTCTGCAATGATTCAACGATGACAAATCTGACAGTTGTATTTTTATCATCTGAATATTAATGAAACCATATAGTTACTTTTTATAAAAAGATCCGATTGAAATACAAAATTTCATAATACAAAAAAGTCAATGCAATAATCATCCACGAATAACATTTATAGGAATTTAATTAAACCTTTGATTTTAAAAGGTTTCGAAACATGAATCGTTATTAATCACTACAAATTTTTTGATTTATTTGTTTTATATTCATATATATGGTTTTTTTGTGCTTTTATAATGAATCGTGTGAACTGAAATTAATAAATTTTATTATTATTTCATTCTATTAATATTTCACATATAATATCCTAATATTTAACATAATTCCCATTACTACTTCGGGAATCTTATGAATGTTCTCTTGTGAATTAAACTTTTTAAAACCGTTTAAACCGTTTAAAAAGATAAATGTATCGAAGCATTTTCAAACCTCGTCGAGTGTTCTTGACGTTCTTATCAGCCAGGAGCTACTGAAGAGATCATGATTGCACAACTGGTGGGAGAGAAAATATCTAATTTCAATGAACAGATGGTGTTATTAGTCGCTTTTGCTATTTATAATCTATGATATATGGTATGTACTGCAAAATCACTTACCTGTCTGCGTTATAATTATAAGGCAGGTTCTTTTATAGTTCATCACGCCTTTCATGTCTATGTCATATATATCAACGAATATTGGCAACTACTTTTTATCATTAGCAATACGAAATACATCTTCAACGCTCACTTTCATTCTTCCAGGATTGTTTATTTCTTTGTATGCTCTTTATTTCATTCACTCTTCCCTGCATTACAATCTGTAGTAGGTGATACTTATCGTTATGCAATGTGTAGCCAAGATAACGTTTTTTACATATATTAATGATTCTCAGCAGCCTCTGTAGACGTATTTTTCCAGATATTTCTTCGTTGGCCACTTGCCCACACTAACCAAAGTTCAAAAGTCTTGATACTTTTATTGTTTGAGCCTTCAGAGTTCAAGTTTCGACACCGCATAGAACTTTCAACAAGACATAACATTTCTTAAACCTTAGTCCGAGTGGCAAGTTTAAGTTTTTCTCACAGAGCACTAATTTAAGTTTCAAATAGGCCGATTTTGCCAGTTGGGTTCTAACACGAATTTCATTGTCATGATTTAATTCAGAATCGATGACTGTCCCTAAATATTTATATATCTGAATATATCTACTCTTCTATATACTATTTCTATTTTATGTCTATTTAGTGTATGTTGTGCATTGTCGGTTGGGGTTTTGGAGATTTTCATTATCAACTTTCATTTTGTCGATGTTAAGATTTAGAGCTCTTCAGAAGTATTCGTTATATATGGAATTCATCAGACACATCTTTCGCTTCCTATAATATATTTCTTTTTGTGTGAATACTAGTATTTGTCGAATAATTTCACTGGTTATTTTTACCGTACATAACGTATATATATATAGTTTTGCAAAATTCGTGTTTTATCGATAGTTAGGCACTTTTTTTCAGCTCTACTTTTACCTCTGACAATATATCAAAAATCGAATAAAAACCATGTAGGCTTTTTAGGTAATTTCTAGAAAATTTTGTGAACTTCTATCCATATTCTAGGGGTGTTCAAAAAATAATTAATCTATGTATATTGATGTGTATATATATATATATATATATATATATATATATATATATATATATATATATATATATATATATATATATATATATATATATATATATTGATTCTGTGAGTCACGACGTTTCGCCAAAATCTCATTTGGCATTTTCAAGTGTTTTATGCTTCGACTGAAGAGTCCAACTGAAGTTAGGACTCTTGAATTCTATTTCAAGAAATGTTTGGGCAGTGTAAAATAATTTCGTGCGTGATATTTTAGTTACTAACAGCTAATATAGTGTTTAATTGAGGAAATTTCTAACATTGGAGATATTTTCTTTTAATTGATTAGTAGGATGATCAGGAGGATGATCAGGATATTCAGAGAGATTACAAGAATGCCTAAGTTAATTTTAATTTATCGTATTCGATCTAATTTTATAATGAAATTAAATTAACCAGATGTTGCTTAGTGTTATAAAACAATAATTATGTATTTTTCGTGCAATTTATACATCGGTCAATAAGTCAATGGTCTGACAAATAAAACACACCATTTTTTGCAAATTTGGACTTTATTCATTAATATATTCTCTTTGAAGAGCAATACAATCATTCCAACGCTTTTTAATTTCGGCAATTGCCTCTTCATTGGAGTGAAATTTATTTCCAGCGAGCATTTTTTGAGGTCTGAGAACAGCAAATAGTCGCTGAGGACCAAATTTAGGTAATACGGAGCATGAAGAAGCAATTCGAAGTGCAATCAATACAATTTAACCACCGTTGCCAACGATTTGTGACACGGTGCATTGTCTTGGTGAAACAACACTTTTTTGTTAATATAGAGCCTTGTTTGCGATCTCGTCCTCCAAACGCACCAATAACGCTATGTAATATTCGATATTGACGGTTTTGCCTTTTTCGAGATAATCCATGAACAATACCCCATGCGCATCCCAGAATACAAAAGCCATAACCTTACCTAACGGTGGTTGTGTTTTTGGTCGCTTTCGAAGACTTTCATCAACTGCTGTCCACTCAGCTGATTGTCGATCCCGGAGTGTAGAGATGGATCCATGTATCATGCATTGTCACATACCGCATGAAAAAATCGTTTTTGTTTCGCTTAAACAGCTCCAAACATTGCTCAGAGGTGCCAATACGTTGCTGTTTTTGGTCCGCTGTGAGCAAATGTGGTATCCATTATATTCATTATATTCGATCATTATATTATATTTGATATCTCGTGCAACTATATTTAACGGTTTTGCGAAATAATTTTGGAAATTTTTCTTATTTTGTCTGGTCACTAAACTCTAGACTCATCTAATCGTCCAGAACGTTCAGCATCATCGGTGGTGCTTGTACGTCCACGTTTGAATTCAGCGCACCAATCAATAATGGTGGATTTTTCTTTGGCAGTGTCCGGGTAATGTTTATCAAGCTATTGTTTTGCTTCAACGATATAATTTCTTCATTCGCACACGAGATTCGTTTTTTTTGAAAACAACAAAAGTAGTGTCACTTAAAGCACAACAAATCAGGAACTAGTAGACAGATTATAATAAAATTTTGACACGACTTTTGAAGGCTGACACAATAGATCGGTCGGTAAAGACTTTTCGTAAGTAACGCCATCTATATGTCAGAGGGGGGCCTAATAATTGATCGATGTGTGATGTATATATATATATATATATATATATATATATATATATATATATATATATATATATATATATATATATATATATATATGTGTGTCAGTCCATTCATCAGTCAGTCAGGGTGTCAGTCCATTCATTTTGTAAAGAGTCACGACGTTTCGCCAAAATCTCATTTGGCACTTTTAAGTGTTGTCCGCTTCGATTGAAGAGTCCAACTGACCTGCACGGGTCGTTACGCTCGGTCTTATAGCCGGCCGGCGATTGTGCAGATTGTATGGGGATAGTTCGGGACTATTCGCGGTGCTCGGCAATGCTCTCGTGCGTCCATTTATTGATTTTTCTTTGTCGCCGCCACGTTGCCGCTTTTCTTCTTTTTTCAGAAGGGATTTCCATACTTTTGGAATATTGCGAGCGTCGTTTTGCGTATTCAGCTCACCCCTTTCTTCTATTTCAAGGCCTTCCTGATTGTTCGGACCTTGTAGTTTTCAATATTTGCTATTTCTTTGGCTCCTTCAAATTTGATTTTTATGTCCTGTTTTAGATGGTGCTGGAACAGAGCGGAAGTGGCTTGTTTGTTTTTAATGTTGTTTCTATTTTCTTGTATCCTGGCCGTGATTCGTCTGTTTGTTTGTCCTATGTATGTTCTGTTGCAGTCAGAACAAGATATGCTATATACCCCATGATTTTCCAGTCTATCTTTGTCCTTGGGGGTTTTTAGGATGTTTACAACAGTTTTGTGCGGCTTGTAGGCTGTTCTGATCTTATATTTCCTTAGTAGTCTGCCTATCATATCAGTGATTCGTTATACGTATGGTAGTAGCACCTTTAGTGCATTTGGTTAATGATCCTCTGCTGTTCTTCGTGTTTGGGTTCCCTGACTGGTGAATGGCCTTCCTGATACAATTTTTCTGAATATCCATTTTGCCTAAGGGGTGTGGAAATTTTCTTTTTTGAATGAAATAGACAAAGTGTCTTTCTGACGCAGCGAATCAGATTACAATCTTAAAAAGGAAAAAAAGAAAAGAAAATCAATTTATAACAAATATATACTGAACGTCCAAAAGAAATCCGAGACAATAACAAATTAGTTATAAATGTCTAACCACTAAATCTAACCACCATTTATCCACAGATGAAGAATCCATCCTAAGCAAAGGCTGCAACTTTTGCCAAATGTTAATATGGCTGCGATCAGAGCACTCAAAAGTTTAAAAAGAAACGAGGATATCACTATATTACCCGCGGACAAAGAAAACGCAACAGTCATAATGAACACCAAGAACTATATGGGAAAGATGACGAACATTTTACTAGAAAAAAAAACATATAAACCAGTGAATACAGATCCAACAACCTATCTGCAAAAAAAACAACCAAAAGCAAAATCAAAGCATAGAAACTAGAACCGGGCATTGAACGAAGAATAATTTTAAAGGAAAACTCAGGCAGATGTCCTAAACTTTAGGGTCTGCCCAAAATACATAAACTAGAAATATCATTAAGGCCCATAGTAAGCGCCTTCGACTCTCCAACACGAAATTTGGAATACTAACTAGCAAGTACCATGCAACCAAGCGTCAAACTTGCCGAGTCCTATGTTCAAAACTCAGAACATTTGATAAGAGTAATTAAAGATTTCCAACTAGTGGATACAGACATACTAGCAAGCCTGGACATTGTCTCACTATATCCAAGTATTCCCATAGGCTAGGCTCTGGACCTAATTTCGACGAACGAAGACTTTCGACCATACGTGCGGGAACTCTCACAACACTGCTTGAATTGAATACATATTTTTTCTTCAACCAGAGGATCTACAGACAGACCAACGGTACCCCAATGGGATCATCTCTATCGCCCGTTATAGCCAACCTGTTCATGACACTTCGAAACAAAGTCATTGGCCAGAGCTCCTTTAAAACCTAAAGTTTGGAAACGCTACCTAGATGATATCTTTATAATATAGCCTCACAGAAACGAACTTCTAAACAACTTCCTAACCCAATATAACGAAATCCACCCAAGAATACAGTTCAACCTGGAAGTCGTACAGGACAGCAAACTGCCGTTTTTGGATCTCCTCATCAACTTTAGACAGACAATCCCCAGACAACTTTCTGGAACCCTCGAATACACAGTGAATAGAAAACCAACTCACACCGATCATTACCTCACCTTGACACCTTGATTTCCAGATCCTTCCGACTTATAAAATAATATGCTCCATGGTAAAGTAAATTGTACTCATAACATTATCATCAAACAAACATTATGATATTACTTATAGAACATGAAAAAACAGAAAAATGTCAAAACGTCGTTCCAAATTAATGATAATAAAATTCTTTACCGCAAAAACGTATGCAACTTTGGTGCAAATATTCAAAGTTATTTTTAAATCTGAAGAAAAAACTAGTAAAATTCCAATAGAATTTCACTTAGATATCCAATAAGATCTGAGATTTTCGGCTAATTGAACGTGAACTTGAAGGGTGAAAAATCATTTGATACTTATCGCATTTTAATGATTCAGTTTTAACTATGGAAGGAAAAGAAGAGCGGTGAAGATTATTTAAAAAATATTACATTTTTCAAATTATTATACGATTTCAGATTAAAACATGTAGAATTAAATTATAACAAAATTATTATATTATTATTATTATAACGAAAAATGAACTAGTAAAAAGGGGCATAAGAAGAAAGAAAAAGGAATAATTAATTAAACAAAATAATATTTTTTTAGTCATATGTCTATACTTTTTTGTTTTATTTCTTATTAATTAAGAATTTATTAATTATTAAATTCTTTTTGAATTTGAATTATTAAAGTCTTTTAACGATGACGAATTATTAAAATCAAGAATTTTCGTATTAAGAGATTACATTAAAATGCAGCGATGCATTGTAAATCTGTTCAACGAATTCTGTCTAATTGACGTAATATTCTAATGAAAAGGAAACACCACTTCAATAAAAAATTAGATATACAAGGGTAGAATGAAAAGTCAGAGCCTATTTAAATGAAATATTGTACTTTTTTTATCGAAAACCGATGTATTATTCAATGTAGTTTCCTTTTAGCTTCATACGCTTCCATACACTCGATACACACCATTTTCTAACTATTATATACCTTCCAAAAGGTACGACTTATCGAACATGAATAATGTTTTTTTGTCATATTTAATTCCTCCACTATCCATCTGACAGTCGAATTCGCATCATAGGTGATGATTTCCCGCACTTTTTCCACCAACTCATCCCGATTTTTGTTTTTTGACCACTCTTGTTTTGACTCGTCTTCCAAAGCATCAAGACCATCCTGGAATCGCTTATACCACTCGAACACACGTGTACGGGATAAGTAATCATCACCATAAACTTTTTTCATATATTTAAATGTTTCTGTAAAAGTTTTACTGAGCTTGTAACAAAATTTAATATTAGCCCTTTGTTCCATCGTGTTTTTGTGACGAGGTGACATGCGTGTAGAAGAGTCTCCAGAAACGTCGATTCGAGGGCGTAGTGGAAAATTGGAAATTTCTTCCGGCAGTTTACACTGAATTTTGAAGAACAATTTTTGAAGAAAAAGATTTAGATAGATAAGTCCCAACCCAAAAGGCAACTTAAAGACAACACCATGCTGAAATCGCTGCATTAACTCAAGATATGTTGATAAAAATTATGCAAAAATTAATTTGCACAAAATTTAAAAACGAAATAAACATATATAAGAAAAAAAACTTTTGTTTCTTTTAAAAGTTATAAATAATTAAAATGGTAACGTTATACATGCCCCACCCTTTTCTAGGTGATAAAGAATAGTCATGGGGTGGAGTCAAAGAATAATCATGCTGATTTTAGAACTGGCCGAAAATCACTACAGCTATTGGAATAAATGTAATCGAAAGGAAATAAATCTCGGCTATATGCTGTACATTAGAGAACTTCCTCATATAGGGTAAAGTCATGATCCGCAGTAGATTCCGCAATTATCATGCAGCCAGATCGCTTTACGGCATCCTTGACTAATAACTGATCAGTTTTCTTTGATCATAACTCTCAAGTCTCCTGTAATTATTTCACCATACTATAAAAACTAATAATGGAACACAACTTTCCAATACCACCAGATTGAGTAATTTACTTGGTAAAGTGGGCCTTCTTGGTCAGAAGATTGTACTTTGTTATCAAGGATAGACTAGGGTCATCTCTATATTTTTTACTTTCGGAGATATCAAAAAATCCACTTTTCATAGCGCAGAGTGATTTTTCAATTTTCGCCTTTTTCAATCTTCTCCCCATTAATGGGGACCAGTTATCAATTTCGCCAAAATGCGGGTGGTTGTTTTCTTTAATGATGATCATTATACATTTCTGGGTATTAAGAAATTATAACTAAATAGATTTCAATATGCGGTGTGGGTCAAAATAATTAATTTATTATTTATACATCTTTAACGGGAAATTTAATTTGTCTTTTGTTTGCTTTGGTTTGGTTATCGAGCTTGTAACGAAATTTAATATTAGCTCTTTGTTCCATCGCGTAATTGTGACGAGGTGACAAAATATACTCAGACTCGTTTTATAAAGAAGATATACAACTTTCAGATTATATATTGATTTAATAGAAGAACCTAGTAGTTTTCTTTAATTTTAGAAAGTTCCGTTATTTTTCCGACATACTGTGTATGTTGTCACATCCTGTCATAATTTTTTTCTATTTTTTATTTTGTTATAAATTACAAACATATTTTATGGTATTCTTAACTCTGCATATATTGTGCCTAAAATGAAGCTTCAATAACAGTCAAAACGAATAAAAATGTTTAAATATATCCAAACAAGATAACTAGCGAAAGCTACATAACATTTTACCCTTTTAACAAAAGAAGAATAATAGCTGGATGTTATTGATTTTTTAAAGTTCATTGAGTAGAAATCTAAAACAGAATAATGGCGCGTGCGAGCTTTATCGTCTGGAATTAACTTTCCATAGTCAAAAACTACTCTCCATATTTTATAG
Source organism: Cosmopolites sordidus (assembly GCA_031761425.1). Classification (NCBI taxonomy): domain Eukaryota; kingdom Metazoa; phylum Arthropoda; class Insecta; order Coleoptera; family Curculionidae; genus Cosmopolites; species Cosmopolites sordidus. Next base: position 82,042 of record JARFXV010000124.1, read on the forward strand.
GGGTCGAGGATTTTGAAACAAAAAATACGTGATTTTTAACACAGTGCTTGTAACGAGTAAAACAGAATCTTTTGAAATACGGAGGACTCTAAAAGAGAAACAGTATTGATTTTTTTTTATGGATTAAGCAACCATAATATTAAAATATTTGTCGTAATCTAGCTCTTTATTCCCAGGTTTAGATATTAGAAGTATCATGATAGTTATCAATCATTAATAATAATAATAATAATAATGTTTATTGTCTAACAGGAACATGTCCCAATAACAAGACAAATTAAATAAATAATTATGTTTTACAAAACTAAAAAAAAAGGAAAAAATTAAATTGAAAATTGATTACAAATTAAGCATGAAATTATACTAAATCATTAAACTGATGTCTATATATAATCATAACTATATCTATGTAAACCACTATTGCTAGAACAAGATAATCTATATTATTTGACAAGGTAACAAGTACATAACATAAGTATAAGTATAAGATTAGAAGTCGAAAAGATAGTACATCAATATTAAAAAACAACAAATATCATTCATTTATCAAATGTATAGCGTCCTGCAGGGCCCGCACTAGTGAACAAGAGGAAACTGAGTACAGATCCACATCAGAATGAACACTCAAAAGATTGCAATATCTGCAAGCACGAAATAGTGACGCCCTGCTCCCAAAATTAGTCAGGGCACGGGGCACTCTAAAGGTGTTAGACCTCCTAGCAAAGAATTGAGGTACAAGAAATGGTAATTGCTCCAATAGTTCAGGGCAATCGATAAGCCCGTTGATCAACTTGCAGAGGAATATTTGAGACATACAAATCCTCCGATGTGAGAGGGATTGCATCCGAAATCTGTCAAGGAGCACCCGCTGGCCAATTGCTCTAGCCGGATAGTGAAGATACATTTTCGGGTGTTGAGAACCAGGTTATGCTGACTGAGATCGAACAACGCCATAAAGTCAAAAAATAGAGACAATTGAGGACATCGGACAAATGATCCAGTCTCAAAGGGTAAGTTGAAATCGCCAACAATCACCAACCTGGCACCGTACAACCCAGTCAACCCTTCAAAACAATCAAATAATGCCAGATACAGATCTGCACTGGCACCCGGCTGAATCTAGATGCAAAAAATGTAGGTGATAATATTATTGAGAGATAACTTACAACCAACAATATCAATTGAAGGCACCAATTCAGCAAATGAATTCAAGTTAATTTGTTCTGATTTTATGTCAGACCTTATAGCTAGAAGAACTCCGCCTCCCCTCGAAACATCCATCAGTTCCAACTGTCTATCCGCTCGGTACACTACATTATCACTAAACAACTCAGCACTGTGTACGTCCGGCTGCAACCACGTCTCAGAGAGCCCCACAATGTGATGTTCCGCCACACTAATGATATGCTAAATTCGCAAGTCTTCGTATTGAGACCTCTAACATTCTGGTAAGCCATGCAGACATCAGCACAGATCCCGCCAGACAGACTCATTAGTTTAGTTTAAAGGCCGCGCACCAATCGAAACAATCTTAGGAACACCTCTAATATACTTAATCCTCAAATCCTTCTCGCCGGCGTTAAGACGTTCCATCAACCCAGATCTAACTGCTCGGTACTCCTGAACTTGCCTTGGGGTCTTGTCGGTGGTAATAGATTAGATTTTGGTCTGCCTTAATTCGATATGTTTTTTTTATAATCTCCGAGACCGTGATGGAGTCCCCGAAGATAACCTTAATTGGCCGAGGCTTCGCAGCACCAAAACGACCAAGACGGATGACCTTCACCACTCCACTCACGTCGATTTCAGGATACAGTGATCCAAGCACACTGAGAATGGCATCCCTATCCTTCTGACCGCTATCCGGTGAGACATCCTCTGGTTGGCCAAATATCATAACATTCTTCTTTCGCTGCTCCCTGTCATAATATTCCTGAAAAAGGTCATTGCCAACGTCAGCAGGGGCCTCGGGCTGCGGGGAAGGGCCATCATGAGCATTTACGCCATGTTGCAATTTATCTTCGATGATGTTTAGGCGTGAACAAATATTAGAAATATCAGCTTGCAGTGATTGATTGATTTCAGTCTGATCTTTAAGCCTTTGAAGGATTTCTCTATATTGGAGAGAGCGAAAACATCGACTTTCGCGCGTTGTGAGATTTCATTACGGATTGCTTTATACAAGTAGGACAGTTCCAGCGGTCACCATCATCTTTCTTCAGCTCACGACTGTAAGCATTGAGCTGGCTTATGCTCAAGTCTGCGCATTTAATGTGGTGCCAAGTATCACAGGTGAAACATAAAATTGCATATGACTTGTTTGCTATAGGGCCTCTACACGAATTACAAGTTTGTGACATTTTGGAATGCTGTTGAACAATCCTTGTATATACTGAGTAAATGATCTGCAAGATTAGTCCGCGTACAACCTCCTACAATGCCGCACTCAAATAAACAGCTAATTTTTTTTCGGAATTCTTTAAATTCCACACTTTGGTACCGATTTAACAGGTTTATTGACTTAATATATTATTAATCCAAAATGGAAATGATAAAATCATATATATGGAGTTTTATTAAATTACGCATCAGTTAATGTTCCGATCGAGATTCCAGCCGGAATTCCACCTTTTTATGACACTCGCCCGCTACTTACGATATCAAAACGCGATATCAAAACGCGCTTCGAACCGAACGAACCGTCGAGTCGAACGTCTGAACGTGTACGTATCATTAAATAAAACACAAATTATTTTCACCAACCCTACATTTCAGAAGATAAATATTTTAGTCTCTTCTCTAACGAATCATTGTTACCTACCTGTAATAGTGCCTCTTAATGTATCGGCACATTTCATCAGCAATATAACTGTGAAAATAATCTGGCAGCCGCCACTATTATATAAAAGGTGGGGCAAAGGTCAAGCTACCACTTTTGCTTTGGCGTCTTTTTTGTTTGGCGACCAAACTGTTACAAATTCATCATTAAAATATTTGTGACAGTTTGGTTAGGCTGTTTTACACTGCATAGTGCAAGGTTTATTATGGATAAATATATGCTAAAAAACGTAGTGAAATTGTCATGAATTTAGACAAAAATCTCCTGATCATTCGGTGTCCCATAAAACGATAATGTATCGTTTATTCAAACAATAAACCTGCGAAACGCTGCAAATATTGTGCTTGTGGATCAAAGGGTGGAGGAGTCTCGAGAAACATTGATTCGAGGACACAGTGCAAAATCGGAAATTTCTCCAAGCAGTTTACACAAAACTTTGAAGTACAATTTTTGAAGAAAAAGGTTTAGATAAATAAGTTCCAAACCAGAAGGCAACTCAGCGACAACACCATGTGAAAATCGCTGCATTAACTGAAGATATGTAAAAGTAAAAGTGGATAATGTGTTAAAAAGAGCCCAACGTTGCATAAATTTCAAAAATTAATTTGCACAAAATTTAAATACGAAATAAACATATTATAGAAAAACAACTTCTATTTTGTTTCTTTTAAAAGTTATAAATAATTAAAATGCTAAGGTGGTATTTATCCCACCCCTTACTAGGTGATAAAAAATAGTCGGTGATCTTAGAACGAATTCACTAAACGAAGTAGTCGAATTCGCTGATCTTAGAACTGGCCGAAAATCAATGCGGCTATTGGAATAGATGGTAATCGGAAGGAAATCAATCTCGGCTATATGCTGTATACTAGAAAACTTCCTCATATAAGGTAAAGTCATGATCCCCAGCAACGTTTACAATTATTATGCTGCTAGATCGCATGCTTTACGCCATCCTTTTTAAAAAATAAAGTAAGTAAAGTTAAAAATAAAGTAAATGATCACTTTTGTTTTAACGAAATTCTCAAGTCTTAAGTCCAACCCCACAAGACTGAGTAATATACTTCTTGGTAAAGTAGGCATTCCTTGCCTGAATATTGTACCTTGTTATCAAGGATAGACTAAGGTCAGCCCTATATTTTTTACTTTTGGAGATATAACCAAAAATCCACTTTTTATCGCGTATCCTGATTTTGTACAGAAAATCTTTTCCTGAAGTATACAAAGGAGTGAATATGTGCCATTCTTCTGGACCTAGATCATTACAGGAAATGCAGCAATGCTTACAAATCGCCTTTTTCAATCTTCTTCCCATTAATGGGGACTAGTTATCAATTTTGCCGAAATGCGGGTGGTAGTATATAGTATTATACCTTTCCTGGGTATTAACAAATTATAACTAAATAGATTTCAATATGCGGTGTGGGTCAATATTATTAGTTTATTGATTATAGATCTTTAAGTGGAAATTTAATTTGTATTTAGTTGTGAATAATATTATGACAATGTTCTTTTATTATTTTTTCGTAAAAACTACCGATATATAATGGTATTAAGGTAGTTCCAGCGTGAAACCCCCTTTTCGACAGATTTTGGCAATTTTTGTCATGGATTAAGAATAAGTTTACTGATCAATCCTGAAATTTAAGATTTTTTTAGAACACGAGATATTTAATAACAAAGTTTGCAATTTTCAGGGTCACTCTCCATTTAAAACATGTTTTACTTCCTTTACAATCATCTATTTTCTGTTATTAAAAAAATCGTTCGACATAATTAAAAAAGAAATATGGGAGAGTAAAGAGAAATGTTTTTGAAATAAATAAAAAAAAAAGTAGTAGTTTGTCGTTTTATTTACGAGATATAAAATTTTTTAAAAATAGTAATTTTACAATTTCAACGCGTTATTTTTATGGTTAACAGTGATCTGGCAACACTGTGCGTACAGCTCTCTCGAGTAGTGTAGAGTAAAAAGAGATTCAGTTAATTAAGAGATTAGAGTAAAGAGAAATTTATAATAATACAAACTTACCGAGAACAGCTTTAGAATTTACATCAGAAAGCTGTGATTTTTTTATCTTCTTCATGTACTTTACCTGTCATAACTTGAGTAACACAAGAACAATTTTTACATCTAACCCACAGTTTGGAATTGAGGCCCAAATTTTTTAAGCATAAAACTTGAAGACATTTTAAATTTTTTCCAAGTTCTAATAACTCTATGAAACGCCTTCCTTATCCGAGGTTATAATTGACACTTATTTTTTCTATTGATTTAGTTTTTTTTTGCTTTCTGCATGGTAGAAATATAATTTAATTTTTTAGATATTTTTTCTGTTATAAATTGTCTTTTATGACATAATTGTTTTGGCATTTTTTAAATTAACATTAACAATTTTTATAAATAACATGATCGCATGAGTATACTAGCAGTGTATATATATATATATATATATATATATATATATATATATATATATATATATATATATATATATATATATATATATATATATATATATATGTGCTCAGAGCAACGTTACTAGATCATCATAACTAAAAATATTTGTTACTATGCGTTAATATCTGGTTGCCGAGGTTTCGCATTTTAAACAATAGTAAATGATCTGATTATACTATACCACGTTGGAACTACCTTAAAAGCTAAACCAGATGTTAAAAATGCAAATGAAAACAAATGCAACACACTTTAATACGACATAAAGACAATGAGACAATTAAAATTTTAATAGGGGTTTCAGTTGTATGAAATTTAAATATGAGAACTTTTTTACTCAGCTCTTTGCTGTTTTATTAATTGGTCTAATGTTGAAACAATTAACAGGTAGATAAAATCCACACTTAACATTTCTTTCTTTCATTCGAATTAAACATTCTCAAAAACTTTAAAACGATCATGGAAAAACATTGAAAAAACTACCTGAATATTTAATAAAGGGTTGTCCAATAAGAGGGTCAGAACTTTAAAATGAGGCACAATGGCAACTACAAGTGATAATCCGGAAAAATTTATTTTATCTTGAAGAACAAATAATGGTATATCTTGAAAATAATGTCGTTCAATTGTCCCCTTCGGGTTTTCTTTTAGTGCGATGAATTCTGAAGCAATTTTCGATCACTCTTTTACACATATCGCGTGGTATATTTTCAGTGCTGGCCTGAATATTTTGTTTAAGGTCAAGAACTGTTCGAGATTTATTTCTGTAAACCAGAGATTTAACATAACCCCATAAAATCTACTCAAAAGCGTGAGCTCGCATGAGCTCGAAGGCCAGTTAGTATTGCCATTTCACGAAATAACGCGTCCAGGAAATTTTTGTTCATATCCACAAAACATTGTTTAAAGCCTCATTTATTAGTGCAGATCAAAGATATTCTGTTAGGATATTCCTGTGGCCTTCGCCATTATCAGTAACCCCATTTTCACCATCATCTTTAAAATAATGAGGTCCTATTACTCCTTCAGTCCAAAAACCGCATCAAAGAGTGAATTCCGAGAATGGTGAGGTAACTTCTGAACCACTTGACGATTTTCATCGGCCCAACTCTTGCAATTATGGTTGTTCACAAACTCGTTAAATCAGTACTGCACATCGCCGGAATAGGTTATTTTCCCCCAAAGTGGGGTCGTCTTTCAACTTAAATAATAAACTAAATAAATGTTTAAATAAATTTATTTACATCTATCTTTTTCTTAAAAAAAATCTCATTTTCCGGGGAATCCAATAATATAAACTGCTGATAGATATGTTAGCAATATTTAACATCACTACTGGGGAATTGGATGGTAACCAATTATTTACCGATGCTGTTATGAATTCATCGATCATCATTCAATTATATCCAGGAACATTACTACGGGGGTTGTAATTTATGTATCTGGAATAATAAATAAAAACAAATATTTATCATTGAAAATGTTTTATTCCTATTGAGGTATTTCCAAAACAAGCTTTTTGAACGCATCAACCGCATCAACACGTAGTTTATTCTTCACGGACGAGAACAAAAGGAAATCAGTGGGTACCAAATCAGGACTCTATGACGAATGACCTATCAATTCGATGTTTGAACTGGTCACATATTGGTGAAGAATGATGTGAGGAGTGATCCTGCGTTGCTGGTTGTTTTTTTCTTATTTCATCAAAGACTTCTGACAAACACATGGTTGTTTACCATTCAAAATTGACTGTACTACGATTCTCTAGTGGCACTATAGCCACATGCTGTCCACTTATCTAAAAAAACAGGCGACTATTTGCTTCGAAGTGCTTCTTGCGCGAACAACTTTTGTTGGATTTGACTCATTTTGAAAGACCCATAAGGTCGACTAAAGTTTATTTTAGAATTCATACGCATAGATCCAAGATTTGTCACCGGTGTAGATGTTATACACTGCACAATTGTATTTTTTTAACATTTCTTGCACCAATCGACGAAAGCTTTTTTGAGCGATTGTCAAATTATACGGAATCCAACGCGCACAAATATTTTTCACGGCTAAATGTTCATGTAAAATCCTATGTATACTTGTCATACTAATACCTAGCGATGCCTCAATCTCGTGGTATGTCACATGACGACCTTGCTTTATCAGTTCGCAGACTGTATCGATGTTTTCTGGCACAACAACCAATTTTGGACGACTTTCTTTAAATTCGTCCATGAGTGAATGACAGTCACGGTTAAATTTACCAAATCAGTGACACAGAGTGGTTTTACATGGTGCTTCATCGCCTAAAGTCGAAGTGAGTTGATCGATGCACTATTGTTGAGATAATCCTCGTCGAAAGTCGTAGTAACCATCGCATGAAAATGCTCACGAGTTAATCCTATTTGTTGACTGAAATGAAATTTTCAAGTCACAAAACAGCCCAAATAGCGGCCGTATAACAAAACATTCTGAGTACGTATACAGAGTGGGAATGTCAAACTTTACGATGTATATGTCAAATGGCGCCTGGCAACCCCATTCCAGATACATAAATAGCAACCCTCATATTATGTAAGATAAAGATTACTATTATGTACCATTACTGTAAGAAACATAGTCGCTTTGAGTATATATCGTTGTAATATCCTACAAATATGTTTTATATTGACATAATTTTTCTATCTTCTTCTAAATTACAACATATTTTATGATATACTTAACTATGCGTACATTGTGTTTAACCTGAAACTTTAATAAAAGTTAAAACGATTTTTTCTCGGTAGTCCTTTATCGTGAATGTCCTGTACAGACCAAATGAAAAAAAAACTGATGATATGTATCTAATATTGTAAAGTATGTCATATTTAGATTTAGCGTCCAAATATAACTAAAATCTGTTCTAGGCACCAATTTTTTTTTCTTGTAGGCCTGCGTATTGTTTGTTAGCTGTTTGTTATTGATTTTTTAAAAGTTCATTAAGTATAATCTAAAATATAATAATGGTGCGTGCGAGTTTTATCATCTGGAATTAACTTTCCGTAGTCAAAAGTTACTTTTCGTATTTTATGAGGTCGACGATTTTGAAACAAAAAATACGTGATTTACGACGCAATGCTTGCAACGAGTATAACAGAAACTTTTGAAAGACGGAAATACTCTAAAAGAGGTTAGTTTTCCCCAAAGTGGGATCGCCTTTCAACTTCCAGTTTCTACGCGATTGTGAATCGTGTATGTTTCCATGGTGAATTAACACAATGAACTGAACACATCAGTTTATAAGTGACATTTGCTTTTTAAACAATGTTGCCGCTATTACTTTTCAAAGTTCTGACACTCATATTGGAAAACTATTTAAATATAATCACTAAAGGCTTCCGTTTGATTTTACATATTGAAATAATTTTCTATTTTTTTAATGTATAGGATTATTTAATAATGTTATTTTTAAAACTATGCATAATTATGCACATTTGACAACAGCCCTTTTCACCTTGATATCTGAAAAACTGATTAATTGCCTTAATTGAATAAAAATCATGTACAGAAATGAAAATATTGTATATGATAACCTTTACTATTAAAGATAGTTGTTCTGCAGAAAATATTTTTTGTGTATAGCGAGGCATTTTCCTTTAATGGGATACATAAACAAAGGAAATTGCCTTATACGATGCGTGTGGAAAATCCTTGGACCCTACTTTTTCGAAGATGAGGTTGGTAATGAGATTACCATTAAAGGATTTTAACGACAGAGCGACAAAAGTAAAACAGAGAAGGGTACATATGAGGTTGTTTTTCCTGCAGATGGCAGAGCGATTGCAAAGGTGATTACTTTTCAAAAGAAGCTTCATTTCTAGTAACTTTCTATTAATACTATCCTGGAAACACTATTATGGAAAAAAGTGAATTTCATCTGTTGATTAAATATTAAATGGTCAACAAGCTTCATAATATAGTGATAAGTGATCATTGAGTAATGGTTACAGAAATTGTTAAGGTGACTGTGTATATGTATGGAATGCGAATTGAAACCAGCACGAACATTTGGAAATGGGAAACCTATCAGCAGTGTCACGTTTGATCACCGCGGATAAAAAATGAAATTGTATGACCACTGCACAGCGATGTTTTGGATATGTATAAGTGCAATCCGAAGGAGTTTGTGCCGTGATTCTTGACTGCTGATTAAATTTGGATTCATCAGGACGAAGACGAAGAGGGTGCATCAGCCTGAAAGGTTATGCCACTGTTCTCAGGGATTCAAAAGCAATATATTCATCCACTATTTGAAAAAGCGAAAAGAGATCGTAAGAGAGTATTTTGCTTCATTATGTTTCACGAACATAATTTAATTTAGCTTGGCTAGGTTACATAGTTTTTGAATATTGGAATATTAATGTATAAGCCGCTAGTATGTTTAAATATATCACATAATGCCTTTATTATCATCTGACAGCATACGAATAAATGTTGAGGTAAAAAAAATCGTCTCACCTAATTTCCTTGATAGGATTGAAGATTTTTGATTTGCCTGTATTCTATTTTGAAATAGGTTGTAATGAAAATCAATTTTTTAATTTTAATTTTTTTTTAATTAAATTACTGTCAGCATCTGTTGATTTATCAGATTATGACGTTTATTGACTATAGAATTATGGTTGCTGCTGTTGTTAGCTGTATTGTTAATCACGTCACCCGTGATTAATCCCCCATCAAACCAGAAATAAAAGAGGATATTTTCATTTATCTACTGTTTTTTCCTTTATTTTTTTCCTATTTGTAGCAAATAAACAACCGGAGTGAAAATCGTGACATTACATTATTTAAAATTTCGATATTCGAAAAATGTATGTAAACAAACTCGGATACAAATTTTATTTCAATCTAGACTTTTTCGTTTCATGCTATATATATATATATATATATATATATGAACACTTTTGTTGACGTTTGCTTGACCGGGAAGGAGCCCCCCACCTATCCCTTCAACTGGATGACATATGTTTCGCCTCTCGAGGTTCAGACTCTTCAGGGTGCCGACATATATCATACCATCAAGAATAGGGCTGTCCTATCCACAGCCAACAACCCATGTTTTCGCCGACCTCCCGTCGGATGGCGTATATATGTAGTGTTAGATTTTCTTGGACTGCGTCCAATGAGATAGCAGTAGCTAAGTGTCACCACACACCTAACCGTTGGGTTCCACAATCCCATGTGGAACACACAAAAAGCTGCGTTTCCGCCTAAATGAACAGTCCAAGAAAATGACGCAATCCAAGAAAATATATCAGTACATATATACGCCATCCGTCGGGAGGTCGGCGAAAACATGGGTTGTTGGCTGTGGATAGGGTCTCTCTATTCTTGATGGTATGGTACATGTCGACGCCCTGAAGAGTGTGAACCTCGAGAGACGGAACATATGTCATCCAGTTGAAGGGATAGGTGGGGCTCCTTCCCGGTCAAGCAACCAACAAAAGTGTTCATTTAGGTGGAGTCGCAGGTTGTTGTGTGTTCCACATGGATTGTGGAACCCAACGGTTGGGTGCGTGATAACACACAGCTACTGCTGTCTTATTGGACGCAGTCCAAGAAAATCTAACAGTATAAATATATATATATATATATATATATATATATATATATATATATATATATATATATATATATATATATATATATATATATATATATATATATATATATATATATATATATATATATATATATATATATATATATATATATATATATATATATATATATATAAATCCAAAAGGTAATAGGTAAACCTTTTTTAGCTTGAATTAAAGTATTAGTAGCAGTATCTGAACCCTTATTTATGTATTTTTTCTGTTTTTGTTTCAGGTACGTGTACTTTATTAGAACATTTTTCTTAGGCGCAAACTGCCTTTTGTTGTAAAGAAAATCGAGAATGTTTTTTAAATCAAATTTGAAAGTATGTGCACCTTTAGGTAAGTACACTTTTATATAGTATTTCTTTTATTATAATAATTGTGTTGAAATCCTTTATAATTTGTTGAATTATATTGTAGGTATATTTGTATATAGGATTTTACCAACATATTTACTTGAAAATAATTATATTTCCAGATCTTAAAATAAATATCTATATATATATATATATATATATATATATATATATATATATATATATATATATATATATATATATATATATATATATATATATATATTATTATTCACGTATGGGCACTGGTGGACCACGCGAAGTACAATTAGAGGCGTTTGTTGCTGTTAGCCTTCCTTTGAGCCCATACTAATTTCATTCTTTCGCTATGAGCTTTTTTCCTTTCGTCAGACCAAGTTGTTCCAGTCTTCCTACATTTTTTTCTCTGGCCAACCTTCCAAACGTTAACCTTGTGTCTGAAACAACCTCTATCCTGAATTTCACTTTGTGTAATATTTGCTGATCTTAGGTCCTCTTTAATTGCCGCAATCCATTTCATTATTTCTACTTTAGCTCTACTCCTATTTTCATAAAATTCGACTATTTGTCTAGTTAGCCTATTCGGATTCATCCGTTTGATGTGTCCGTAAAACTTAAGTCTTCTTTTTCTCATATCGCTATATATATCTGTGTATTGTTTGATTTCTTGGTTTTCTCGAAGTCGGTATGTTGTGCTATTTATTTGTTTGGGGCCTAGGATTTTTCTTATGATTTTTCTTTCCTTCTTTTCAATGTCCTCGATGTCCCTCTTTCTATTCAAAATGAGCGTTTCTGCAGCATATATACATTCTGGCTTAATAACCGTGTTGTAATGTCTCAGTTTTGTGTTTTTAGATAGGCATTTTTTGTTGTAAATATTTTGTGTAAGTCTCAATGCCGTTTCCATTTTTTGACATCTACCCTTATTGGCCGCTTTTTTCAACCCATTTTCCATGATTATTTCACCCAAATATTTGAATTGAGAGACTCGTCTGATGTTACCATATTTTGTTTTTAGAAATGGTGTTCTTAGTCTGTTGCAGGTCATGTATTGTGTCTTTTCAAAGGATATTTGGAGTCCTACCTTTTCTGCTGTTTCTTTTAGGATTTCAATCTGTTTTTGAGCCGTTAATACATCTTGAGCTAAAATTGCTAGATCATCAGCATATGCCAGACAATCAATTTTGATGTTGGTTCTCCCCAGTTTAATGGGCTGGTCAATATTCAGTGCCGACTTTTTTTCACGCCACTCCTGTATTACTTTTTCCAGAACACAGTTAAATAAGAGTGGCGAGAGTCCATCCCCTTGTCTCACACCAGTTTAAATTTCGAAGGGTTCTGAGATGTCACCCATGAATTTAACTTTTGACCTCGTGTTAGTTAACGTTGCTTTAATAATTGCCAGCGTTTTCAGATCTAGTCCTTGTTCTTTTTCTTTCTTTTCAAGATTCGGAATAAAGATTCGCGGTCAATAGAATCATATGCTTTTTTGAAATCCACAAATGTACAGACGAGATTTTTATTCTACAGTTTTTGATGTCTTAGAATCAACTTTAGATTCAGGATCTGTTCAGGGCAGGATCTGCCCGGTCAAAAACCTGCCTGATATTCACCAATGTTCGGTTCTAACTGTCCCTGTGCTCTGTCTAGTAGACATTGAGATAGAATCTTGTAACAAACTGGGAGAAGAGATATTCCTCTATAGTTGTTTACATCCGTTCTATCTCCTTTCTTATGTAGTGGATGGATTAGAGCATCTTTCCAGTCTTCCGGAATCCGTTCGGTTCGCCAAACTTTTTGTAGAATTTTGGTTATTTCCTTGATTGTACCTGGACCAGCGGATTTCAAAAGTTCAGCAGTGATTCCATCTTCACCAGAAGCTTTGTTATTTTTAAGCCGCTTGATTTGCCTAAGTATTTCCTCTTCATTCGGTGGTAATGAATCTGGGTTTGTTTGTTTAGAGTTTAGTGTTGGTAATTTGTTTAAGGGCTCAGGACAGTTTAGTATTTGTTCAAAATATTTCGCAAGTTCTTTGCAATTGTCTTGGTTATTTAGACCTAGTTGCCCGTTTTCCTTTTGAAAGCATAGGCTCTGCGGTTGATAGCCTGTTAATTTAGTTTTAAATGTTTTGTAAAAGTTTCGGGTGTTATTTTTTTGGAAATCTTTTTCTATTTCATTAAGTTGATTGTTTTCATATTTTCTTTTAGTTTGTCTAATTAGCTTCGATGTTTCTTTTCTTACTTCCAAAAAGATGTTATAGTTTATTGCTGTTTTTTGACTGTTCCAATATTTGAATGCTTTACTTCGGCTTAATACTGCTTGCTCGCAAACTTCATCCCACCACGGATGTTTTCTACGTTTTTGTAAAGGGACCAACTTTAAGGCTGTTTTAATAATTTTTTGTTTTAATTCTTGCCAGTTCTGTGCAGGTTGTTTATCAAGCTCTTCTGTTAGGGCTGGTTTTATTTTCGTTGGGTCAAACTTTGGTATTAGCAGCCCCTTTTGAATAAGTTTTCGAGGTTTTAAGCTAAGTTTGATTCTAGTCAAGTAGTGATCCGTGTCTATATTTGCTCCTTTCCTGACTTGAACATTCAAAATCTCTTTATAATTGGGGTACGAAATGGCAACATGGTCAATTTGAAATTCACCCATGTACGTGTTTGGGCACCTCCAGGTCTTTTGTTTTGTTATTTTCTTCTTAAAATGGGTTGACATTATTTTTAGATTAAACAGCGAACATAGTTCAACCAATCTTCTACCATTATGGTTAGTCCATTTATGAGCGGGAAAACTGCCGACTGTTTTCCTGTACTTTTTTTCTTTCCCTAGTTGGGCGTTGAAATCACCCAATAGGATTTTTACATGGTTAGAGGGAATTTTAGAGATAGTCTTTTCCAGAATTTCCCAGGACTTATTTACTTTTTCAGGATTAGATTCATTTTCTTCTTTAACTGGGAGGTGTGCATTGATTAATGTATAGTTTTTGTTAGCACACTTGAGGGATAGTGTCATAAGTCGATTATTTACTGGCTGGACATTTGTTATAGAACCAAGAATGTTTCTTGAGACAGCAAAAGCAACACCGAGATGTGGTGTATTTTTGAGTATTCTTTTGTCCGTTTTACTTTTAAAAAGTCTGTAGTTGCCGAATTCCAAGGTGTTATCATCTATCAATCTGGTTTCTTGCAAAGCTAAAATTTGGATTTTTTGCTGATTTAATGTTCGCCCCAATTCGTGTAGTTTTCCTGGACGCAGGAGAGAATTAATATTTACCGTTCCAAAGAATGTTGTTATTTTCGGTTTCAGACGTTGGCCAGAGGTCTCCGACTCCCTCTGAAAGATTTTGCGTTTAAGCCCGGACGCCCCAGGATCCGAAAGTCCGGTTGTACCAGCAAAGCTGGCAGAGGATTGTCTACCTCCTGGGGTAATTTTGTAATTACTAGAACGCTTCATCTTGTACTTTGAATTAAAGGTTTGAACCATGACGGTTCAGAGGTTAAGACTGGAGGGGTTAGTTCCAGAATTTAAATATCAGCTGCACCACTGGTGAACAGACGCTGATCACTCAGCCGCTTGATACAAGTCAGACGCTAAGTGGATTTAGGTTTCTTTTTGCCTTGGTTCGGGGCTGCTTATTTTGGGATATTCGCAGCTGTCCATTAATATCTAATGGAACTTTCACTATACACCACCCGTGACCCGTCCAGTACCTTAGGCGAGGTATACTGGTATATATATATATATATATATATATATATATATATATATATATATATATATATATATATATATATATATATATATATATATATATATATATATATATATATTACACACATATATGTATATATATATATATATATATATATATATATATATATATATATATATATATATATATATATATATATATATATATTACACACATATATGTATATATATATATATATATATATATATATATATATATATATATATATATATATATATATATCAATAGTGGGGGATATCTGGATAATGAGATAGAGAAAAAGTTTAAGTATAAGGGTTGTACAACTAAATAGGCTGCATAATAGAAAATTAATCTTATGCAGAGTGTCTCACAAAACCGTGGCGGGGTATACTTTTGTTTTTCTTATCGGCCACCCTATATGTTCATCCATTTTTGCTTTCTGCTATTGATTCTAAACATATTTCGTGAAGCATGTCCTATACCTAAACCCATTAGTTTTACCGATATCCGCCATTTTGCAAAAAAAAATCAGAGTTGCAGACTCTATTTTGCAGTGTCTATCATTGATTTTTTGATGTAGGATTATAATTTTTGTTGGAGATATTACTGCAACTATGACTTACCGTTTAATGCAAACAAAATTTGTCTACGTTATACAGAGTGTCCAGGATAACAGGAGATAAATGAAAAAAAATTAAAACATCTCAATTATTTAAATGGAATGTCTAATATTTTTTTCATTTTACAATATTCGTAACACGAGATACTTCTATTCTTGTTAAGCATGTCCTATACCTATCTTTTTACCGTTTTTAATGGAATTCAGCTTAGGCTTGATGTTATTATTAAACTACTGAATACATTCATGATAAGACATGATATATTAAAAATGTAGGTCATCACATGATTTCATATTTGATTAGAGAGCAATTACATATAGAGTAACAAAACTTATTCTTGTAGTAAACAAAACATCATACATCATGAATATTTAGTTTTTAGCAAGACAGTTTAAGTATAAACATTTATAAAGAAATATCTCTACCATTTTGTGCAATACAAACTCTAAGCCTACGTTCAAAAGAACTATTGACAGTAATGAGCATTGCCTCATTAATATTCAAAAACACAATTCTTATTCTAATTAGCATGTTTTCTATTGTGGTGGGTAGCATTTGATTAACTTGTTCTTTAACAAAACTCCATAAGAAAAAATCTACTTTTGTTAAATCGGGCGATCTGGCTGGTCACGGTACAGGACCTCCCCTACAAATCCATTAATGTTCATAATTCGTGTCCAAATATTGTCTCACCTTTCTACTAAAATGTGGAGGAGCGCCGTCTAGCTGTAACCACATTCGTCTTACTACAGTTATTCGCTAAATTATTTTGCAAAAAATTGAGAAAACTATCACCATTAACTCTATTAAAAAAAAAATATGGTCCTAGGAGGCAATTTTCGATAATAGCCGCCCACACATTAAGAAGCCATCAATGCTGATGTTCTAAAAGGACAATGAATCTTGGACTTTCACTGCTGTTATAGTGGAAGTTATTTCGGTTGACGTACACATTTTTAAAGCTATGTTTGCCATTTGAATTGAACTTTATGACATTATTACTAAAACGTCTAAGGTGAATTCCATTAAAAACATAAAATGTAAAATCTCGGAAATTCTGACAGATAAGTATAGAACATGCTTAAGAAGAATAGAAGTATATTGTCTTAGGAATATTGCAAAATAAAAAATATACATTCCATTAAAGAAAACCTGAAATATAATGTTTTGATTTTTTTTTCATTTATATCAGTTATCCTGGACACCATGTATAATGTAGGCAAATTTTGTTTGCATTAAATTTTATATATATATATATATATATATATATATATATATATATATATATATATATATATATATATATATATATATATATCTTGGGCAGAGGATTTCCATGGAGGGGAATACCGCCCGGAAGGTGGAACGGCGTGTTAAATGTGGCTGGCAGGCATTTGGTAGGCTCAACATAGTGTTTAAGAGCAGACTCCCACTTTGCCTGAAAAGAAAAGTATTCGATCAGTGCGTTCTACCCGTTATGACATACGGAAGTGAAACCTGGACACTCACATCGCAATCAATTCAAAAACTTCGGATGGCACAGAGGGGAATGGAAAGATGTATGCTTGGCATTACAAGACGAGACAGAAAGTCCTGCGCATGGATCAGGGAACAAACAAAGGTCTGTGACATCATTGGAAGAGTAAAACAGTTGAAATGGAGATGGGCAGGCCATATAGCGAGGCGATGGGACGACAGATGGACCAAGGCAATCCTGGAGTGGATACCGCTTGATCGCAAACGTCCGCGAAGAAGACCGAAAGCACGATGGACTGATGACATCGTTAAGTATATTGGACCCGAGTGGCAGAGAAAAGCCTAGGACCGTGAAGGTTGGAAGCATGCTGAAGAGGCCTTCATCCTGCAGTGGATCGATATGGGCTGATGATGATGATGATGATGATATATATATATATATATATATATATATATATATATATATATATATATATATATATATATATATATATATATATATATGCAATACGGGATAAAATCAAAATGTTGAATAAAGATAATAGAAAAACAATCAAATATTTACGAAGTTAGCAAGAAGTTAAACTAAAGGGCACTGTGTTTAAATGGGATAAATATGAAGATAATTTCGTAAGGCATGCTGGAAATCTAAGTACAAAGAGCTAACGAGAATTATAGTTCAAGCGAAGTATTTGACGATGTACAAGGCAATAAAGTATATTACGGGAATAAATATGTTGGATCGTGTAAATAGTAGAAACGGAAACTGCGGGAAAGTAGATATATGAAGTGTATTAAGGATCACAAGTAAGGAAAAAAAGTTAATAATTGAATTTGAGAGAAACAGGCGGATATATTGTGATGATTACAGAAGAACTGAAAGTTTTGGGACGGGGACATGGAATGTTTTTGAGCAGAATTTAGAAAAAATAAATAAAGGATAGACAGGGGTTTCTAGCATTAGATATAAAGAAAATATAAATAAAGTCGTATAAAAAGATCAGAATAAATGACGTCATGCTTTGGTCCTTTTTTTCAGCTGCTATAGACGTTTATTATGAAAACCATAATGGTAGACACCGATCGCGAAATATACTGTTGGCATTATACTGGTGGCGGCAAAACGCACCAATACGTCACCGACGTGGAGTATGAGTGAAAAATCATCTATTTCAAATAAATTTCCTTAACTTTAGAGTAAGAGTTAGAGTTATCCAATCCGTGGATATTATTTCTAAAATATCCCATCAACTTGGTCTCCGGTACGGCTTTTTATAGCGAGTCTTGCATAACATTTTTTATCTGCATTCGTATTAGATTCAGCTCAGTCAAGAACTATACCCAACGCAGTACGTCCATATTAGCCAATTAGGTCTTGGAAGTGCAGGAAGCTATGATGATTTTTCAAAGAAAATTATTTTTTTTTATGAGGCATATTGTGAGATACGTTAATATGCATAACTGTCGTATTTGGGAGAAGAAAAAACCACAAGACACCTTCAAGAGAAGTCGTTACGTGCCTTGGTGCAAATTTTAATTCTGGAGGCGTCATTGGGCCGTACATAATCCGTCTATACATAAACAAAATAAGAATCATTACAAATAAATTAGGTGAATTTTTTTTTACCTACAAATGCATTCGTAAGTTATCAGATAATAATAAGGAAATTATGTGATGTATTTAAACATATTTGAATCAGATACTTACATTAGTGTTCCAATATTCAAGAAATATTTAATTAACACATCGGTTAATAAGTCTGACAAATAAAACACCCTTTTTTTTCAAAATTCTCCTTGAAGAGCAATAGAATCATTCCAATGCTTTTTGCCTCTTAATTGGAACGAAATTTGTTTCCAGCGAGCATTTTTTTTAGGTCTGCGAACAGGAAATAGTCTCTGGGAGCCAGATCTGGATAATACGGTGGATGAGGAAGCCATTCGAAGTGCAATTCATGTAATTTACCCATTCGTCACCAACGATTTGTAACACGATGCTTTGTCCGGGTGAAACAGCAATTTTGTTTTATTTGGAGCCTTTTTTGCGATCTCGTCCTTCAAACGCACCAATAATGCTATGTAATATTATCTAGTGATGGTTTTACTTTTTCCGAGATAATCGACGTACAATATCCCATGCACATTCCAAAATAAAAAGGTCGTAAGCTTGCCTGCCGATATGTCTTGTCGCTTTATTTTACGGTTTTGCGAAACAATTTGTTGAAGAAAAGAATCTCTGTCTAACCCTGCACTGCAGATGTTTACACGTTCAATAGTATTTGCAACTGAAAGTTAATGTGGCATCTACATTCCTTGTCTTTGCGCTTTGTTTAGTTGTTTTAAATACCCTTGTATTGTGGAGCTTTGTGACTAATTACTGGATGGTTTGTTTAGGATCAGCTTCAATTTCTGCCAAAAGCAGATCCTTATCAAATTCAACAGGTGTTCAAGGTTTTATGCTGTCGAACAAAAAAAAATTAAATTACCCTTTTTTAATTTTTTTAAACAAACTCTGAAATATTCTGCTATCCATGGTACCAAGATCAACAATATTAGTGCCATTATTATGTTTTTGAAAGTCATAAATCATATCAATGCTTTGCTCTTCCATTCTTATTGGGTTCACATATTTTTTTTTTTAATGAAACATTATATACTCTAAATATCAATATATTTTCTAAAATATAGGTCAAGATAATTATTGTCAGTGATAGAAATATTTTCAGCATTAAAAAACATTTTTTATATAATATTATACTCCCCTGATATTTTAATAAGCACAAAATCTATGTTTGCCTTAAACTATATATTCTTATCGAAAATAAATACAGTTGCACACTACTATTTATCAAAACACCATCAAAACGGCTCACCTGAACTGAAATTTGCTCGGAAAAATCAAACAGGTGATAAATGTGTTGCTATCAGTACGATCTATGGACGAAACACCAAAGTTTTGCAGCACCACTTTGCACAGAAAAAAAGTAAGCCTGATTTACCATTGAAAATTTTTGAAGTGTATTATACGCATATATACATTAATATATTGTATATACTCGACTGTATCATGTGCATGTTGGACTCTTTTTTATGGGTAAAATCTTGTGAGTTCGCGTCACTCACATGCTGTAGTAACAGTAAGTGAAGTTAAATTTACCACGTGAAAAGTTTAATTTGTGTATACTGTGAATTGCCGGTCGCGTTGATGCGGCGGTAAGAGCGTCTGCTTTGCCGAATCCGCGCTGGAGCGGTAGCTGGTTCGATTCCAGCGCTCGGATGGTTATTTTTCTTTCTTCTGTCCGTTTATCTTTCCTAAATGTTTGTGATTGTTTATAGGCAAGAGTGTAAAATCCGACTACGAATTACCCCTCAGTCACGCCAGTTAAAGGCTGGGTAAGGCCGGATGCCTTCTGAGAAGTGTTCTACGTTGGTCACTCGCCAGTCGGTAGGTTTCCTGATAGACTTATGGGTAGGCACATAACCAAGGGTTTATAGCCCGAGGGGGGTGCTGGCCTGGGTTTGTCGGAAGCTGATGACCGTGGTTCGGAACCCACGTTAAGCTGTAGGTCCAGTCACTAAATAGCCTAGTTGCTGATGCGCCTCTAACCCAAACACTTTTTACTTTATACTGTGAATTGTTTAAATTGTGTTTTAAATATTCATTATTTTAATTTTTTAATTGTAGAATCACTGTGCCGTACAAGAGTGAGTACTTAATATGCTAATATTTTATGTAGAAAAATGAATAACAAAATCAAAGCATTTATTTTCGAATATTTTCAATATTGGTCGTGGAATTTAATTATATACTGAAATTTAAATTATTCATACCATAATTAATTTAAAAATTAAAAAAAAAACATAGTTATTCCAAAGTTTTAAGTTTTCACTTCTGTCGGCAGTCCCCATGACTGCCTATCTTTTTTTTCGAACTCAAGTGTAAATAATTATTCCGAAAGAATCGGTATGTCACATTTTTTGTTACTTGGAACATTATTATTAGAATTGGAAGATTTTTATATTTGGAATATTTTTATTTGTATTTATGGAATATTTTGGCATAAAATCCTACTGTTATACTTATGATTGGAATATATTCTACAGAATATATTCTGATGCAGGATACTTACTTATTATTACTTTGTCAACTTCAAATCTGCAAAATATCCCTAGTTTCGGTGATGATTTCTTCTGTCTATCTAATTAGCCTTAAACATCAACCTCTGAATGTAGACATTCCCTTTATTTTTCCAACTTTCTCGATCTTGGGCAATTTGTGTCCATCTTCCAATTGTATCTTGTATCAAGCAATTAAGGTCGTTCGTCAAATTTATATGACGTCTTACTCCCTTTGTTTTTTGTTCTTATGGTCTCCATTCTCTATCTCGAGTCTATCTAATATACGCTCTACGATCCACCAACACTATATTATGGATTTTGTTGACCATTTTCTCAGTACTGACTTCAACAAGGCATTCTGAGCGCAGAGGGTCAGTCACTGAAACTTCGACCATATTGAATATGGAGTATAGTTCCCATAATACATTTTCTACTTTTCTTCGATAATTACACTATGATTTTTCCGCGAAAAAAGTTTTGTTTAATGAAATGAACATGAAATTTCCTATTTTCCGTATTAAAAATTAAACTACAAGCAAAAATATCGAACTTAACTGTTTTCGAAGACTGTGAAAACAAAACTAAATGTCATATGGCCTTGAAATTCACAGAACAATACTGGAAAGGGACCTACTTTTCAGAAATGCAATTACCTTTGCAATCGCACCGCCACCTATCGAAAAAACATAATATTTTTCATGCAATCCTCGTAATGATTTTTCTATAAAAAATTTGGAAAGCATATCGAATAAGAATTGGGACCTAATATATTTGTGTGAACATGTGAAATAG
The DNA here is from genome assembly GCA_031761425.1 of Cosmopolites sordidus. Classification (NCBI taxonomy): domain Eukaryota; kingdom Metazoa; phylum Arthropoda; class Insecta; order Coleoptera; family Curculionidae; genus Cosmopolites; species Cosmopolites sordidus. The sequence goes on from JARFXV010000124.1 coordinate 104,050, forward strand.
TGACAAGTTACAGCTTAGTTTTTACTAACGTTTAATAATTTTTAAATATAAACTGTTATCTACTTTTTCACTTTAGCATATTCGGATCAAAACTTTCAGAGTCGATGAAACATTAACTATTATTTATCCTTCTTTTCGTAGAATTATAATATAATTATGTATGACTGGTCATCTGTTATTGTTTCTTCCAAACGAATCAGAAATATCAAATTCCCATTGTTTTAACCAATGATATTGTATTTCCCTCTTCGACATAACCACGATTCGATCCGTGACTTTTTCATTTTTTGTTCGGCCTGAGATCAGATTAAAATTGGCAACACGAAAAATGTCACAACCAACAAAAATGACTTTTTAACAAGCAGATGCAAATGAAATCCTGCGACATATTCTATGCAATTAGCCGAACATCCCAACGTTTATTGATCGAAATTTAGTTCAGACTTCGGCGCTTCCGTTTAGAGGGCGTTAGTTTCGGCGGTAAGAATTCCGCATTCGTTGCGCTTTCAGTTTGACGTCACCTTCGTTTGCGTGTAGACGCTTTTTGGGATCGGGCTTCTGACTACCAGTTGGTCGTTTTACGGGATATCGTTCGGCACGCATAACAAAGGGCTAAACAATTATTTTTGCGACGAAATATTGACATAAACAAATAGAAAAATTAAAGTTTATACATTAATTAAATAAATTATATTTAAATTTTTAAATTATATATACGTAAACATTAAAATATTTATATAAAGTTTGTTGAAATAAATTTTAATATATGTTAGACTATTTTCAAAATAATCACAATCAAAAAAAGTGACATTAAATAGAAATAGGTTAAAACTTATTACAAAACATCTGTGGATGAAAAGTTGTCTATATTCGTGAATATGTACAAACACTTTTAATGTGTATAACAATCATCATAGATAAACAAATATTATAAGTCACCCTTTAATTTGGGGTATGTTATAAATATTTTTATTGGTATATTTAGAATTATAGCTGAAATATTTTTATGGTTAAATTGAGTGTTATTTAGATCATATTAAGGAATTGGCCACGTGAGCTGTTTGAAATTTTATTCATAACGTGCTTGTTTTAACGATACATAAACAGAAATATAACTTTAACATTTATTAACAAATTTGAGTCTACATGGAGGAAAGTTTTATAAAGTTTGTGCGATTTTAAAGTTACGTAACCAGCAATTATTCCACTATTTGAACGATGTGTTGTAAATAGAAAATATTAGTGGAAAATGATTAAAAGACTACTGTAAGTTTATTTAAAGTTTAGTTGCAATTATCAACATTGAGTGATCGTTATTCCTTGTTAGCTTACTCGATTGTTGAAAAATAAATCTTTAGGTTAATATGCGGTTTTACACTCAGTTAAATCACTTTAAAAAATAGATAGTATGCACTTTTTTTTAGTGCAATAAAATCTTAGACATAAAAATTAGAAAGGCGATTTTTTCTGTTAAAGGCAATACATAATTTTGACTATATGACACTACTCTGACTATGTTTAGTATGTTTAGCTTGTTTTTAAATTACTTTTATGAATGACCATGTCATTTAATGGTTTTTATATAAGGATGAGTGCAAACTCCATACGAAAACCGTAAGTATATTATTATGTACTAGAAAACTGTTTTTTAATGTTTTTTATTGTATAAAATGATAAGTAATTGAAAGGAATATATTTTCTTGGTTTATATGGTATTTTGGTGTAGTTTATATTTAATTGTAGCCACACATTTTTTATTGTGATAATTATACAAGTAATTAAAACTGAATTTATAAAATGTATTCTTAAAATCTAAACATCATTTTGTTTATATTATATAGGAATGACAAAACGATTTCAGTTTTTTTTCGTTTGTTTATAAATAAATGATTATAAATCAATATTTCTTCTTCAGTGTTAAAGTGACTCCACTGCGAAATAGTTAGGCAACGGTTTATAATGAACATGTTAAACACGAAGCAATTTTAAGACGTTGTTATAAAAACTGCTTCAAAGCGACTGACGCATCTTGTGAGATTTAAAAGGTAGTGGGAAAGGTACCGTATCAATCTGCATCGCTCAGTTCTGGTTCAAAAAGTTACAAGAGGGAGATATGAGTCTGGAAGATAGGGGAAGAAGTATTCTATGGTTTTATGATACTCACGTTTTAAGAGCTGTTGTGACTGCAGATCGTAGAACAAGCACTAGGAAGCTTTTTGGAGAATTAGAAGTATCCTAGACTATCATTAACCGGCATTTGCGAGGTATAGGAAAGGTGCCAAAGAGGTGCAGATTTTTTAAACGGTGAATAACAAAGTAAACGCCCCAGTGGTTGTTTCCTATGCAATTTATAATATAATTAGTTTTAACGTAAAGGATTACTAATTTAAATATAAATTAAAACTTTCTTTAGGATTTAACATAAGATTAGATATAGATTATGATAGATAAGGGGGCATGCTCAGTCTATCACTATATCCAACTGAGAGGTCTTTAATTTCTAACTTGTTAGAGTATGTTCACCATAAGTTTCAACCAACAATTGATAACTTTCAGTAGCCGTTTTCTTCAAATGAAAGAAGGTTTATTAAACTTCTCCGCAAAACGTCTTTTCCTGATACATAATTCGACATATTCAAAGCTACGAAAAGCAATTTTTTTGCACAATGACAATTAATAATAAACTTGCTTTTTATGGCGTATGTTTACCGTCCAAAACGCAATCGATATCATTGGTCGTTACTAACATAAGTATTAGTAACTTCTTAGCAAATCGCATAGCAAAAATAATTTCAAAAATTATTAACCGAAACACCTGTGGGACATTTAAACGATATTTTATTACACAGAAAAACAGCTTGAAAAAATATTATTATTACAAAATTATACATAGATAAACATTAACATGATTATGTAAAATGTATTGTGAAAAAAAAATAATATTTTTGACTATTTTATGGATAGTAACAATCGGAAAGTCATTTTTACAAATGTGAAAATATAGCGTGACACTTGTAGAGTGACATTTATCAATTCAGAATACATACATGTTGGATTTAAATATAAAAATATATGTGACAGGCAAACTCGATGTTAAATTAATGCAAATTAAATTTTAAAAATTTGCTAGTGAATTTTTAGTTACGTAAAAAATATCTATGTCATTATTTAAACCATTTTTTTTTAATATTCGAAATGATTTATCAATATTTCTAATTTTATTTGAATATTTTCTGTTGTGTTCTGAATTATGATTAGTTCAACGTTCAAAATGAAATATCCAGTTTTCTAGGAAAATCATTTGATTTCTGTATAAGTTCAAAACCATTTTATATATATTTAGTAACAGTTTCAATTATATATGGAAAATTTGTCGAACACAACAAATTTTCCTTTTTTATGGTAATTTTGGTAATATTGGTTTTTATGGTAAATGGCGATCTTGGAGGGTAATTTTTTACTGCGTAAGAACTTTAAATTCAAGTAAAACAACCAAATTAGACGATTAATGTTTGAAAACAATTTCTGACAAATACCCGCTACGGCTACTTCTGACAAAGCGCATTCTGTAAATTCAATTTCCGATGGCTTTTTTAAGTAATTGGGGTCTTATGTCAGCAATTGTCCCAGTTATGTGTTATCAATAGTTGCTGGTTTATCGGTGTATCGCTTAGGCCAAAGATTTAATACAACCCCAAAGAAAATAATCTAAAAGCGTTAAATCATACGATGATGATTAATTTGAATATTCATCAACCTCAAGCGCAATTCTTTGGAAGGGAATTTTTCTCCATGTTCCTTACTGACAGCTCCACAACAAGGAGGGAAAAATCAGGGTCATCAGGTGCGTAAGGCTTGTTGGACTCTCTCTTCTTCTACTTCTGCACTGTCTTAATTTTCTACTTCAAGCTCATAATTTTGGTGTAGAGTAGGAACTCATAAACTATCTGAATATGGAATAGGTCGAATAGCCGATGGAAGATTCGGGTACTGAACTGTTCCTTTTTCCTTCATTGATAATCTTGCCTTTGTAGGTGGAGTCAAGGAGAAATAGCAGTCATCTGTATGGTTTGTATGCTCCCGCTCAACCATAGGCACAGCAAAAGATCCTTTTTTCATTTTTCAGTCATTCTCGTAACGGAACAAGAGTTGCAACATATATGTGGAACTCATAACTTATCCTGGCCCCCTACCTTTATACCAAAATAATGGTGATAGGCAGTCTTCATAATAGGCGTCAGATTCCGTTTCTGCAACGAAAATGTTATTTCACCACAAATGTAACAAAAATTATTTTTTAAATTTATACATTTTCGAGGCATTTTGATTTAACAATTTTACACTTCAAACCCAGAAATTTTGCACTAATTACAACATAAACAATATGAAACTTACAGCCACTACAACAATACTTATGTTTATAACCTACAAACAGCTGGAGAACCTTGTGTTTTATTTTATCAGTTGACAGATGTAATATCTCCCGAGAATAAAATACCTTCAAACTGAAAATGAATACTATAAAAAATGACGTCACTGTATCTCCAAAGCAAAGCCAATCGATTATTTTATGGTGATTTTCCAATTCAGCAGATGGAAATATATAAGAACCAGATATTTTTGAGACAGAAGCATTTGCAGTGTTGGCCAGAGCTATTTGCGTTCCTCTTTCTCTTAAAAAGTCCCTACGAAATTTTCGAACAACCAAAACTTATACCTAAATTTCCACGATATTCGAAAACTGTAATTGTTCCGCACATAGTATTCGTATGTTTCGCACATGCCGTATTCAGTTTCAAGGATATATTATTTCGATGCATTGCTGTTCAATTGCATCATCAAATCGGTAATCCTGTCATGGAATTTTTACAAGATGATTTCTCATCAAGTCTTTTAAAACGTTTTCTAAACGGAATTACTTGGTGCCTTTTATACCGACAATGGTATTTGCGAAAATTAAACGAAACGCCTTAACCATCAAGAATGCTCAAATGGAAAAATTGTATAGTTATGTATACAGTCAAAGTTCCTTATTCGGGGGGAAACATTCCCTAAATATGCCGTGAATATAGAAACCGTGAATACCGAATGGTAATTTGCATGGAATTATAGAAGATATGTTTCAGAGAGATAATTTAACTATATTATCAGGCTTAGGCAATGATTTAAAGAATTTAAGCTTTGAAAGTTCTTTCAATTTGGATTGATATTTGGCTGTGGCATTAGCAATTTGCCTTTTAAAAACCAAACTTCTTTCCATATACGGATCAATTTTTATGAAGAAATCACAAAGTTCATTTGCTATTCGTAAACCTTCACTTAGGCTTTTTAAGTTTAATGGCACCTTTTCAGTGCTCGTTGAAGCTTCCTTTTTAATAGAATGAGAATTAACCATTTCCTCCAAACCAGTTTCAATCAAAACTTCATTTTGCCATTAAAGCAATTATTGAATGTCACTTGATTCGATCTATTCGAAACCATCTCGTCCTATGCCATTCGAAACTTGAGCTATATTTTCAGTTAATGTTTGAATTTACACAGGTTCTTCATCATTACCGACAGTTAGATTAGGCCACAGTTTTTTCCAGTATAATTTTAATGTGTATAGCTTCAGCTCTTACAATGATTGTTTTATGTTAACAATGCACTTTGCTATGTCAAAATTTTTCCAACATTGAATTACATTCATATCAGGATCAAATTCCATGTGGTCAGTATAATTTTAACGTTTTGTCTAATGTAACAGAGTTTAAAGGCTTGGATTATTCCTTGGTCCATCGGTTGGTGTAAGATTGTCGTGTTAGGAAGCAAAAATATCACTTTTATATTTGAATGCATAGTTTCAGGCTCACGAAGGTGACCGGGAGTATTGTCTAAAACTAGCTTGAAATCTAAATTACTTTTCTTTAAATAAGTTTCAACTTCAGAAACAAAACAATCCCGGAACCAATCGCAGAAAATGACACATAATCCACGATTTCTTGTTTGAACGCCAAAACAGTGGTAGGTTGTCCTTGTCTTGATTTTTGAAAACACGAAGATTTAGTGATCTGTAAAACATAAAATGCTTAATCAAACAATCTATGTAATTCTCACTTTTGGATATAATACGCTCTTCACTTTTGATTATAAAAATTTTGTTTGACATTATTTTTTAAAATAGGGCAGTGTCGCCTGCATTTAACAGTTGTTTAGGTTTATATCCACCCTCAGCAATCAACTGTGAAAATTCTTTTGGATGTGTTGCTGCTGCTGAAGTGTTTGCAGATGCAGCTTCTCCAACAATATTAATGTTATGAAGTGATTGTCGCCTCTTGCATTTATTGAATTAATCTTCCGATGCTGGAAATCCTCCATCCGTATGTTCCAGGTTCATCACCAGGTTTATGACCATGGTGTTAAAAATCTAGGTAAAGACGCTTAATTTTCTCACGGATTGTAATATCACTTACAGACATTCTCTGTTGGCTACAGTCTTCAACCCATAATATTTATGCAGCTTCTACTTTTTTAATTGCAATTTTGTCTTCTGATTTCTTGATGGATCGTACAGTTGATTCATTGACATTGAAAAAAAAAAACGAGAAATGGATGCAAACGACTCACCAAAGCATAAACAGCGTAGCAACTAATTTTCCTTTGCTTTTACCATTTACTTTACTGGCCATTACTTTTTGCCATTACAAATGGTGAACAAAGCTGAAGAGATACGTGCCATTCAACCGAAATTTTTTCAACGAATGACAAGTTGATGCAATAAAACAAAAGATTCGGCACCGATCGTGCGAAGACGGCTTTTACCAACAGCCATAGCGCCACGAGTGACTCAGCGGCGCGTGCGGCAGCGGCGACTTATATGTAAGATATTAACATTACTTTGAATAAATATTTTCTATAACAAATCTAAATATGTCTTTTGAATATTTAAATTGAATTTACTTACTTAACTTTGTTGGTTTTATTTTGAGAAATTTATCAGTTGTCAGAAAATACAGTTGTTACCACTGTGTATACTTATGTTGATATTCGAGGTTTTATATATGGTTGTTAAATAGTTAATCCAAACCATCTGTGAGTTGCCAACCCATAAAAAACTTTTTATGTTTTTGCTGCCAGTCATGGTGTATAAGCAAGTAATAAACATTTTATGGCTAGTAAATTTGTACAAAGTTACTGACACTTGACAATAACAGTCAAACATTCAAAAATAAACTTATTTAAAACATATTTGTTTATTGGTTATTTATTTAGAAATAGTTATTTAGGAAAAATTAAATTAGTTATAAAATGTGGTATTTTTCTACTGTTCGTTTTGAACATAGAGGGTGTCCCAATAGCAAACAATGTCCCAAAACTACCAATTTTAGAAAAATGACATTATTTTTGTTATTAAAAAAAAAGTTTGTTTATTTTATTAAAAAGAGCCATGGGAGTTATTCGTTGGGTAACATTATCAATAAAAATTTGGCGCAATGCATTCTCAAGTATACAGAGTATAAGGGAAATTACTGTCATAAATTTAACCAACGATTCTTGCCATAATTTTGAACAAAAAGTTTCCTTTAAACATGCATCCAAAATTCAACTATTTCCGCCAAAAACAGGTCAGAACTATAATTTCATTGGCAACGTCTCGAATTAAGAAAAATCTTTTTTTTTTGTTTCATTGTCCTCTTAAGTTATTACTTGAAAATAAAATATAATATTTTTATAACTATTTATTACATACGTTTCAGCATACATTTGATTTGAGTTTTTGCAAAAAAATAGATAATATAACTTACACATTAATGTCGTTTAATGTCAAAGTTGAAATTACTGGCACTAATTGTTCACTCCATAATACACTTTAAACGATTCACGTCTCATTAAGAAACACATGATTAATTGCTTTATTAGATTAAATATTCAAAATACCCACCTTTTGAAACTATGCATGCCTGGCATCAATTTAACCCAGTTTTCCAAACACGTTGAAAGAGTTTTGCTATGTTTCTAATCCGGTTGGCAGCAGTTTCTTCGTAAATATGTATAAGAATCATATCGTGATATTCGCGTACAGAATACATGTTTTTAACTAGAATTTCAATACACATACTGAAATATTTTTGTCGTCAATACGCTTTGTCATGGTGATCATCTGAATTAGTCAATTGGACGATGCCATTTCCATTTTGTCTGATGTATGGCGTGAATCTGAATAAAAAAAAATGTTTTATTAATGTTCATTAATTTATTTGTTACATAATAAACAATTATTATTCTCCAAATATGCTTTTATACATATTTGCTTAAAATGATGATTTTTATTACAGATTTTCAATTGGTGATTTAATAACTTTACAATTTTTGTTCACGGAAACCCTTAGGTTTTTGGTCATTTCTGTTACGAACTTTATTCTTTCAAGTGATATAAAGGATCGCTGGTTAAATTTACCAAATTTAACCAGAAGAAAATAGTGCAGTTTCGTTCAAGATTATTCAATATGTTCATTTAATTTTTCTGTAGGGATGTTTGCATTTATTGAATGTATGCAGATTGAATAGACATTCAAGGATCAACTAATTGTTGCAAAACATTTTATTTTATCAAATTTAGAATAAAATTGCCGGTTTTGAAATTCACAAGTAATATTTTTATAACGAAATCTCAACATTCTATATTAAAGGCTAAACTTATAAAACCTTCTGTTGCTGAATACACATACTTTTTCCCTCGGCAATAGGTCATTTTTATTTATTTTAAAGATGCGGGGGTTCTCTTAAAAGTTCTCCACCTTTGCGATAATGGAAAAGTTAGTATAGTTTATTTTGAATTATCAAGTCAGCCGTAAGCATGTTTGGTAAACTGAAAGAATTCTTATAAATAATTACTATTAAAGCACAATAAAAAAAAAAGTAAATTTGTGAACTGATTGTGTGAGTTTGTGAAGATGATTATGGATATATCGAGGATGGTCGTTAATATAATAACGAGGTAGGGTTGTTAATATAATGAATGAATGCATTAATATTGAATAAATGTCTTACTCATTCGGTTCTCATCTATTTTTCCGTGTTGGGTTGAATAAACAAAAATGAGATTGAATACCATTTCAATTATTTATGCTTGTAAATTTAAAAAAGGAAATTTTTTTAGAAAGTGAAAAATCTGCTGCTTTTTATCTTCATATCATTGAATGTCATGCTCTCATGATCTGATTCTCATCATGTACTTTGACAAAGAAGAGTATGATAAGACTAACAATAAATTAGACAAAATATAAAACTAGCAGGTATAAACGAGAAGGTATTAAGAATGTGGTGGCTACAGGCTGGACATGCAGCTCAGCTCAGCTTGCGGATATACATATATATATATATATATATATATATATATATATATATATATATATATATATATATATTTATATACATATATATATATATATATATATATATATATATATATATATATATATTTATATATATATATATATATATATATATATATATATATATATATATATATATATATATATATATATATATATAAATATGGCCACAAGGCAGCGTAACGGAACCGTGGAACCAGACGAACGCAAGGAAAGCAGTTGTTAGAGACGATCGGGGACCAGGGCAGGTCAATTAGCCATTTTAATGACGGGTCGTGATCGCACACAACTCACGCCATCATACGGCGAATGCTCGTAGCAGTCAGGACCGCTCGTAACATTCTGTTTGGAACCTCGGGTATAGTACCAGGTATGCCCACAAGGTAGCGTAACTGAATCGTGGGGGCAAATATTACAGAACTCTTTGACCCTTTCTCCACGTGGTGCCACCGATCGCCTTCGCCCAACTGTCCACCATGCGACGTCACGTGTCTCTCGGGACCGCTTTCTAGCCTTTCAGCCGTCATCATCCGCCGAGCTCCAGACGAACGCAAGGAAAGCAGTTGCGAGAGATCATTAAAATTCATTAAAATAGCGGAAATCATCAGTGGATGTATATATATATATATATATATATATATATATATATATATATATATATATATATATATATATATATATATATATATATATATATATATGTATATATATATATATATATATATATATATATATATATATATATATATATATATATATATATATATATCCGCTGTGTTGCGTTTCTATCATGAGGGCATTTTTGAAAATATAGTCTTGGGCATTTGTTAAAATAAATATTGTCTGAGTTATTTTCCAAACTATGCAGTCCAATTATTAAATATATAAATAACAATTATAGCGAATATTAATTATATGTGTATATGTTCTTTTTATGCAATCATTCAAAATTGCAATTCAATCAATACATTATTCAAAGAAACATATATTACTTTTCTGTATATTATAATAATTTCTATAATATAGGCGACAGTGAAAATTAACAGATGCTTCTAATGTTAGTGAAATTTAGTCTCAAACAATTTTATTTAATGTAAAGATACCAGGCCTGTAAATATAAAATCGGAATTTGCCCATAGATGGCCCTAACTGTTAATGTAGTTACCGCAAACCGCGTCATTGGAGCCATTTTCTTGTTGACATCTGACAAAGATTTTGAACTCACAACAATACAAGTTTTATACAATAGCATAGTTTTTAATAGCGTTGAACGTGTCGAATTTTGTGCCTGGAAACTACGATTTGCTAACAGAATTGATTTTCTGTTACCGTTTGCTGCTGCTGCAGAATCACATCCAATGTTTGTTCAACAAGCTTTACAGTGAGCATGCTCTTGATAAATCACAGGGCTTTGAGTAGTTTAACAAATTCAAAAGTGGCACTATTGACGTGAAAAACGAAGAACGTGGAAAACCACCGAAAAAGTTTGAAGACAGCGAATTGCAAGCATTGTTGGATGAGGTTGAAGCTCAAACACAACAACAACTAGCGGATCAGTTAAATGTTACACGAGAAGCCGTCACTATACGTATGAAAGCCATGGAAAAGATCCAGAAGATGGGAAAAACCACTTATGAAATGCTGCTCGCTAGGTAGAAAATAAAGTCATTTCTCTATCGAATTGTGACTGGCGATGAAAAGTGGATATATTTTCAGAATCCTAAGCGTAAAAGACCATGAGTTACTCCAGGCGTACTATCGACATCAACTGTAGGGCCAAATCGCTATGGACGGAAGACAATGCTCTGTCTTTGGTGGGATCAAAAGGGTGTGATCTATTATGAGCTTCTAAAACCTATCGAAATCATTAATACTGAACGTTACCGATAACAAATGATCGATTTGAATCAAGCTTTGCGAGAAAAACGACCAGAATATCAAAAAAGGCAATACAAAGAGATTTTGCTTCATGATAATTCACCATCACACATAGCAAAACTAGTCAAGGAAACCATTGAGGTGTTTAGTTGGGAAATACTTTTGCATGCGGCTTACTCACCATTCTTGGCTCTGTCCGATTACTACTTATTTACATCGATGGGACATCTATTTTCTGAGCGCTTCACTTCTTACGAAAATGTACGAAAATGGCTCGATGAATGGTTTGCCTCAAAAGAACAACAGTTTTTTTGACGTGGCATCCATAAATTGTCAGACAGATGGTAAAAATGTATAGCTAGCAATGGGCAATACTTCGAATAAAATATTTTTTATCATTTTCATGCAATATACGTATATTTTCTATACAAAAATTCCGGTTTCATATTTACATTCCTGGTAGATATGACATGTTAGTCATTTTCATGAATATTTAATATCAGAATTATTAGTAAATTATTAGTATATATTATAATCTAAATCTTTACAATATTAAAATAGATTACTATGGCCATTTAATATCAAATTAGCTTAAATAACCGCAGTTTAATTATTGTAAATTATATCTCAATGAAGCCCGTTGAATATATTTCAAATTTAGCTAAGTATATCATCCTTTACATTATTTTTATATATATTTGCTTTGTTTTATTCTGTATTATTATGCAAAATTTTTGAGTGAAATAATAATGCTGTATTTAGGACAACAAATAAAAATCAAAACTATTATTTGCATAATGATAAAAGGTTTATGTAATTTGGAGTCTCATTGTTGAATACTTAACTTCATTTTTCTGAAATATTTGAATTATATTAGAATATTTAGTGGCAATGAATGACACATCAGAAAGGAAGGAACAGTCAAAATTGTGAGTGTTACCCAGCAAGCGTAAGAAGGTGAAAAACGAAGAAGAAGGTAAAGTCCAAATTCTTTGATTAATTAAATATACTGGTCGTCTCTCTATACCTGGAAATTTTTTTAATATTTATATCCTAGTACCATTTTATGCAGCTGTTTTATGATCAAGCAATCCACGCACTGCATTGTTCACTTCTGCCAATACTATACAGGATTCCTTGGCGAACCCCTCAATACAACTACGTATAGGAGATCGCAGTATGTTAGAGTAGATATTGGAACAGTATTTTTGAGAAACAGTTACGACACATTAGATCATCATTTTGGTTTCTGATTCACCAGGAGAAGGGCTTGCATTTGTTATAAGCTTTTTTAACGTCTTAAAAAGTTTACGATATTTTCCTCGATAAGTAAATATGCCTAATATGATATATTTCGAAATATATATTAGAATAATAATTATTTTTATCTTGTTGACAGTGTCGTTGAACCTGCATATTGAGATATTATTCGCATTATCAGAATACTCGAATTAATATAGTGGGTGTAAGGGAAAACACTTTCGTAAATTTTGCCACTTTTACAAGAGTCAAAGTGGCAAAGTTACTAAATCACCAATGAAAAGCTGTGAGAAGAATTAACATATTAAAAAATTTGGGTATAAGCATCCTTGGCAAATATTAACTGGTTATTATTATTTATTGAATAAACTACAAAAATTAACTAATCAACATTCTTAAAACAATATGTTTTAAATTAACAATCATGCACTACATTAGCCTTGAAGGATGTGGCAACATTACAATAACGCCACTACAAAGATTGTTATTGTTGTCAAACTTTAAGTGCGTGCATTTAAGTTGGATTTATAACCAAACATATATTCTGTACTGAATATCAAGATATGCTTCTTATTTACGGGGAACCTCTCTAAAATTCCGAAGTAGCTAGGAGTAGTTATGGGTAACGATAGCCCCAAAGGCCGCGTTCAGCTCGGCAAATATTTGTCCAGGATTCTCAGATACTTTTGGATACTACTACACTATCCGTAATTCAAATCCGTAGAATAAATTTTACAAGTTGTTAAAAAGGAGTCGACTAGAAGTACTCGAAGTGTTACACGACAAATTTGAGTTTTCAGTTGGATTGTACATAGAACACTAAAAAACCAATTACTGCAGTCTTATTATGAACAAAGGGTACAAGCACTCTAACCCACTGATTTTTCACACAGGCAAAAATATTGTGAATGATTTATAGGTTTAAACCAAAGGAATCCAAAATTTTTGTTCAATTTGTAATCAAACGATTCTTTTTTCATGTGGAATGGTATAGTAAACAATTTCAACAGTTAATTTAATAAAACAATTAACCACTTGTTTCTTAATTGTTGATGCGAATCGTTTTAAATGTATTATGGTGTGAAAAAATAATGGCAGTAATTTCAACATTATCATTAAACGACTAAACTCGAAGAGATTTATCACTAAACACCAAATCACTATTGGAAACTTCTCGACGCACGTTTCACTAACCCTGTTAGTATCATCACGAGATGATTTAATATAGTTCTAACAACTAAACTATGTTCTATAGCTAGGTGAATACCAAGGAGGCTTCAGACCCTGGAGAAGCTGCACAGAACAAATAATTACTTTGAAGCTAGTCATGGCATATTATAGAAAACGAAACAACCCCCTTTGGATAACGTTTATAGATTTCAGGAAAGCATACGACTCCATCCACAGACCATCATTATTAAAAATTTTAAGACATTTTGGACTTCACCCAAAACTGATCAAATTGATAGAACTTACTCTAACTAATACAATTTCTAAAATTAAGTTCAGGGGAGAACTTTCTGAACCATTCTTGGTAAAAACTGGTTTGAGACAGGGTGACGGATTATCACCTCTTCTTTTTAACTGTGCACTGGAGTATATAATGAGAGAATGGTACAAGAACAACCCAAAAAATATAAAAATTGGAACCAAAAAGGACAACATACATTTGAATTGTCTAGGGTTTGCTGACGACCTAGCTCTTCTGGCCAATAACATTCAGGAAACAAAACAACAAATAAAATCTTTACAGGAAATAGCTCAGAATATTGGTTTGAAAATTTCATTTGAAAAAACAGAAATCATGTCAACTCAACTTCCATTAGTAAACAAAATTGAACTGGGTAGCCAAGAGATAAAAATTGTGGAAAGATTTAAATATTTAGGTGAAATAATCACATACAATTTGAATGAAAAACCAGCATGGCAAAGTAGAATAGATAGACTGGTTAGAGCACAGCATGTGACCAAGAACACATACAACAAAAGATGTCTCTCAATAGCAACCAAATTAAAACACTACAAAACGGTCACTCAACCTCAAATTACATATGCATGTGAAACAATATTCAAAACAACAAACACCGTTGCAATAGATGGAATACTAAAGACAGAGAGGAGAATAGTGAGAACTTGTTTGAATAAAAATTATCAAGTAAATGGAGTCTGGAGACTGGCTTCCAATGAAACCGTCTATAAGGAAATAGAACCAGTGACGAGCACTATGAGAAAGAAGCGAATATCTTTCTTGGGGCATCTAGTAAGGACACCGGAAAGTAGAATCAGTAGGAGAATAATAGAGAAATTTTGGAATAGTAAGAGCAATATTAGATGGATCACAGAACTTAAGGAAGACATGAGAGAGTTGCACATCACAATGGAAGATTTAAGGTGCAAGTCAGATGCACTTAAGATATTGCAGGACAAACACACAGCACTACAGGCAAGGATCAACAGACAGAGGACAGGAAGAGTGATTCCGGAGGAGGAAAGGAAATTACGATCAGAGTGGATGAAGAAGTATTGGGCTGAGAAGAGAAAAAAGGACCTGAACCATAACTTGACTAGAGTGGTCCTATGCAGACCATAAAGTTAAAATAAATAAATAAATAAACTATGTTCTATTTGTATGATAACCTTACCTAATGAAGCGTGTAAAAATCATGAACCGTAAAGTTTACTGAGCCTTACATTAGTAATTGAAAAAGTGAACTGAACGGAATAGGTCCTTTATCCCGGTTCATGATTTTCGTACATCTTTCTTATTTGAATGTTTTCATATGCATCCAAAACCATATTGTTATTTACATTTTTTACCAGTCTTACATTTCTAATATCTATATTGTGGTCATGTTCGATTACATGTTGGGTAACACAACATTTTTCATTTCTCCCATACATAATGTGGGCAATGTGTTTTTTAAATCTCGTTAATATGGATCTTTTTATTTGCCCAATATACCTTCGATCACAATCTTGACAACTAATTTCGTAAATCCCCGACTTTTCATGTTGATCTACTTTATCCTTTGGATTACCCAGGACTTCTCTTAATTTATTATATGGTTTGTACACAACATTAATGTCCACTTTTTTCAAAATTTTGTCTAGCCCTCGTGTTAATTGGGTATCAAACGGTATTACCATGAATTTATTTTTATGTATTGATTCTTTCAATAATTTTCTAAACTTATGTTTTCTAATTAATTTATCTACAATGTTCTTATTATAACCGTTTACTTTGGATACCTCCCTAATTAATTGTAATTCTATTTATCTATTCTTATTCTGTAATCTGTTTACCATCAAATTTAAACTAGCCATCTTATTTTGGAAGCTATGATTCGAATCATTAGGAATGTATCTCGAAGTGGTGGTGTTTTTTCTAAAAATATCAAAATCTAACTTATTATCATTGTTTCTACTTACTAAAATATCCAGAAATGGTAAACTATCGTTGTTTTTGAGTTCATACGTTAATACTGTGTTTTGGGATTCACTTAAGGGATTGGGCTTTATTTAAGGCTTTATTAAAATAATCTGTTTTTATTTTTTGAGTAGAAAATTGCAAAAATTTCATCCACATATCTTAACCATACCTTCGAAAAGTAATTGAATTCATCTTTCATCTCGGATTCAAATTTACTCATGATTAAGTTGGCTAAGAACGGTGACAGAGGATTGTCCAATTGCCGTTCCTTCTTGTTGTTCTTAAAACTTGTTATTAAGCTGAATACATTCTTGTTTCATAGATAATCTTGTTAGGAGATGTACTTAGAAACAATCTTGTTATTAAAACTGACATATTAAACGACAATATAGGTTTACGTTTTTCTTTTTCTTTGTAACAAAATAAATTAAATTTATTCGGAAACGTATGGTTTAAATGATCATAAAAAATATTATGTTATGATTTCAAATAATACCTTGACATTTCATTGCAAGAAATACCGAATTTCGATAGATCCAAATAAACAAGACGAAAATAGACGTTACCATTATAAGAAAATTTAACCTGCTTTCCGCGAAAATGGTTACATTTTAGATAGATATTTTAATTTAGATTTTTTAATTTAGATATATATTTTAAGGAAACCTTTTTAACAACCAATAATACCAAAAGTGATGGAAGAAAAACATTTTATTCATAGTTATTGAAACCGTAAAGTTTGCCATTTAAGTAACATTAATGGAATTTATTATTTTTGAAAAATTACGCCCTTTAGATGCCGTCCTCCTGTACGAATGCATTCTTGAAATCTGCTATTGAGATTCCTCACTGACCGCTTCAACATCTCAGCTGGGATACGATGAATTTCATATTAAATTATCTGTTTTAACTCACCTAGAGTTCTTGGTCGAGTGGTGTACACTTTACTCTTGAGATAGCCCCACAAGAAAAAGTTACAAACGGACAAATCTGCCGATCTAGAAGGCCAGAGGATGTTATCGAATCTTGAGATCACACGTTACTGATCAATTCTCGCACATCCTCCTTTGATTGCCGTGCAGGATGTGACGTTGTTCCATCCTGTTGAAACCAGGTTTCTTCAACGTGTGAAATTTTTTTTAATTCAGATTTAAAGATTGTAACTGTGATCCCCTGTTCATTAAAAAAAAATAAGGTCCGATGATTCCATATAATGAAGCAGCACACCATATTGTCACATTTCTAGCGTGTAAAGGGCGCTCATGAATTAGGATTTGTGTCTGTCTAGTAACTGTAGTTCTGCTTATTCACGTAACCTGCGAGATGAAAATGGGCCTCATCTGGCATCCACAACTTGCTTAGAAATTCATCGTCATTGTTTATTTGTTATCATTCGTTGACAGAATTCTAATCGCAACTGGTAATCGTTTTCCTTCAGTTGTTGCACTATCTGCCGTTTGTATGGATGAAATTTCAAATCTAATGAAGAATTCTGCCAACGCTTTTCCGGAACATTGCAACCCCAGCTGCTTGCTTACGAATTGAATGCCGTGGGTCCGTAAGACAGACTCGCGTACAACATCAATGTTCTGTGGAGTTCGAGCAATTCTTGATCGTCCTGTTGGTTTATTCTTTAAGCAGATTTAGTCTCTTCAAAGTTATTAATCCAACTTTTTATCGCGTGTTTTGATGGGACGGCACCATGACGCCCTAAGTGGTAAAAATATCGGAATTCCCTTTGCGCAGCTTCCAAACTATCACTGTTTTTATAAAAAAAATTTATGGCTAACTTACCCTGTTGCCCGTTCCACTAATCCGTTGTTACTAAAATGGCAAAGTGTTTACTTGCATAAGGTCACTGTCCCGTAGTGCTGCCATCTGCTCATGGCTGCCACTACGCATTTCGGAAATTTTCCTTTTTCTGTGTCACCTTGTATATTTTAATTTACAAATTAATGGTTTTTCAGCTTCAGCAATAACTTTTTGGTGAGGTTTAGAAAGAAAATGTAACAATGAATATTTTTCTAAATACCTTAATTTATTCGAATTAAATTCTCTTGGCAGTAATACAACTTTCAGCATGATTAATAACAATTTCAAAAGATTTGTTCGACTCTGTTTGGGCACCTCGTTCAGTACTGCGGTCCCGGTGTCATCAATCTCAATCTCGGGAATGTTCTTGTTACGAGTTTTGTAATAAAAATATATTCATTTAAACTGATACGGATATAAATCAAATTATCGTATATAGAGTGATTGAAATCGTCCATACTATCATTACTTCATGAAAGTCATAGAGAGTTAAAATTTGCATGTATTTTAAAATACTGTTATGATCAAAAATAATATGATTATATAAATAAATCGTAAACTATTTATTTATTCACCCAGATTTATTTTGTCTCTTTCAGAGTAATCCCCTCTGAATCAATATACATATTTCAACGTTTTTTTTTCACTCTTCTAAACAGTTTTTATACTCGATTTCTTCTATGTCCTCCAAAGCGGCCAGCGAATTCTCTTGATAGGTTTCTGTGAACTCAAAACGTTATTCAGGGCTTGATTTCGTCAATCGGGGGAAGCAGAATATGATGCTTGTAGATTAATGTTTAACGAAAATTTTACGAATACTTATTGAGGTGTGAGATGATGCATTATCGTGATGTAAAAAACTATGAAATATTTTACAATTTTAATCGGCGAGTACTCAGTACAATTTTCTTGATTTTGGTAACGTTTTCTTCATTGTTTGACGTAGGCGGATCTTATGGACAAAGTTCATCTTGAACTGCTTCTCTACCATCACTATACTCCTTATGCCAGTTGTAAACATTTTTTAATCAATCAGCAAAAGAAATTTCGTTTACAAAAAATGATGCAAATTCCTTTCTGGGTAAATTTATCCATATTAAAAAATACCCGATATGTTTTTTAAAGGACGCTATAATTCAGACTTAATAAGCGAAATTATATAATCGACAGTCATACCAACTTAAAAAGCAAATGGTTGTATCGATCCGTAAAGCGCGCGAATTTTTAAACCCTACTTTTAAATTATTTTGAGTGATTTTTTTTGCGCGTTCGAGCTTTAAATTCAAATAAAACAGCAATAAAATGAGATGCCTTGAAACTGTTTATTTTATGTAAAATATAATTCAGTGGCATTAATGTTGAAAACACTTTCGGACAAATATCCGCCGCAACTACTTCTTACAAAGCGCATTCTGTCGATCCAATTTCCGACCACTTTTCAAGCAACTGGAGTCTTATGCCCGGAATTGAATTGAGTTATGTTGGCTTTCAAGAAATCGATAATTGTTGGTTTATAGACAGAGCACATACTTAACATAACCCCCAAGAAAATAATCTAAATGCGTTAAATTACAGGACCTTGATGGACAATTAACATGGCCTCAAAATAATTTTCTTAACGAATTATACCCTCAATAAATCAATTGTTGCATTATCTGTATGACATGTGGAGCCGTTCTGCTGGAACCACATTTCCTCCAGATCAGTAGCATTTCATTTCGGAATCAAATAATCCACTTAGTGGAGTAAAAAAAGTTCAACTTACTGTGAATGGCGTCGAATTGATACATTTGGATCTTTATCAACATTGCCAACAACAGCGGCAATATCAGCCAATTTCAGCGTGAAATGCGTTCGGAATTAGTCGATAATTCAGCGAATACATTGCGAAGCTGAAATGCATGAACTGCTCAATAAGTTTGGCGTATAGAATATTGATTTTGACAATAAATTTTGACAATTTGCAGGCGTTGCTCTGATGTTAAAGTTTGCACGATGATTTGCCGGACTATTGAGGCATAGATTTACATACTCACAGGCAAACTCACAGTTTATTTGACAGCGACCCCTATTGGAAGTTTGGATACATTAAAAAAATCAGCTTATGGTAGCGTAATTGAAAATTTTAACATTTTCAAAATATAAATTTTGCTGCTTTGGAACTAAATGAAGAAAAGTTTAAAGTAAATATTGTTTAATTATAAGATGTATTAAAACTCCGAACTAAAAGGCTTTTTATAGTTCAGTTATTAAATTAGCTTTGGGGGAACTTTTTTAAACTGGTTTTTAAACGTAAAGATTTCTAACCTGTAGAGATATTAAAGTAATGTCTTTCCTATCTTTGTAGTAAAATAGTTCCATTTCGTCTGGATTGTAAATTTGTTCTGCTGCGCTTATTTCTTTGTAGAGAAAGGCTTTGTTTATTTTACACCTATTTTACAGTATTGCACTGATTAAAAATTATTTTGTTGAGATACTATTTTTCTTGATTATCTTCATCTTATAGTAACTTGTCTGTCTTGGATATTTCCATTACCATACATAAATATCATTATTTTGCTGTCAGAGTTATCTATTTTATATAAACGTGCAGTATTCTTAAAAATCTCTACACTTCAAATATTTTTTTAAAAGATTAATTGATACTGAAATTTTTCGGATGGCCTCAACTTTCATTAGGAATGGTATAATGTAGGTTATTTTATATGTCTTCAAGAGAAGACTAACCTCAATACGATATGTGTAGTATTTACATGAATTAATTATAGTAAGTTTTGAAGGTGGTACATATACATCCCTGCAACAATTTGTTTTTAATTTACTGTCTATTTCTTATCTAACGAATAAACAATAGGGAGTACCAGTGTCAGCATCAGTGTCAACGTCAAGAGGAGGAAAGTGATTTTCGGGAACAGGAAAAAGGGAATGTAAAGAGGCCGGCCGGTGGTGTACTCGGTTTTTTTTTTGTGTGTGTTATAGTGAACTGTGATAGAGAACCAGCGGTGATACTGAAGATAATTTGCAACTGTAAATAATGATGATGAATGTGATGTGATTCTTGAATTAATTTACTTATTGAACTTTTGTTGTAATTCAGTTCTTCTATTGGAACCTTTCTGCGTGACACACTAAACTCGAAGAGATTTACCACTAAACACTAAATCACTTTTTTAAACTTTTCTATGCGCTAACCATGATAGCATCATCAGGAGATGATTTAATATCTCCTGATTAAATCATGAGAAGTTTATAAAGGGATTTGGTGTTTAGTGGAAAATTTATTCCAGTTTTAGTCGTAATGTTCTAACCTGTTTCAATTTAAAAGTTTTGTTCTTAAAGGATGCATAAACTACTACAAGGTATTAAACAAGTAGATATTTGCAAATCTAGAAAAAGATTACTCTTTATACAATAACGCAAATCAAAAATAAACTGTTCTAATCCCTTAGAGTTTCCAGAAAAATAAAATAATTTGAAAACCCATTCAACAGAATATTGACGAGACGTTACTACGATGGTTTATATATTCGGGAAGCTTAAATAGTCCAGTAAGAGGCCCCATTCTCGAGTCTAAAGGACTATAGTTCGCAAAGTTATCTAATGTCAAATGATCTAGTAGTTTTTGTGATTCGGGCTGTTTTCAGGGTTTTAGAAAACCATGTAATTTAGAATTTTTACAAGCCATTACAAAACATAAATGCTAGTAAAAGCCAAGAAGAAGAGACAAGTGTAAATATGAATAATGCTACTGATCAGACTAAAATGAAAATTGGGTCTGCCATTTCAGAACTATGGCGTTAGAACTGATGATGAATTCGGTCTTTTTTACAAACATACTCCAGATCGTACCATGAACTTTAAAGGGAGAAAATCTGTAGCTACCAAACTTTCCAAGGAAAATTTTATAATCCCAGATATATTAGAAACCTAAAACAGTTACTAGTTAATTAAACAGCAAATAAACTCGCATGCGTAGACAGGATATATGCGTGATGAGCAGGATGATGCATGGATGAGCAGAATATGCGTTCTGCTCATCCTCCTCTTTTAAATAAAAAAAAACTTATAACTTCGCATCGATTCTACGCTTACTCGTAGAAAATGTTTAATGTTTAGTTAATGATCTATTCCCTGATGACACCATTAACTTGATTGATTAGACGAGAAATCAGAGACTGCAAACAGATAATTTGGTGCTTTGTGGAAAATTTTCCTGAATTCAGTTTTTACAGCAAACATTTCATTATAAGAATGAATATAACAAAAATGTTATGGTAATTATAGACATTATAATATTTAGAAAAGAAAATAGAACGGAGCCATGCTGTAAAACGATATTGCAATTCAAAATATGGTAATCGATTGGGCTATGGAAAATGTTGTAGGCCATGGCAGTGCATTAATTTGAGCATGATTGAATGTAGTCTCTTGCTATATGTGACCGCGCATTATCTTGTTGCAAAATTGGGTTTGGGAAATCTCTTTAGACGCCTCGAAATGAGTATTTTTCAGAAGTGTTTTTAAAGGTGATAAAATAATTGTATCATTTTAAAGTTTTAACATCATTTTATTTGATCCCTGTAGAGTATAAAATTGTTATTATTAATCCTTTTTAATAAAATAGCGGCTCAATATTTTTTTTCACGCGTCTCTGGCCAGATGTCCAAAAGTGCTGCATTCGTCACTCTTTTTCTATTCATCTGAAACACAAAAAAAAACATTTCTTTCTGTTTCTAATATATGCATGGATAAAGGCAACGATAAATCTATAGAACTATGAAAAAGTAATAAATAAAACATTAAGTAAGCTTTAAAACAAAAATTGTTCAAAGTTTGTACTATTTTTTCGACATTTTTATCCCAAAAAGTAGTTTATTTACACGAAATCTTTAAAACTTTAGGTACATCCTTGCGATAATGATATAGAGAAATGCCTCCCAAAATTTCAGTCAAATAGATCAATAACTTTTTGAGTTAGAGAACGAGCAGTTTCTGAAAACATAGTTTCGAGATAATCGCATTTAAAATTTCAGTACGATAAAACGATTAGTTTTAGTGACTTATGGATGAATCAGGGATCCCAGGTGCATGTAATAAACTTTCAGCCTCTTAAAAAAGCTGGTTTTCTTCAACTCATTGCTGTTTTCACGCTGTACGAGCTGCTTTCGCCTCGGAAAGACTCCTCCGGTTGCCTCGTTACTCGCTCATCGATGGTTTCGGCGAAAACTTCGCTGCCGATAATTATACTTGCACTATACACACAAATACACTTGCACTATTACTTGTACTTGGCCCGAAACTGTCTCCGCGTGTATCAGTAAACTGATATAAAATATTATCAGTACCTTGATAATATCTTTTTGTAGATTTTTTTGAACGATATTATATAAAAATATATAATATAAAAAGCACTGGAATGTCTACCCATCGTATTAAAAACAACCATTTTATAGATATAAACAAAGATAAATTATTATATTCAGAAAGGAAAAGTAAAAAATTAGACTTGCTAGAAATATAATTAAAAATATCCTTAAGAAATGGTCATATAATAACCACGAATGACCAGCTTAATTTCCAAAACACCCCGGTAATAGATAATATCATATTGTAATTGAATAGTCCGGTTTTTACCTGCCGATATTTACAGCTCAGTATTTAAGATTTGGATGCGCAGTAGCGTAACGGCCTAACGCCTCAGAGCTTATTCGAAGCAGTGTATTCGTCGTGCTAACATCGGTTAAGTATTGTAGATTGGTACAACTCTTCGTTCTCTGTCTCTGTTAGACAGTGACCCACTCACTCTTTCGTTTGCGAATCTCAGAGACCAAGATACTGATTAAGCTCTCTGGGTCGCGTTATGTGGGCTCCAGCGGCCTCGACTTTATATGCGATAACTCCGTAAATATTTAATATTTTTATTTTTTCTGTTGCCAGTATACTGTCAATATATTATATTTTTGAAATATGAACAAAAAATGGTTTTTGAAATTTCTATAATGATTTCCCCCCTTAAGTATGGTATGAGATGAAGGTCCTCAATATATTGGACATAACGTGTGGTCATGTTTCCTCTGATGGACTCTAAAGATGACCTAGAGCCATAAGCAATGGTACCCCACACCATAATCCCACCAGAGTGATGAACATGCCGTTCAACAAGAAACTCGTCGTTCACCATATCGTTCACTCTCTCTAGTGCCCGGCAATCATGTATGCCTAAACAAAATCGAGACTTGTCACTAAATACACGTCTTCCAGTCGTGTTCTCATAATAGCCGTTCTTTACACAACTCAAGTCAATTGTGTCGATGCTCTGGAGTTAGAGATAACGCCCATTACGAACTATATGAAAAAAATTTCTTTTTTTCCAAAACTTCTTAACCGACAATCAACACTCCGCATTCCTGGATCTTCCATGTTCTGTAAACCATTGATTTGCAATTGCCCTAACGATAGAGAAGTGGTCTCTTAAAGCCAGCTGCCTCAGGCGGCGATCTTGGCGTTTTGTTATCCTTCTACGTGGTTCGGTACCCCTGGATCTATGTGTACAGCTTACCTGAAGCCATACCCGATAATATCTTAACACAGTATCTAGACTTCAGTTCACTCTGTGAGTAATTTCCCGGAAAGAGAGACCAGCTTCTCGTAATCTCGTAGTAAGTTGGCGAAAGCTTGAATTTCTTTGCAAACGAGGAATGCTAAACAATTGAAAACAACGTTTAGGGAGACACTCTGCAAAACTGGATATTTACTGCTCCTACAAATTTAAATAAACTTACTGCTCATGCAGCGCGAATCAAAAAAATCCTCGTAAAAAAAATAAATTCCAAATTGATAAGGGTCAGAAATTAAATAATATTTTGTTTTTGCCATAATAAACATATACACAAAGTAATATTACAATTAAAACATTTTTACCGGGTGTTCAGATTTCTACGTCACGTAGTATATTTAATAATATTTTTAGTTGGAAATTTATAATTAATATAATATTGGTAGTAAAAATTGATAAATGTGTTATTGTAGCAGTGATCTGCTATGAAGGAGAATCTAGCTTTACGTGTAAAATTCAGTGCCAAAGACTTTCTGAAACCCTTTAAAAATATAGTTATGTGGCGCTGAATTGCATGTTCACTAAATTTAAATAAACAATCGAACCAATCCAATCTTTATCAAAATAAAAAATTATTTTCAATTGATTTCCTGTTGTCTGTGAACAAACTTACCCAGTTGAAAATTTGTTGCAATATTGAGACTGCTACTCATATACTTGTAGTAATTTAAAGACTCGAAAAGGGTTTCCTTTAAATTCACAAAATAACAGTTATTTGTTCGTGCGTTGCTCCAGCATAAGGTTGCGATGAAGGTTATGATTTTTCATCCTACACAAAAGATAGTAAATATCAACAAAGTAAATGTTATTATTAGAGAGCGGATATATAATATATCAAAAAAGTTAATTTTATTATTACATAGCGGATTTCACTGTGTTTAGTTATAGTCGTACACTTGATATATTCTACACTTAGTGGTAGTGGTATAATTACACTTAGAGGAATTATTTCTTTTATTAGTTATTAATATTTTTATTATAATAAAATTTTTTATATATTATTTTATATATATATATATATATATATATATATATATATATATATATATATATATATATACATATAATTTATTATTCACATATGAACCCTGATAGACTACGTGAAGTACAGTTAGAGGCATTTGTTGTTATTAGTCTTCATTTGCTTTGCTTTTTATTAGCTTTTTTCTTTTCGCCATACGAAGTTGTTCCGGTGTTCCTACATTTTTCTCTTTGGCCAACCTCCCAAACGTTAACCTTGTTTCTGAAACAGTTTCTATCGTGAATTTCACCTTTATGTAATATTTTCTGATCTTAGGTCTTTTTTAATTGCATCAATCCATTTAATTGTTTCTATTTTAGTTCTACTCCTATTTTCATAAAATTCGACTATTTATCTAGTTTTGCCGTAAAACTGATATCGCTATGTATACCTGTGTATTGTTTGATTCCTTGATTTTTTCGAAGTCGGTATGTTTGCTTGGGGCCTAAGTTTTTTCTTATGATATTTATTTCTTTCTTTTCTATCTCCTCGTTGTCTTTCTTTCTATTCAAAATAAGCGTTTCTGAGCCATATATAAACATTCTGGCTTAATTACTGTGTTGTAGTATCTCAATTTTCTCTTTTTAGATATGTATTTTTTGTGTAAGTTTCCATATTTTGACATCTACCCTTATTGGCCGCTTTTTCCAATCCGTTTTCCTTAATTATTTCACTCAAATATTTAAATTGAGAAACTTATTTGATGTTACCACATTTTGTTTTTAGAAATGGTGTTCTTAGTCTATTGCACGTCATGTATTGTATCTTTTCAAAGAAAATTTGGACTCCTACCTTTTCTGCTGTTTCTTTTAGGATTTCTATCTATTTTTGTGCCGTTAATATACCTTGAGTTAACATTACTAGATCATCAGCAAACGCCAGACAATCTATTTTGGTGTTAGTTCTTCTTTGTTTCATGAGCTGGTCAATATTCAGGCCGATTTTTTTACACGTCACTTCTGTATTACTTTTCCTAGAACACAGTTAAATAAGAATGGCGAGTGTGCATTCCCTTGTCTCACTCCAGTTTTAATTTCGAAAGGCTCTGAGATGTCACCCATGAATTTAACATTCGACCTTGGGTTAGTTAGTGTTGCTTTAATAATTGCCAGCGTTTTCAGATCTAGTCCTTATTCTTTCAAGATTTGGAATAAATATTCGCGGTCAATAGAATCATATGCTTTTTTGAAATCCATAAATGTACAGATGAGATTTTTATTGTATAGTTTTAGATGTCTTCGGATCAACTTTAGGTTGAGAATCTGTTCCGGGAAGGATCTGCCCGGTCGAAAACCTGCTTGATATTCACCAATTTTAGGTTCTAACTGTCCAGGTGGTCTGTCTAGTAGACATTGAGATAGAATTTTGTAACAAACTGGGAGAAGAGATATCCCTCTGTAGTTGTTTACATCCGTTCTATCTACTTTCTTATGTAAGGAATGGATTAAAGCATATTTCTAATCTTCCGCAATCCGTTCAGTTCGCCAAACTTCTTGTAGAATTTAGGTCATTTCCTTGATTGTACCTAGACCAGCGGATTTTAAAAGTTCAGCAGTGATTCCATCTTCACCAGAAGCTTTGTTATTTTTAAGTCGTTTGATTTGCTAAATTATTTCATCTTAATTCGGTGGTAATGAATCTGGGTTTGTTTATTTAGGGTTTAGTGTTAGTAATCGGTTTAAAGGTTCAGGACAGTTTAGTAGTTGTTCAAAATATTTGACAAGTTCTTTGCAATTGGTTATTTAGAGCTAATTGTCCGTTCTCCTTTTGGAAGGAGAGACTTTGGAGTTGATAGCCTGTTTATTTCGTTTCAAATGTTTTGTAAAAATTTCGGGTGTTATTGTTTTCCAAATATATATATATATATATAAATATATATATATATATATATATATATATATATATATATATATATATATATATATATATATATATATATATATATATATATATATATATATATATATTCGTACTTTGAAGTAATGAGCGCAACCATTACATGAAACGATTTATTCGCATACCTTATTAGTTATTATAGTTAAATAAATTTAGTAGATGCAGTACCAACGAATAAATTAAAGCTAAATTTTAACAGTCCGAATAGTAGAAATTTAATCTATTTGGACATTTCGAAGAAGTTTCCTAGATGCTGATTGGTTGAAATATTATAAAGGATGTGTTTTTTTGTATCCGAATTTCCTATAGGGGTCGCTGTCAAGCGAACGGTGGGTTTGCGCACAGGTCTGTAAATCTGTATCTCAATAGTTTGGCGAATCGTCATGGAACATTTGGCATCAGAACAACGTTTGCAAATTGTCGAAATTTATTGTCAAAATCAATGTTCTGTACCCCAAACTTATAGAGGACTTCGAAAAATTGAACCTTCTTTATGTATTCGCCGAATTATCGACAAATTCCTAACGCATTTTACACTGCTTGATATTAAAACAAAAACAAGACAAAAAAGTGTTCATTCCGAAGAAAATATCGTCACTGTTACTGGCAGTGTTGATGAACATTCAATTGTATCAATTCGTCTTCGGTCGCATGAAGTTGGGACTTGTTATTCGACAAGGTGGATTATTTAATTCTGAATTTAAATGATATTGATCTGGAGATGTGGTTCCAACTGAACAGCGTTACATGTTATACAGTCAATGCAACAATCGATTTATCGAGGGAACAATTAAGTGAGAAAATTATTTCGAGGAACGGACCTTTTCATATGGCACCAAGGGCATGCGATTTAACGCATTTAGATTTTTTTTGGGCTTATGTAAAATTTTTGGTCTACATCGATAATCCAGCAAATATTGACGTCTTGGAACCTAACATAAATCGGACAATTGTGGACAAAAGTCTCCAATTGAATTGAGAAAAAGTGGTCGGAAATTGAACTGACAAGTAGCCGCAGCGGAAATTTGTCTGAAATTGTTTTCAGACCTTTGAATACTATTTCGCATAAAATTAATAGTTTCAAGGCATCTAATTTGGTTATTGTTTTATTTTAATTTAAAGTTCGGGCGTACTAAAACAATCACCCTATACTTATATTGTCTTACTTCTTAATACTGGATTATAAATATGGAATGTTATAATTTCAATAGTAAGCAAACTTACATTTAAATGACTTTTTTATTCTATATTTAATGTCTCCTTATTACGGTGTTTCAAATTTAGCATTTTTTCTCCATTTTCAATATGCATTTTGTTTAAAATCTTTAAAATCAATAATAATATTCAAATAATTAGAGAAAAATACAAAAAAATCATATTATATATAGAAGGTATTTGCCTCTTCTAATGAATATTAAAATTCCGTAATGTCTGCACTTTTGTATGCATTATAAAGTAAAAGCTTTTGAGATCTGTTTGGAAAGTTAGCTACACTTAATATTTTATCTGGAAATCCGTTATTCATATTTAATGTTTAAAGTTAGTAGTAATTACTAAACAGAATACCAACGTAAGTTTTTACGATAGTGCATTTATGTTCGTAAGGCTGGCTTCTGGTCTAAATTATTACGCTTTGAAAGCTAACCCTGTTTTTAGCCTAAATTTTAAAAACAGGAACTCTGTATTCCTACTACAATTGTCCTTGTCAGTAGTAACACCAATCAAAATAATATCTTAAAAGAATATATACTTGCATCATTTAGATAGTATGTAGAGTTTTAGTATAAAGGGTCACCCAAATTGAACGCAGGATTTAAATATCCTGCCATTTTATATAGTTTTGGTAATTTTGATAATTTGACAGTTATAGTCAATGATTCTTTCGGATAGAAAATATGAAACACTCTACAAAAAACGGTAATTTTATTATTATTAAAACGCATAGCAAATTAGGTACAAATTCTGCTGGGACTTTGTGGAATTTGTAGTTGAAAAAGTGCACTAAATGAATTTGTTCTGTAATGTGAACCTGTTCGAACATCTATTATTTTTTTTATGAAACTGACTGACTGACTTTTATGAAACTGACTTCGTGAGTATTAATTTCAGACAAGTTCCAATGAGAATATTACTATGGTTAGTGCAGTTAGTGCATGTCGTTGGAAATCCAAGAACATCGAGTCCGCATCGTGTATAATATTTAAATGAAGGATCTTTCAAATTGAGCGATTTTATTAATTCTTGAATAAAATACAGAATTTGATAAAAAATTATATTGGTAATGGAAGCTAGTGTATGACATTTAAACACGAAAGAGAATACCTACCAAAATTTTGTATGACATTTTGGCATAACCGTGACTTTATCTCACCAATGACTTGAATAATTTTATTTAGGAATCGATTGTGGATTGTTCTTATAGACCTGACTTTTCACGTAACCCCAAAGAAAATAGTTCAACGATGTCAAATCACATGATCTTGGTAGCCAATTAACATCACCGTTTCTTACAATAATTCGCTTAGGAAAATTTTCTTTCAATAAATCATTTATTTCACTAGTAAAGTAAGTTAACACCATTCACAGTTACAGCTTCACCAGCAGCATTCTGATAGAAATGCGGCCCAATTACACCTCCTGACCAGAATGCATACCAAACGGTTACTCGTTTAGAATGTAAAGGTTTCTCACGAATTAATTGTGGGTTTTCCTCATCCCAAATGCAGCAATTTTGTTTGTTAACATAGCCCCCAATTTCAAAATGTGCTTCATCTGAAAAGATAATTATTTGAGAAAATTCATCTGTTTGTTCTTTGATCCAATTGACAAATGATCGACGCTTTGAATGATCCAGTGGCTTGAGCTCCTGTGTTATTTGAACTATGTATGCTTTCATAGCTGTGTATGCTTTCGTAAAATACGCAATGTTGTGGATTCACTGAGTCCAAATTGTCGTGAACGTTGACTACTGGAAATATCTGGGTCTTTAGCAACACTTACCAAATCAATATGCTCTTGTGAACGACCACTACGACTATATAGTGCTCTTCTTTTATCTTCCTCCGAACCAGTTGCTTGAAATTTTTGAACAATTTGATTGATAATGCTTTCAGACGGATGATTGTGACCGTAAATATCACAAAATTTTCTAAAAACATTTTCAACTGAACACCCATTTTCATAAAAGAATTCAGTTAGTTTAACGCATTGTTACATTGTGTATGGCTCCATTTTTAGAAATGTCATACATTACACTTCTAAAATGAGCCTAGACCTAGGCAAATTCACAACGCTATTTTCGTTTTATTCAAGAATTATAAAAATCGCTCAATTTGAAACACTTGTTATTTCGAAAAGCTCCCTTCAGCAGAACTAATTAGCAGCTAACTAATTTAGCTAGAGTTTTCTGGCCATTTTCAACACCGACAATTCGCCAATTGATTTTAAGAGCATCACGAAGTGAATTTTCAATTTGGCCGGCTCCTTTTCAACTAGAAACTTTCATAAACAAACAAATTTATTGCTTTTGGGACTTACGTAACTCACGAGAAGCAATTTTTTTAAATTAAATATAGAATAGTGGCTATGTGAAGTTTGATACAAAGCAATTTGACAAAACAATTAAAGAAGTTGGTTTAGACGCTCTTTTTGTAGTCCTTTGAGGATTTAAAATTACATTTTGTTTTAGTAGTGTTAAAATGTCTAAAGCAAGTGCCGGAAATTAGTCAACAACTGAATACATTTGAAAGTGGCAGAAAAGTTTTTCAGTTTGAAAAAATTACATTTGCACAAACTAAAATCAATATACTGCAATAAAATGTAATTAAGCAAGGTTTGGTAAGTCTTAACATTTGCAAAAAATAGATACCGGACGTTAAAAGCGACGCAAACGATATTCAAAGTTAGTTGTTCAGAGATTAATCTTTGGTAACTGAATTAATAGAATATAATAACAATACAAACTAATGAACTCGGCAACTACAGACTTTTTAAAAGTAAAACGGACAAAAGAATACTCAAAAATACACCACATTTCGGTGTCGCTTTCGCTATCTCAAGAAACATTCTTGGTTCTATAACTAATGTTCAACCAGTAAATAATCCACTTATGACACTATCTCTCAAGTGTGCTAACAAAAACTATGCATTAATTAATGCACACCTCCCGGTTAACGAAGAATATAAATCTGATCCCGAAAAAGTAAATAAGTCCTGGGAAATTCTGGAAAAGACTATCTCTAAAATTCCCTCTAACCATGTAAAATTCTTATTGGGAGATTTCAACGCCCAACTAGGTAAAGAAAGAAAGTACAGGAAAATATTCGGCAGTTTTCCTGCTCATAAATGGACTAACCATAGTGGTAGAAGATTGGTTGAACTATGTTCGCAGTTTAACCTAAAAATAATGTCAACCTATTTTAAGAAGAAAATAGCAAAACAAAAGACCTTTAGGTGTCCAAACACGTTTATGGGTGAATTTCAAATTGACCATATTGCCATTTCGTACCCCAATTATAAAGAGATTTTGAATGTTCAAGTCAGGAAAGAAGCTAACATGGACACAGATCACTACTTGACTAGAATCAAACTTGGCTTAAAACCTCAAAAGCTTATTCAAAAGAGACTGCTAATACCAAACTTCGACCTTACGAAAATAAAACCAACCCTAATAGCAGAGCTGGATAAATAACCAGCACACAACTGGCAAGAATGCCTGAAACAAAAAATTATTAAAACAGCCTAAAAGTTGGTCCCTTTACAAAAACGTAGAAAACATCCGTGGTGGGATGAAGTTTGCGATCAAGCAGTATTAAGCCGGAGTAAAGCATTCAAAGATTGGAACAGTCAAAAAACAGCAATAAATTACAACATCTTTTTGGAAGTAAGAAAAGAAACATCGTAACGAATTAGACAAAGTAAAAGAAAATATGAAAACAATCAACTTAATGAAATAGAAAAAGATTTCCAAAAAATAACACCCGAACCTTTTACAAAACATTTAAAACTAAATTAAGAGGCTATCAACCTCAAAGTCTTTGCTTCCAAAAGGAAAAAGGACAATTAGCTCTAAATAACCAAGACAATTGCAAAGAACTTGCGAAATATTTTGAACAGCTACTAAACTGTCCTGAGCCCTTAAACAAATTACAAACACTAAACCCTAAACAAACAAATCCAGATTCATTACCACCGAATGAAGACGAAATAATTAGACAAATGAAACGACTTAAAAATAACCGTGCTTCTGGTGAAGATGGAATCACTGATGAACTTTTGAAATCCGCTGGCCCAGGTGTCATCAAGGAAATAACCAAAATTCTACAAGAAGTTTGGCGAACGGAACGGATTCCGGAAGATTGGAAAGGTGCTCTAATCCATCCACTACACGAGAAAGGAGATAGAACGGATGTAAACAACTACAGAGGGATATCTTTTCTCCCAGTTTGTTACAAGATTCTATCTCAATGTCTACTAGACAGAGCACAGGGACAGTTAGAACCTAAAATTGGTAAATATCAAGCAGGTTTTCAACTGTGCAGATCATGCCCTGAACAGATCCTGAATCTAAAGTTGATCCTAAGACATTAAAAACTGTATAATACAAATCGCGTCTGTACATTTGTAGATTTCTAAAAAGCACATGATTCTATTGACCGCGAATCTTTATTCTAAATCTTGAAAGAACAAGGGCTAGATCTGAAAACGCTGGCAATTATTAAAGCAACATTAACTAACATAAAGTCAAAAGTTAAATTAATGGATGACATCTCAGAGCCCTTCGAAATTAAAACTGGAGTGAGACAAGGGGATGGACTCTCGCTACTCTTATTTAATTGTGTTCTAGAAAAAGTAATACAGGAGTGGCGTGACAAAAACTCGGCCCTGAATATTGACCAGCCCATTAAACTGGAGAGAACCAACATCAAAAATAGATTGTCTGGCGTTTGCTGATGATCTACCAATTTTGGGTCAAGATATATTAACGGCACATCAGAAAAGGTAGGACTCCAAATTTCCTTTGAAAATACACAATACATGACCTGCAAATGACTAAGAACACCATTTCTAAAAACAAAATATGGTAATATCAGACGATTCTCTCAATTCAAATATTTGGGTGAAATAATCATGGAAAATGGGTTGGAAAAAGCGGCCAATAAGGGCAGATGTCAAAAAATGGAAACGGCATTGAGACTTACACAAAATATTTACAACAAAAATGCATATCTAAAAACAGAAAACTGAGACATTACAATACAGTTGTTAAGCCAGAATGTCTATATGGGGCAGAAACGCACTTTTTGAATAGAAAGACAGACATCGAGGACATTGAAAAGAAGGAAAGAAAAATCATAAGAAAAATCTTAGGCCCCAAACATATAAATAGCACAACATACCGACTTCGAGAAAACCACGAAATACAATACACGGATATACATAGCGATATGAGAAAAAGAAGACTTAAGTTTTACGGACACATAGAACGGATGAATCCGAGTAGGCTAACTAGACAAATAGTCGAATTTTATGAAAATAGGAATAGAGCTAAAGTAGAAATAATTAAATGGATAACTGCAATTAAAGAGGACCTACGATCAGCAGATATTACACAAAGTGAAATTCAGGATAGAGGCTGTTTCAGACACAAGGTTAACGTTTGGAAGGTTGGCCAGAGGGAAAAATGTAGGAAGACTGGAACAACTTGGTCTGACGAAAGGAAAAAAACTCATAACGAAAGAATGAAATTAGTATGGGCGCAAAGGAAGGCTAACGACAACAAACTACTCTAACTGTACTTCGCGTGGTCCACCAGGGCCCATACGTGAATAATAATAATAACAAACAAATGAATTTTCCAAAACATTTCAAATTTTAATCGTTTGAACTATAATACCTACATTTTTCCAAATATTCTTTAAACTGAACCACTCCCTTCTGGGTGTTAGAATACGTATTTCAGATAGTATAAATTTAAGAATTTTCCGACGCTCTCCTGCAGTTCTTTCCAATGTTTTTCAGAGAGCTTGAAAGTGCCCATTTAGCTTTAAAAGTGTAATAATTTTCTCCGCAGGCGAGTGTGGCCAAAACATCTGCTTAAAAAAATCATTTAGGTTTTTTGTTCTATACTGACGACGTTTCTTCTCTTTCGTCTCAAATATGCTTCATTGTAAAACTTATCGATTTTTATATTTAAAATTTAGAAATTTCTTAAAATTCTAAAACAAAATTTAAAAATTCCATTATGAATTATTACTAGAATTTATAATAATTAATGGCTAATTATTTTAACAGGTTTTCCAATAAAAGTGACATAACTTTGAAATGTATAACGACAACAATGTTTCAAATGTAAATGTCGGTTATAAACTTCTGTGTTCAATACATTGTGACAATGCACCATAGAACGATATAAGATTCAACAGGGCGTTAATATTGGAAGTCCGAAGGCAAGGTGACCCCCACTTTGGAAAAAAAATTTTTCCAGCGAAGCACACTTCTGAGTAATGTCTGAATGATTGTGGTGTGTTCAAATATTTTTTTCTTTATTTGCGTTTTTCGCCACGATCTATTATGCCAGTGATACACTACAAAAAGAAACAAATCACATAAAAGACATTTTAATAAAAAACAATTACCCAAAAAATGTTTTAGATAAATTGTTTAAAACTTTTGATACCAGACAAAACAGACAAGTTATTAATAACATAATAATAACCCTCAAACTAATAACCTCACAATTCCTTATATCCGCAGTATTTCTGACACAATTAAAAGAGTAGGAAATATATACAACATAAGAACGACATTTAAAACAAAAAATACTCTTAGATCTCTATTAACAAAAACTAAACCAAACAACACACAACAAAATATCAAAAATGTGGTTTATAAAATTCCCTGCGTATATGGCGAATTATATATAGGTGAGACATCTAGACCGTTAGATGTTAGAGTAAAAAAGCATAAAAACCTTCTTAGAAAGGTCGATTTTAATAAATCTAAAATTTCTCAACACGCATGGGAATCGGGTCATAAAATCAATTTTGGAATGATTCCAAAAAGGTATTAAAAGAATCGGTAACAAAATACTGAAGATTAAAAGAAACTGCAATAATTAATTTAAATAACAATAACTGTATTGCTGTGCCTTCGGTAGATTTAAATTCAATATGGTTCCCGATTCTAAAGAATACAATTTAAAACATTTAAGAATTTCAATAAACAATCACAATCACACGATAAACCTCACCTATCTATATATATATATATATATATATATATATATATATATATATATATATATATATATATATATATATATATATATATATATATATATATATATATATTTATATTTTTTTTATTTTTTTTTTTGGTAGTATGTCACTGTCATAAATAACTAATTGTCAATGTAAGTATCATTGACATACACAAAAATATATTTACTTTCTATCTTTTCATAATTTATAGAAATTAATATACTTCAATTTTAGATTCGTTTTGAAAACGGGAGGAGAATACTTCCCGAAACGTTAACGTTAAAAGTTTGTATATTTTTTTAGAACATTTTTATATTTTCAAAATTTTGTTCGTTAGGCAAATTTATTACAAAAAAGAATCACTGAGATATTTGTCTCCGTTTGGTTTTTTGTTTTTATCCAGTGATGCTTTACTTACATAAGTACAGATATTTTTGATATGTTTTGAGTTTTAGATCGTGGCGAAAAAAACCCAAAATGAAGAAAAAATAAATAGAAGCACACTTCTGGCTTAATGGGTTTATGATTAAACATAACTGCAGAATTTGGACCGATGGAAATCCTCAAGTGATTCAGGAATTAACTCTTCATCCTTAGAAAGTCACCATTTAGAGCTTGCCTTATTAGGATCTAATTTTTTTGAAGACAATAATGGAAGTCGTGTTAATGTTAATGATGAAGGCTATAGGCATGAACAGAATATCTTTAGCCTGGATAAACTAAATATGGCCTACTAAATATGGATTTAAACAGTATTTTCTTTCAACAAGAAGGCGCACTTGTCTTGTCAGACATCGATTTATTGCCAGAAGACTTTCCTGGACGCGTTATTTCGCAAAATGGTCAACTGACCACGGCCAACATCATGCGATCTTACGCCCTTATATTATGTTTTGTCGGTTTATGTTAAATCTTTGTTTTATAAAAATAAGCCCAGAATAATTATTTGACTTTAAACGAAATATTCAGGCAACCATTGAAAATTTACCACGTCATATGTGTGAGAGAGTAATAGAAAATCGGGTCTTCAGAATACATTACGCCAGACGAAGCCGAGGGGAACATTTAGCTTCAAAACATAATGCCTTTATTTATTCTTCCATATAAAACAAAAATTACCGGATTACCACTTATACTAAGTGACATAGAAAAAGAAACACCAAGAAATAATGATAAAATTTGAAAAACAATTTTTTAGATGTACTGTTATTGTTAAACCGTACTAGTAAAATTTAAAGATCTAATTACTACGAGTTAGAGAGCTATAATCAGTAATGGGTGGAGCGACCTCCACTTTGTATACATTCATAGAGGAGCCAAGGCATTGATCTATTTTGGTGGTTAATTTTCTCTTGAGGTATAGTGTCCCATGTTACTTGAATTTCGCCCCGTAGTGTTTCCAACGTCTGTGGATGGTGTGGCAATCTAAACAATCTTCGACCTATGCGGTCGAATGTTGCGGAAAGGTCCGAGGACCTCAATTGCCAAGGTGATAAATTGATTTGGGCTCCTTCAAAATGCCATAAAGTTACACGTGCAACGTATGTGCGTGCATTATCCGACTGGGAAAATGGATTTAGAATTGCTCGAAGGCCGGGTAATAAATGGGGGTCTACAATTTCTTGGACATACCACTGAGCCGTCACACTCCTTGGACAAAAACTAGAGGTGAACTACTACCATGTGCGATGGCACCCCAAACCATAACACCCACTATGTGATGTACCTATTCTCCATGAAGAACTCCGGATTTCGTCGTTCTCCGTGATATCTTTTTACACGAGCACGGCCGTCATGACCACCGATACAGAAGGGGGACTCATTACTAAAACAACACAATTTCATTCCATATCCCACTGATCTCTTTGTCTGCACCACTGCAGTCGTTGACACCGATGTTCCGCCGTTATAGCTAAAGCCAGATATGGTCTGTATGAAACGAGCCCAAAAAATCTGATGCTGCGGTAGATTGCTCGCATTCCAATTAACCTTTCATGCTCTTCATACCACTGCTTATCAGTTGATCTTGAACTTGAAAAACGGTCTCTTATGACCAAAAGCCGAAAACGGTGCTCGTGGAGTTCTGTCGTGGCTGGACGATATCCTGTGCCTCTAGCTCGTTGTTGTCGACCTTCGCTGGCCCACGCTCGCCAAGTTCTCAATACTGTGAGTATGTACAATCCTTTTTATTCTTCTAATTTCTCGAGAAGATAATCTGGGCTGTCTTAGACTTCTCAAATTGTGTCAACAGGCGAAAATTTGCACATCTTCGCACTCTAGGTTAGATAACTTTTTTAAATAAATTAAATTGCAGTAAAACAAATCACTGTGAAATCATAAAAGTTAGTTGAATGATGTATCTTAATGGAAAAAGTAACAGTGGCAAAAAAAAAATTTTATATACAAACAAGTGCTTCGTTACTTTGGCTGAAATGTTGATTAATTATTTTAAGGTCACTAGACATAATTATACAAAATATAATTACAATACAAAAACTTTTACTTGGTGTTCGTTTATTCTACAATGCAAGAATATACCAGTTATAAGCTATACTTGGAATAAAATTTGAAACCCCATTCTGCCATAACGGTATAAGTATAGCGTGTCCTCCCAGCGTGTCCTCCCAGTTCTTACATATGGTGCAGAGAGCTTCAACAATGACAAAACAGACAATTCGAAAGATACGGTGACACAACTAGCAATGGAACGGGCAATGCTGGGAGTTTTTCTCAGAGATCGAATACCATACAGACAATATACAAACGAACGAAGGTAAATGATGCCGTAGAAAGAATTGCGATGTTAAAGTGGAACTGGGTGGATCATGTTACGAGAGCGGTTGATGTCTGATGCATAAAAGGAATCCTGGAATGGAGGCCAAGGTCAGAGGCCTTCACAAGCAGAGGAGGCCGCCCCCCGCCAGATGAACTGATGACTTAAAACTCATCAAAACAAAGTGGATGCAGGCGGCGCAGGACCGAACACAGTGAAAGCTCTAAAGGGAGGTCTACATCCAGTGAGGGCTTCAATAGGTTGATTATGGATGATGGAAGGATATGAAGGAGATCTAAGGAAGAGGTTTCTAATGTAGTACTGTTAAATGATTTAAAGAAAAAGACGTTTATTTGGAAAACTTCAAAAACCTGACATTTGGCAACATTTTGTTCTATAAAAAACGAGATGAAATTATTCCAAAAATTTATTTGAAATACTTTTAAAAATTCGATTTTATTCATCTCTTATTTTCTTTGCATTCTATTGCGAGATGCGCATAAAAATGCAATAGTAGCATTGAAAGTGAAAAATAATCTTAACAAAAGGCGTCGCGCGAGAAGTTTTTATTCGAAGTAACGCTTTCCTTTCCTTTGTGTCACTATGCAGCGTTAAATACGTCTTTTTTGATTAGTGTTTAAAATTGTACTATAGCAGAAACGCCATTTCGCATTGCTATTTACGTTCATCAGTAAATACTAAAATAAAGGAAAACTTTGGTGTTTCTAGCATTATATTTTAGTATTTACATTTTAAGAGACAGTTAATTGAATTAATTATGTTTTGTTTATTTCTCTTTACTAAAGTTGAATAGATTTACCACTAATTACTTTTTTTTATCAAATGTTGACCTGCATCCCCTCTAAAGGGGAAGCCAACAGTGCTGCGAGATCGAACCCTACGCTTCCAGTCTCATTATTTTATTTACATACCTCGTATCTCATTTTAACAGAAATTTTCAGAAAATGAAAGCAGCAAATAAATAAAGATGCACAAAATCAGATTATATTATTGTTTGATTAAAAAAAATATAGCGGTACTCAACCATCATCCATATTTGCCTTATTTGACACTGTGGGATTTCTGTCGATTCCTGAAACTGATGCTGGCAATGGAAAAAGCGATTGGACATGATTCCCAAAATCAATTTTTCTATTGGAACCTCCAGGGCGAAACACTAAACTCGAAGAAATTTACCACTAAATACCAAATCACTTTTTCTAACTTATCGACGCGCATTTTGCTAACCGTGTTAGCATCATTAGAAGATGATTCAATTTAGATGATTCACTCTGCGATCTATCTCAAGATGACTCAATCATTATCAAAATCAGATCTTTCTCTCGCTCCTGATGATGTGAAAATGTTTAGGGAAACGCGCACTGAGAAGTTTAAAAACGTGATTTGGTGTTTAGTGGTAAATCTGTTCGAGCTTAATGACTCCCAAAACTGAGTCATGTAACGGGTCTTTCAAATTAAGCGTTTTTTTTAATTCTTGAATAAAACATAGATGGCGTTGCGAATTCTCATATCAGACAGTCTCATATCAGAAGTGTAATGTATGACATTTATAAAAATGGAGAACACGTATACAATATCACAACGCGTTAAAATAGTTGAATTATTTTATGAAAATAGGCGTTTAGTGAAAAATGTTGTTAGGAAATTACATGCTATTTACGGTTTACCCAATCGTCTCTCTGGAAGCACTATAAAACTAGTTCGGTGGAAGATAAAAGAAGAACAATATATAATCGTAGTGGTCGTTCACAAGAGCATATTGATTTGATATGTGAAACTGTTGCTGAAGACCTAAAAATTTACATTAGTCGACGTTCAGAACAATTTGGCCTCAGTGAATCTACAATATGGCGTATTATACAAAACTATTTAGCCCTGAAGGCATATAAGGTTCAAATAACACTGGAACTGAAGCCACTGGATCATTTAAAATGTCGTGCATTTGTCAGTCAAACAAATGATGATTTTTTTGAAAAAAAGATTTTTTTTTTCAGATGAAGCATATTTTTGAAATTGGTGACTATGTTAATAAACAAAATTGTCACATTTGGGATGAGGAAAATTCACGATTGAATTTTGACAAACCTTTACATCCTAAACGGATCACTGTTTGGTTTGCATTATGGTTAGGAGATGTAATTGGGCCGTATTTCTTAGACTGCTGCTGGTGAAGCTGTAACTGTGAGTGGAGTTCGTAATCGTGAGGTGATAATCGGATTTTTGTGGGCTGAACTGAAAAATATTGATCTGGAGGATATGTGGTTTCAACAGGATGGCACTACACCTCACTCTGCTAACGAAGCCATTGATTTATTGTGATAAAAATTCATGGACGGGCTATTGCAAGAAACGGTGATTACTGTTAACTGACCACCAAGATTATGTGATTTGACACCGTTGGACTATTTTCTTTGGGTTACGTGAAAAGCCAGGTCAATAAGAACAATCCACTATCGATTTCAGAACTAAAGGATAAAATTAGTCGAGTCATTTGTAAAATAGAGCCACGCTTTTGTCAAAAGGCATCCAACACTTTTACAAAAGAGGTGATGTTGCAAGAGTTACCATTTTTGTTTAAATGCCATACACTATGCTTCAATTATGAATAAAACGTTTTTGAAATCAACGCAAATTCTGTGTCATTCAAGAACTAAAAAAACCCTGTATTTGACTATTTATTTCTTTAAACATTTATTCGCCAATTCAATATTAGTAAAAGTAGATTACCGTCTAGGTAATATGTATCCATTATTTTACATTATAATCGACAACCCTTTTCCACCGTTTTGACAGCTAAAAGTCACTTCTTTTGTGAAATACCGGAACCTATGAGTGAAAAGTTTTTACAAGTGGTTTTACAAGTTCAAATTTTAAAGCTTTATAGTGTAAAGGTGTTTTGTAAACCTCTAAAGAAATGTTGTAGTAGGAACTCGTAATATACTACATTTTCGATTGCCTGTAATGTTACTACAAAAAATCCACGTTCTATTGCTCCATTCTAGTGGAATTTGAATTAGAAAAGGTTCGTTTTCATTCCATTTAAGTAACGAATTATATCCGAATATGCGATCTACCATAAAAAATCGTTATAATAATAATAATAATTGATTGAATCCTCAAGACACTACAAATATGCATGGATCAAGTCAAAACAAGAGCATGCACATTGCCATGCTTCTGTGCATACAAAGAATATATTACATTTAAACCTACATATATATATTTTATTCTTGATAACGTATATAATTTAATAATTTAATAATGTAATAATGTATTTATTCAATTCCCACAACAATTCAAATAGCCATGATTAAGTCGGATCGACAGAATTGACAGAATGTTCAGCGACACGACCTCAGAAACAATACATGATATGATAATCTTACACAAATAAACATTATATACATAAATAAGCATTGAATCAAATTATTGAGATTTATAAAACATTTTATATTATAAAAACTTTGACTTATAAGAAATTCGCGGACTAATTTTTTAAATTCGTTGTCATTCTGAACATACTTAAACCGTTGTGGCAACTTATTATACAGCTTCACACCCCTATAGTAAACATTATGTTCAACTATGTTACATGAATCTATTCGTAAAACAAGTTCATAATCATAATGATGAAAATCACTATTTTTTACGAATGCTACAAAATTTCTCCTAACAAAGATGATAATCCCCAATATGTAGTGATGGTAGAGTCAAAATCCTGCATTGCTTAAAAATTGGTCAACATGTTGCCAGTAGTGACACCCCACCTATCATTCGAATTATCTTTTTTTGTATTTTGAAAACACGCATCAGATGAGGCGACCCACCCCAAAATATCACACTATACCTAGCGCGACTGTAAAACTCTGCATTACTATCTGAATGCACAATATCCGTGGTATCAACCCGTTCCAACCTATAAACAGCATATGAGACGTCACCTAATTTCTTGCATAGTTCAGCTATGTGTTCATCCCAGCAAAGTCTGTTATCGAGATGAACACCCAGAAATCTAGTACTGTTTGTTATATAGACTTACCGTTAATTGTTAAAACAAAAATTAAAAATAAGAGTGGACCCAAAACAGATCTTTGGGGTACTCCAGAAATAATCCTTAATCTTTCAGATGTTGCTTTATTAATCTGTATAACTTGGTGTCGGTCAAACAAGTAAGATTGCAACCACTCTCTCACCCGACCCCTCAAGCCATAGTGATGAAGTTTGTCTAGCAGTATTGCGTGATCCACCAGATCGAAAGCCTTACTTAGATCTATAAACAGGCCAACACATTTGCAATTATCGTTACCCGTGCTGTGATGATTTCAATATATTAAAGCGTACAAGAAAGGACATGATCTACTCATACACTATACGCTCCAACAGTTTAGATAACGTAGATAGAATAGCAGAATAGACAGGATTTACTTTTGAGGTTTTTAATGCCCTCGGAAAAATACTAATTTCCAGAGACCAATTCACTAGATATGTTAACGGTATTATTAATGAGTTGATAGACTTCTTCAGTACAACTGAAGGAATATTATCTAGCCACACAGAATTTGTATTTTTTAGTTTCCTTACTTATATTTTAATTATGTCACATTGGTTAACTGGCCGTAATATCATGGAGTTTTGAATTGGAGCCACTTGTCTAACCCTAGTAGCAACAATTGAACTCACCAACACGTTCTTAGGAAGATTAATAAAAACAACTAGCAATTTTATACTTGTCTTTCAAAATAATTCCATCTCTATCCCTTATGGCGCTTATGTTATTTCTTGCATTGCGGTTTTTTTGAATGTTATTGTTTATTATTTTCCAAGCAGTTTTTTTGTGGACTTGTTCTCCGATTCAAAATATTGTTTCATATTGTAAAGCAGTTTAGCCCTTCTTATAACCTTTCTATAAATTCTTTTATGTAGACACATCCTATAATGTGTAGCATCTTGTTCGGCTCTAGATAATAGTTTCGTTCGATACAATTCTTTTAAAGTTATAGATGACATTCTGATACCTATTGTCAACCAAGGTTTAAATGACCCTCATTGGACATTCTTACTTTTCTAAGGGGAAAGCACATATCAATGAAATACTCCAAACAATGTGAAAATTCCTCAAATACCCGATCCAGACTCTCAGCCAGAAATACGTCATACCAATCTTCCCCGCTCAGATACAGCTGAAATAGTTTCATATTAGTTTTACTATAATCTCTTTTAAATTTTGTTATTTCATGCAGACTTGATGTAATTGAAATATCTATCAACTGAGACGAGTGATCAGACAGACATTTACTCCAAATAATACCAGACGAACCATATAATTCATAACTCATACATATGTAATCTATAAAAGTAGGTGATATTTCTGTCGTACGAGTTGGTTCCTTTACTGTATTACATAACCCATAACTAAGTAGTACATCCTTTAAGTTACACAATATTGTATTAATTAATTACAATTAAGTTACATTATATTACACAATATTAGTTAACAATATTAGTATTTTCCTTGTAATCGATATTTAAATCCCCACATAAAACACATTTGCAGTTTATTGGAAGGCGTAACTCATAAAGAAAGCTATTCAATTATCGAAAAAAAATATCAATATTAGTATTTGGAGCCCGATACAAATTCAATACACAAATTAAGGATATTATATAAAGGATATGTATTTTAAATTAAAAGTTGAAAATTAAATATACTTCTGTGAAATTAGTAACAATTCAAAAATACAGCAGTGTATCTATCCCCAATTAATTATGAAGTGGGACCGTAATGAATAGGTTCCAACCTTATACCTATTTCCAAAAAACATCCGGACTTGCACAGCTTGGATATCGGCACTGAACTACTATTTT
This sequence comes from Cosmopolites sordidus, assembly GCA_031761425.1. Classification (NCBI taxonomy): domain Eukaryota; kingdom Metazoa; phylum Arthropoda; class Insecta; order Coleoptera; family Curculionidae; genus Cosmopolites; species Cosmopolites sordidus. The sequence goes on from JARFXV010000124.1 coordinate 148,257, forward strand.
ATGTTGAACTTAATGCAATTGCTTCAGTTCCAGTGATCTTCTCGGGATCACTCCAAATATCAACTAGTATTACTAATAAAAATAAATGGACATTTTCTCTTTGTACATGAATCGAATGTATAATTTCTATTCCAGAAATACGCCACCAACATCATTTGAATAATTAGTATATCTTTGTTACTTTCAGAAACAATAACAGTCAAGTTTTCCATGTAAAATGTGTTTTAAAATTGTTAAAACTTTTCCTGCTCTTGTTTGAAAGATTTTTCAGATACTGTTACATCAGAACATGTTTAAAAGCGCACTGCTAGCTTTAGAACCGTAATGATTTGCAGTAAAGGAGAATTTCACCGAGCTTTACGCCAGGCGAAAATGTTTTTTTTTACACTTTGTTTTTTCGTTCTTGAACAGTGGCGCCTTTTGTATGTATATCTCTAAAACAAGGCAATCTTAGAAGGAATTGTTATAATTAATTTCAAGTGAACCTATTGTCTTTTATATACATTCTAATTTAAAAAATTGTTCAGCGGAAAGTTATTAGAATTTAGTGTTACTGTTCAATATATATTATGTACAGGGTGTAAAGGAGAAATAACTTTCGTAAATTTAACAAACATTTCTTCACATTATTACAAGGATCAAATACCTAACAATCTTTTTTTCACGAAAAACAATTGTATATTAATAAATCGCCAATCGAAAAACTATCATATTATGCAAATATTATCATTTTAAGCAAATATTTGTAAAAACATTTTTGTCAAAGAATAATTGATTTTTAGCGAATAAACTACAGATAAACTAATCAACGTTGTTAAAATAATTTTTTGAAAAGTAAAAATCAGTCATACATCAGCCAAAAAATGAAAGTCGTATTGACTAGTTAAGATGATTCCCACGACAAAGGGTGTTATTCATTATTTCATTATGTGCCAGTCTGTGTATTTAAATTTAAGTTCCAAACAATTTTGTATTCTGTACGCGAATATCACAATGTGCTTCTTGTTTACGGAGAAGTAGCAACCAGATTCGAAATATAAGTTTTTCAGCGTGTTCGGAAATATAGGTTAGAACTGCGTCGGGGTAACATAGACCCAAGTGGTAAACATTTTGAACATTTAATTTAATAAAACAATTAATCATGTATTTCTTAATCTACGTGATTGGGTTAAAACGTGTTATAATGTGTTAAACGTGTTAAATTAGTGCTCGTAATTTCAACTTTGACATTAAACGACATTAGTGTGTAAATTCGGCTTTTTTGTAAAAAAAACACCGCATTTGTGCTACATCGTATGAAATAAATGGTTATGAAGATATTATCTGTTATTTCCAAATAATAGCTTAAGTGGACAATGAAACAAAAAACTCAATTTCAAAAAAATTACTGAATTTTAGAGAAATTGAAAAAAATAATTTGATGTTTCGTGGCAAATCTTTTTGAGTTTAGGGTTTCACACCAAAGGCTTCAGCAGAATAATTGATATCTTATCTATGACAATACCAATAATTTTGTTGATATATCTTTTATATTGTTTACTAACTCTATAATTATTTTTCATGCGTGCTTGACAATACATAACCAATCAAGTCTTTTACATATTTACTTTATATCCATCCATATAATTAATTTTGATTTTCTTTCCGACATCAATCAAGTGATATTGAATGTGAGTATATATGTCGAAAATATTAAATAAAGTAAATACTCAGGATTAGAGGAAGATTAGTAACTGATGCTAGAAGACCTCTTTGAAAGCATCCAGCCTTACCCATGCATCATGATTGAATTGTCAACAATTCATTAGCGAATTTAAGACACCTGTCTGTTAAAGTACAGTATGCAAGCCAGGTTTTTCTTCGCATGGTCACCCATCCACGTACTGACATCAACAAGTAACTCGCGGGATTACAGGAGATGTTACTTCTCTGTCTCAGAAAGATTAAATACTTACAGAGACCGTTTACCATTTACTATTTTTCAGAAAAGACAATCATTTAACCTTAAATATTCAAAAAGCTTACAGCATTTTCTTTAATTAAAACTAACTTCTGTCGCTTGAATCATAGACATTTTTCTTATAATCAACATATTCTCCGGCAATATCACTATATTTATGCATTTGTTTTCATGAAACTGATTTATTACTCGCTCAAATTAGTCTTCAGATGTAAGCTCATCATCTTCGTAGGTGTTATTTTATAAAAATGCGAAGTTTCAAAATGAAAAACTCAACAATTCACATCAAAGGCTTCAGCAGAAGATTTGATATCGTATCTATGACAATACCCATAATTGTATTTTGTTTCTTAATTCTTTTCGCCCATATTTTGCTAAGAAAGAATATAATTCAAAGTAAAAAGCGACGTATATTTGTTGCTTTCGTTGTTTTATCTTTATTTGTTTATTATTATTCACGTATGGGCTCTGGTGGACCACGCGAAGTACAGTTAGAGGGGTTTATTGTTGTTAGCCTTCCTTTGCGCCCATACTGATTTCATTCTTTCGCTATAAGCTTTTTTCCTTTCGTCAGACCAAGTTGTTCAAGTCCTCCTACATTTTTCTTTCTGGCCAACCTTCCAAACGTTAATCTTGTGTCTGAAACAGCCTCTATCCTGAATTTCACTTTGTGTAATATTTGCTGATCTTAGGTCCTCTTTAATTGCGGCAATCCGTTTAATTATTTCTACTTTAGCTCTACTCCTATTTTCATAAGATTCTACCATTTATCTAGTTAGCCTACTCGGATTCATCCATTTTATGAGTCCGTAAATCTTAAGTCTTCTTTTTCTCATATCGCTATATATATCTGTGAATTGTTTGATTTTTTGCTTTTCTCGAAGTCAGTATGTTCAGTGCTATTAATTTGTTGCAAAAATGCAGTTTCCATTTTTTGACATCTACCCTTATTGGCCCCTTTTTCCAACCCGTTTTCCATGATTATTTCACCCAAATATTTGAATTGAAAGACCTGTCTGATGTTATCATATTTTGTTTTTAAAAATGGTGTTCTTAGTCTGTTGCAGATCATTGTGTCTTTCCGAAGGAAATTCCTCCAAGGAGTCCTACCTTTTCTGCTGTTTCTTTTAGGATTTCAATCTGTTTTTGTGCCGTTAATATATCTTGAGCCAAATTGCTAGATCATCAGAAAACGCCAAACAATCAATGTTGATGTTAGTTCTACCCAGTTTAATGGGATGGTCAATATTCAGAGCCGACCTTTTTTCACGCCACTCCTGTATTATTTTTTCTAGAACACAGTTAAATAAGAGTGGCGAGAGTCCATCCCCTTGTCTCACTCCAATTTTAATTTCGAAGGGATCTAAGATGTCACCCATGAATTTATCTTTTGAGCTTGTGTTAGTTAGTGTTGTTTTAATAATTGCCAACGTTTTCAGATCTAGTCCTTGTTCTTTCAAGATTTGGAATTAATATTCGCGGTCAGTAGAATCATTTTTGAAATCCACAAATGTACAGACCAGATTTTTATTGTACAGTTTTTAATGTCTTAGGATCGACTTTAGATTCAGGATCTGCCCGGTCGAAAACCTGTTTTCACCAATTTTAGGCTCTAACGGTTCCTGCGCTCTGTCTAGTAGACATTGAGATAGAATCTTGTAACAAACTGGGAGATATCCATTCTATTATATCATATTTTCTTTTATTTTGTCTAATTAGATTCGATGTTTCTTTTCTTACTTCCCAAAAGATGTTCTAGTTTTTTGCTGTTAATTTGCTGTTACTTCGGCTTAATATTGCTTACTCGCAAACTTCATCCTACCACGGATGTTTTTTACGTTTTTGTAAAGGGACCAACTTTAAGGCTGTTTTAATAATTTTTTGTTTCAATTCGTGCCAGTTCTGCGCTGATTGTATCTCTATTTGAATATAATTCCCCACTATATAAAATATTCAATTAATCAATAGTAAAAATAAAACAGTAATAATAATTGAAAAATTCATAGTGGGCTCGTAATGAAAATAAAAAATATTTAAGCAAGGAATTTTTTTTCTCGTGTTCCACGTAAAAATTCCCAATCTTTCAGTCACCATCAAACGCCAACAAGCATCTCCCGAGACTGGTTTCTGGCCTTGTCGGAAAAAAATCCTTGTTTTTTGAATAATGAAAACTAAATCACTTGCCTAAATGCCTGCTACAAGATTTTTGCCCGTATTTTGTATTTGAGAATTCTTAATATAGTTGAGCCAGTGTTTCGGCAGATAAATGAACAGCATGGTGGAACGAGTTTACTCATTGACCGTTGTGTCACACAAGATGCGGTTCATTATAAACACAGTATATCCATGGCATGGATAGACTAGTGTAAGGCTTTTGATATTGTTAGGTAATGTTTAGGGGTAACAGAGCCGATTGTAGAATGCATTGAATGCCTGTCCCGCTTTGTTATAACGTCTAAAGAGCGAAAGGTTTCAATAGAGCCAATGGCATTTAGAAGGAGAGTATTTCAGGGAGATTTACTCAGTCTCCTCTTCTTCTCTATCATGCTTCTGCCCTTATCTGTTCGTCTTCGTAAGCTACGTGGGTATAATTGTGGGCCCTCTAAACATCGAATACGTAACGTCACTCATCTGTTTTATATGGACGATCTCAAACTTTATGCTGCCAATGAACTGCACTTATATTTAGCATTGCAAATGGTGCAGGAATATTCACGTGATATCGGTATGGCCTTTGGAGTGGAAAAATGTGCCGTAATCCATTTAAAAAAGGACGAGCTGAGGGGTTTTCTAAGGATAAGATGTTAATGGATGGCAGTGTGTTTCACCATCTGGAGATCGGAGAGACTTATGCCTATTTGGGTATTCACCAACGACATCTGAACGATGAGGCTCAGGTAAAGCAGATCCTTCTGTACAGATATAAGAAATTATTGAGACAGATTTGATCCTCTGAACTGTCCAGCAGGAATAAAATATTAACCACTAATCTGCTTGTCGTACCCATATTGCTTAATTCTTTTGGAGTTATAATATGGAGAGTGGATGAGCTAAAGCAACTGGAGAAGAGTTCTAGAAAGATGTTAAATATGCAATGCAGTTTGTGTCCAAAATTATCCGTCTCTCGTATATACCTACCACAGTCTCACGGAATTAGGGACCTCTTGAGGCCTGAGTTTATGCATATCCGGATTGTTCTGAATTCGGCTTTTTCTATTAACAAAACATCAGACCCATTCCTTAGACTCGTTGATGAGCACGGAAGGGCGGGTGTGGGCACATTTTTGTTTAAAGCAGCAGAAAGAGCCGCCCATGAACTGGTCTTCATATCGACTTATGGCACAGAAATAGAGATGTAATCAACCAGTTTGCTGATTTGCAATAAAGTCGCCGAACACCCCAAATAAAAGCTGCAGAGACCAGTTACTATTGTAGAAACATACTAGTAAGCCAATGCATGGGTTTTTTTTATAGAAATGTAGAAAATCAAGGATTGTCGAAGAGGCTCACCTTTGCTTTTCTTAAGTCAGAGGCGGATTAATTAAGTCGGAGGCGGATAGAGAAGGATTTTTACTGGCCTGTCAGGATGGTGTAATAAACACATTAGTCTATCGGAGAGAGGTTATGGGTATGGAGATTCCTGATGTAAATTGTAGGGCCTGCCATCGAGTACCAGAGACACTCAAGCATTTGTTTTTAGGTATCTAGGTGTTGTCATAATCAACGACGAACAAAAACGACTCAAGTATTAGGGTCTCCTTTACGAACACAAGCAACTCTATCCAGAGTACAGCATGCATATGGTTATGTTGATAATAGGCGTTCTCGGTGGAATGAGAAATACTGTGCTCGCTCAATTGCGAAAAATTTCATCTTGCCGTACGTATATCTGTTGAAACATTGGCTGTAGTAATGCAGAGGTCTGTCATCCTGGGGTCGCTGTGTCTGCTTAGAACACACGATTCCCGATGTTATGATAGCTAACCTTGCTGGTTGCAAGGAGCTGTCATATAGTAGAACGAGCACGAACACCAATTGCTCTACCAGCGCGTGTTCGCTTGTCGCGAACACCAGACTGGATTAAAAAAATAAATAAATTTAAATTTGACTTCTATATTGCATCAAGGATTTTTTTCCATCGCGTATAATAATGAAAGGTAATCTAATGTACAGAAGTTTTTTTTTAATTACATTAGAATATTACGATATATCCAATTGAAGAATAATTAGTAATTTACTGAATGTAAGCAGACGTGTTGCAGTTTCTTCCCTTAACGAATCTCCCTAAAATTATTTAGCAATTATCAAGTAGCTTAGTTTAAACTGTTTTAGTCGAAGCACGTCTAAAGCAAGCTCTGTTATTAAACTTAAAGCTTCGCAAGTGTATAACACTGCAGAGTTATTATGACGAAAAGTACTCGTAGTTATTTTTCTATGAATATCAATATTACGTAACAAGAAGCACCAACTGCAATGGGAAAAAGGGACAGTTAATGAGAAAAGTAGCAGAGCATAATATTCAATGAACACGGAACTTGGGGATCATTACTGGTAGGAATCTATTATATATCTATACCCTCTCTATACCACTATCCTGTTCTATATCTAGCCACTCAGTCTGTTCGTCCTTCTTTGGACATAGACTTCCCATAGATGCTTATGTTCTTTTATGTTTATTGCTACTTCTGACCATCGCGATCCTGCATCTTTCTTCACGCCATCCGCCCATCTTATCTGTGATATTTCCTTTTCTCCCGTACTTTTCCATGGTCTCTAGTGTTTAACGATTTTATTACACTTTTCATCCATTTATCATGTGCTATGCTCTGCAAGATTCCATTTTAGATTCACTGCCTTCTCTCTTACGTCTATTACTTTAATACTAAAGTAACAGGCAGTTCGCTGCCTTCTCTCTTACGTTTATTACTTTAATATTAAAGTAATAAATAATTTTTGTATCCAATTATTTCGTCCTCTGCCTATTAGTCTTCTTTGGAGCATTGGATTTTCGATCCATTTTTGATCCAATCCATATTGATTTTTGTGAACGTTCATACTTTTCAACCTTATGTAAGAACTGGAAGGATGCACTGAGTAAAAACCGTTCAGATATAGTGGATATTTTTTGTTTTTAAGACAACATTTAGTTTGCCAATAGGTACCATTGCTAATTGAACACCATGTTGAGGACCACTTTATATATCTTGGGCAGATGATGTTAATGGAGCTCCACATACCATTTAAGCAAACCCCCAGTTTGCCTGAAAAGAAAAGTCTTCGATCAGTGGGTCCTGCTCGTTATGACATACAGAAGTGAAGTTTACAATCAATTTAAAAATCTCACATCACTCACATCGCAATCAATTTAAAAACTTCGAGTGGCACAAAGGGAATGGAAAGATATATACTTTGCATTACAACATGGGACAGAAAGTCCTGCATATGGATCAGGAAAAAAACGATAGTGTGTGTTATCATTGGAAGAGTAAAGGAATTGAAGTAAAGGTTAGCAGGCCATATAGCGAGGCGTTGAAACGACAGACAATACTGGAGTGGATACCGCTTGATCGCAAACGTCTATGCAGTAGACCAAAAGCACAATAGACGGATGACATCGTTAGGTAAACTTGAAAAAACTTGAAAGCTGAAGATTACTAGAAGTCAGAAAACTTTACCGGAGGTATTTTGACAGCGAAAATGTTTTCAATATTTCTTGCCTCAAAATGATTCTATTCTTAAATCCTTATGATTTCTATGCAACATTTTTATCCACTGAGCAGCAAGAAGGTTCACTATATGCCCACTATAATTCCACAAAAAAATGTCTGTAAATTTACAAAACTCAACATTTTAAAAATGGATGAGAATACTTGTTTTCAATCACAAATTATCAGCTACACGCGAATCTAATACTGCACACTATTTATTTTTGTTAAAAAAAAATCTATTAACACCAGAACAATCTGTAATGAACATAGTTTTGTACTGTACTCTACACATACCCTTAACTGCTATTCAAAGTTCTGCATGGCACTCACTAATTAATGTTTCCTATATTTCTTTCAGCGTCGTCAATTCTTTTGTCGAAATATTCGGTGTAAATGACTAAACTCAAAGAGATTTACTACTAAACATCAAATCACTTTTATTAACTTCAATTTACTTTTTTATGCAATTTGATTGAATCATCTCCTGATGATGTTAACATGGTTAGCGAAACGCGCGTTTAGTAGTGAAGAAGTTATGTAATTTGGTGTTTAGTGCTATATATTTCCAAGTTTGGATCATTTAATGTAAATCTTCGTAGAGTCGACGAGCTGCAAGTCGCAAGGAAATGGCAACTAATCCAGAAGAAATTATATATATATATATATATATATATATATATATATATATATATATATATATATATATATATATATATATATATATATATATATATATTCGCTTATTTTTTTGCCACTCGTTATAGTGGCACAATATATTCTATTGAGGAAACTAAGATTAATAACCTCTCGAAGCAGACGAACTATTCGTTTGAGAAAATACTTAATTAAAAACAACATAGCTTCCATCTTTTTTTAGATAAAAATCCCTTTATGTGACCGCTGCAAAGCCCGAAATAAATATGACAAATCTCTATTTCATAAACCTTAATATCAAAGTAAATTTTCGAGTCCAGTTGGTTCGAATCGCGTTTGTATCTCCTCTAAATAATGTTTCAAACATTGCCAAAGAAACAAAAAAGACCAGTCGCCTTATTGAAGCTATTGTGAAGAGGGAAACAAATTTTCTTTGAAAAGTAATTCTGGTTTTCAATATTACAAAAAATGGTGTAATACCGTCGTTCTTCAATGGATAAAATCACTCCAGCATTTTATATCATATATCATGTCTGTCATTCAAATGAAGTTATTGTTAATTGAACTAAAATCAGATTTTCAAAAGGAATATTTATTTAACTGAGGTAGCCGATACTTGATGGAAATTCATTTTAAATAAAAAACAAAGATTAATATCTAAATTTCCACTATTTTTAAAACTTGTATGTATGACAATTGTTTCGACACACAGTGTCTTTTTCAAATACACACTAAAAAACTTTTTACACGCTTTTTTAGTGTGTATTTGAAAAAGACACTGTGTGTCGAAACAATTGTCATAAGTACAAGTTTTAAATATAGTAGAAATTTAGATATTAATCTTTGTTTTTTATTTAAAGGAATATTTTGTATATTTAGTCAATATGGTTTTGTTGTCGTAAATCTTATTTTTTCATTCTCTGTTACTGATTTTATTTTATAGAAAATTTGAAAAACATCTAGCAGGCTTTGACTCTTTAGATATTAGAGCAATACGGTACAGATATTTCAGTCTTGTATAAAGGGTGGAGCAAGTATCACGCTACCATTTTGTTTTGGTACCATTTTTTTCCATGATTTTTTGACAGTATGGGTTTGTCTGTTGTCCACTACAGATGTGCCAGTTTGACCAGGTTGATCATAACAGTTGATCAATAAGTACCAGTGTTTAAAATAAAGACGTCATTTTTTCACAAATTTATTTTTATTTTTCAACGTAGTCTCCTTTTAGGTCTATACACTTTTCCAAGCGTGATTTTTTCCCTGGAAGCCATGTTTCATAAAGACCAGCAAAAATTCGCTCTTAGATGAATAAAGATGAATGTGCCGGCGCGTTATCGTGATGGAAGATCACTTTTTTCTTTGCCAAATGGGGCCGTATATCCTTCAATTTCTTATCGAATCTGTCCGACAACTCACTGTGGTACTGCCCTGAGGCATCCATGATGATTATTTTTCTTTTAGATTCCCAAAAAATCGTGGCCATAACCTTTCCGACTGATGGAACCGTTTTTGTCTTCTCGGAGCAGGTCTTGGTCTCTGGCGTGTAATAATGTATCCAGGTTTCCTCAACGGTGATGACTCGTCGTGAAAAGTCCTGCGGATTTTGCTTAAACCGGTTCAAATACTTCGGCCTCAGCTACTTCGCGCACTTTCGTTCGGCGATTAGCTAGAATCAAGACATGGATCTATTCGATTGTGAAGGGTCGCCATAGACAGCATCCAACTTCCGTTTTATTTCTTCGCATGTTTTTCTATCCAAAAATTAAATACGAATCACGGATCGATATTACTTTTTTCAATTTTATCGAGAAATATAAAACACGAATGATACAACTGGCTGTCAAAAGCTGGCTGGCTAACCTATGAATGTATCCGAAATTCAACATGACGCCTTTTAACAGTCTGCAGTACACGATGGTAAAGTCAATTTCACTCTTCAACGTCATCTATTATCAAACATGGGTACTTATTGATCAACCCTCGTATTATGGATAATACACGCTTCAACTCAATGTGAATTTAGGTGCAGGCTGCATATTATCCGTTCTAATGTAATTTTTCTTGTAAAATAAATTAATCATTGCTTGCCTTAGAAACAGTAACATAGAAATTATTTCTATTTTCCAAGTTGATTTTGATCATTTATTTTCATCGGTACTTTATCAAAGGCTTTTTCGAGGTCAATAAAGGCCTAGTACGTTTTAATTTTTCTACCTATTTACTTCTCAGCAGTTCGCTTGATTAATTTAATTGAATAAATATTTGGTTGTGAATGATGCGATTAAACTCGAAGAGATTTGCCGCTAAACAGCAAATCACTTTTTGAAACTTCTCGACGCCCGTTTCGCTAACTATGTTAACATCATCAGGAGATGATTTAATCTAATCCTAAAATTATACTATATTGTGTTTATATGATAACCCTACCTAATGAAGCGTGTAAAAATAATGAAGCCTGAAGTTTACCGAGCCTTACATTAATAATTGGAAAAGTTGACTGAACGGTATAGGTCCTTTATCTCGGTTCATTATTTTCTTACGTTTTTCTATTTGAATTATTTCATATGCATCCAAAGCCCTATTGTTACTTACACTTTTGACCGGTCTTATATATATTGTGGTCATGTTCGATTGCATGTTGGGCAACACAAGATTTTTTGTTTCTTCCATATCTAATGTGGGCAATGTGTTCTTGATTTCTCGTTAATATGGATCTTTTGTTTGCCCAATATACCTTCGATCACAATCTTGACAACTAATTTCGTAAATCCCCGACTTTAATTTCCACTTTTTCAAAATTTTGTCTAGACCTCGTGTTAATTGGGAATCCAATCATAAATTTATTTTTGTTCTGATCCTTTTGAAAAGTCGAAGATTCTTTTAATAATTTTCTAAACTTATGTTTTCTAATTAATTTATCTACAATGTTCTTATTATAATGGTTCACTTCAGATACCTCCCTAATTAATTTTAATTATTTGTTATAATTATCTTTGTTTAGAGGAAAATTGATTAATCTGCTTACCATAAAATTTAAACTAGCCATCTTATTTAACTGGTCAGTCAACTTTTTCAGTTATTAATATAAAGCTCGGTAAACTGTACGGTTCATGATTTTTACACGCTTCATTAGGTAGGGTTATCATATAAATATAATATAGTTTAGTTATAGAATTAGATTAAAGCATCTCCTTATGATGCTAACATGGTTAGCGGAAGTTTGGTTCGAGAAGTTTCAAAAAGTGATTTGGTATTTAGTGGTAAATTTCTTCGAGTTTAATATTTCACACCGAAGGTTCCAATAGAAGAATTGAATGCTGCGTTTTTTCTTGAAACCACTTTGACATTGTTCCAGGTATGGATTAATATGGTTCAATAGTTTTTTCTCCAAAATTATTTTATAGATCTTCGATGGAACTGGTAATATTGTTATCCGTCTCTAGTTTGAAAATTCTGCCTTGTCCCCTTTTCTGAAAAATTTAAATTGACATTATAATACCTATTTGCCAGTCCTGCGGAATTTTACCTTTTTCCGATGCTCTGCTCCATTATATACTTCGGTTAGAATCTCTAGACCACCCACCCTATATTCCGAAACATTTCGCATTTTATTTGTTTGTGGCCTGTAGCTTTTCCTTTCTTTGGAAATTTTCCCTTTTCGCTGGTGATTACGTTGCCTTCTTTGTTTTTGAGTTGTTTATCAATGCTTTGCTAACTGACTGTTTTTGTTGTATCACGTCTCATGATCTTATATCACATTGTCCTACTCGTCAATTTAAATAGCCCATATCATTATCCTTTGAATCTTCCACTGCCTCTGTAACCTTTTTCTAAAAGGTAACTTTATTTGTGGCTATGATTATCTTTATTTGGCCCATATAAACCAATTTTTATTCTTTCATTTCAATTTTTACTATTCTTTCTGAAACTCTCTCTCATCCTTTTATACATTTTGCCTACTTATTTTCTGTTATGCATCCTACACCACCTTTTGCTCTACAATCTTCAATTAGTCCACTTAGTATAATAAAATATCCACCACCAATTTCCATGTTTGTTTTGCCATTCTTTTTCATTTCGGGGATATCCAGTATACGATGTGTGGCTATTAAACAATGAGACTGACGCTGTAAAACATTTTATTTATTAATATACACCCTCCTCTATTCCTACAACGCTCCATTGTTCGAAACAGTGCTGGATGTCTTCTTCTGTCAACTCATTCAGAACGCGTACCGCATTTTGTTTCACAATCTTTAACAAACTCAAATATTATTCCTTTTAATGTAGAAACAGATAGAAGTCGCACGGCGCAAGATCCGGCATTGTCTAACATTGGGATGCTGCGCTTGGCTAAAAACCTCTTGACAGGCAATGCGCAATGAGGCGGCGCATTGTCTTGGTGGAGAACCCATGAGTTGTCCTTCCACAATTCGGGTCATTTTTTCCTTATTATTTCGCGGAGTTCAGCAAGAACGTGAGGGTAGTACTGTTGATTAATAGTTTTTTTTCATTCAGGAATCCAGTGAAGGTACACAATCCCATGAATATCGAAAAAAAAAACAATCAATAAATCATTTTTTGGCTCTCGATGGATTTAGGAATTATTTTTCTCGATGAACTGTTTCTTCCAGTGCATGGATTGGCGCTTCGTTTCAGGATAATAAGTAAAAAGTCACGATTCGTTACATGTTATTATCATTTCCAATATGTTTGGGTCATTTTCTATGGTATTCAAAGTGTCAGTACAAACATTTTTGCGAGCTTTTTGTTGTTCAAACGTGAGAATTTTAGGCACCATTTTAGGCACATACTTTTTCCATGTTATGTCATGAGTTTCTTGGGACTATTGTTTGACTCTAGGTTATCATGGCGGGAGCACATCGGCCAACTGAAGGCACGCTGTTTGAGGACTATGGGTGCCCTGAAATGGGCCGCTCATCCGAAATGGGGATCGTCCTCCTCCACTATATTACACATATACAAGTCCCTCAGCAGATCCAAGCTTGATTACGGTTGCGTGGCATATTCGTCTGCTCCTAAAACTTATTTGCAACAACTAGAACCTATCCAGAATAATGCCATCAGATCATCTTTCGGATCATTTAAAACCAGCCCGGCGCTCATCCTGCAATGCCTGGCAGAGAATGAGCCTCTAAAATACCGCCGATATATTCAATTATTCAAATATGCTACTTCTCTAAAGTTCAGACGCTTCATTCCATTCATAAATGACTTTTTCATACCACCTCCAGATCATAATTCTGTGTACTACAATCGAAATCTAGGAGCGGGATACAGATTCTATCGAATATCACATGAATATGCAATTGATATACCTGACCCTCCCTGGATTCCCGTCCCCTTCAAAGTTAATCTCCCCCTACTAGCTTACAATAAAAATGATCACAGTCACTCCTTCATAAGATCCCATTTTCTGGACAATGTAGAAACGTATAATGAGTCACTGATCATATATACTGACGGTTCCAGATCCTCTGGTGGTGTCGGATGTGCGTTCGTGCATGCAAACGCACACTTTAGCTTTAAACTACACCCTTGTTGTTCCGTATTATCTTCAGAGCTACTGGCTATTAGAGAGGCATTGAAATATATCTCATCATCCTCCTTGTCAAGATGGCTGATATATTCTGATTCTTTGACCGCGCTCAGATGCCTGGAAAATTCTCTTCACAATCTCCCACTGGTTACTCACTGTCTGACCCTAATGCGTGAAATGTTGTCGCGTTCTGTCATTATAAACTTTATTTGGGGTCCCAAGTCATGAATGAAGAGGCTGACCAACACGCAATGAATGGAGCCACCGACGGTTTCCCCATGTTCAATATATTCACACCTACAGATTTCTTCAGAGATTTCACATATAAAATACAGAATATTATACAAACTGAATGGGAAACTCACGGAATAACCGGAAACAAACTCTGGTCTTCTAAGAGTGTATTTTTTACACACTCCTTCCCCACTTTCTCCAAAAGATCTGAGCTTATGGCATGGAATAGACAAAGAGTCGGACACTGCAGACTCACCGACGGCTATCTAATGGACAACAGTGCTCCCCTATGTGTGACCCATGCGGTGCTCCTCTTACAGTGCGCAATGTCCTAGTGGAGTGTGGCGAGCTGGATCGCCTCAGGGTCTCCTGCGGTTTGGGAGGCGATCTAGCTCAGGTATTAACAAAAGCAAATATCGAAAATGTTTTAAATTTCCTCAGATTAGCAAACCTGTATCATAGAATCTAGTCAAATCCTAGTCAGTTCTTTCTAGTCTAATTGTCAGTCACATTTACTTGTTATACGGATTGTAATCTGTCTCATAAAGTCACTCTTTATTCGTTGATTCTGCTACCTAATTTCATATCTATTCATGTACTTCATGGTATATTTATACATCATTTTCAATATACCAATGTGTACGTTTTAATAATCTGCCCGATAATCCTTGAATATGTATGTGTGTATGTACGAGCACGCATATGTGAGTAGTGCAGACTTTAAAACTGTATTTTGATTTATGCCGCGAAATGACCTCAGTAGTCTGTGCGGCTATCCCCCAAATTCTCTGTCTGTCTCTCTTTTTGCATGTTAAAATTGTTATATTAAATTTGCCCTACGCATTCTTTGTCAATTCTTACAGTTTCAATAATCGCACGAATAGTTAACCGACTATCTCATCGAACCAGATTACCGATTTTTTCAATATTGTCATCTGTTTTTAACGTGGAAGGGCGACCCGGGCGTTGATTTTCTTCAACGTCTTCTCGGCCATCTTGAAAACATTGTCATACACTTCTTTCAATAAATTATAAGTTTCAGTAGCGGTTTTTCCAAGTTTCTAGTAAAATTTCACAACTATTCGTTGCTGCGTTGTTACACTTAACATTCTTCCGGCGAAACAAAAAAAACAACTCTAATGCGAACGAAGGCTCCGATTATACGGATTTGTTTACAGAAACGAGAGGTACTGCATTCGAAATAGAAGGCTTCACGCTAAACAGCACTTGCTCGCTGGCGTTTGGCGCATGCGAACTTTTTCTGTAGCAGTGTCAGTCTCGTTATTAACCACACCTCGTATCCATAAACAGCTAATATTCAAACTGCTAATTTAAAATATATATGATATTCAAGGCATAACATTAATACAACCTTATGATTATATTTTGCAGATGTATGTGTCACATATTTTTATGTAAATACACAATATTATTTGGCTGTTTATATCCAAATGAAAATTGGTGTGAAATGGATTCGTCGAAAAGTAACAAAAACATAATAAAACAAATAACCGCCGAAATTGCGGCAAAGAGGAAACTCAATTTAATATTTTACGCAAAATGACAGACGAAAATTAGAATTTTAATAAACCGACAAACAAAGGCAGACGAACTGTTCGGTCTTTTGCGCTTGGGTTGGTATAATTTGAAATTGTACACGTTAAATTCACACTTTGAAACAAAAACCGAAGTCAGTTTCAAACGCCTACGTTTTTGTATTTGGTCTTTTTATTATTTCTTTTATCACGTATTTAATAATGACCATATTGTAACGATATCTTGTCACTTTCTTTATATGTGATTCTTTTTTTAGAAAGTTATTAGGACATCAAATTAATTTTCTCAAAATTTTTTTCCGCCGTATAGTCATATTAAAGCATCATCGCTTAGTTTCAAAACGTGGTATAATATACAATTATATTATGTATAGTATATGATGTCGCATCGTTTGTGCGGCTTTGAGTGATATATTTATCTATTCGTCTCGAACCAGTCAAACATTAAAAATAGAGTACACAAAATAAAAAAAAGAAAGAAAGAAATCACCTAACAATAACACTAAAGTATGTAAGCAAATGCAAAGTGAGAGCACAAGTAACAGATTATGATATAGAACAAACAAATATATTGAAACAAATAATGTGCACACACAACCAGTGATTGTACCAACTGGCGATTGGGCACATATGGCAGCTGGATGATCATATTTTCGAAGACCAGAATTCTGCACACTCAACGGTTGGACGGGAAACCAGTGCAAGATACCCCAATGTCAGCAGGTTTGCCTTACATCTACTGGTCTAGGTTCGGAGTTTGTTAAGGGTTCTCCAGGTGTCGTCCCAGCACTCACCAGTTGGGAAGCAATCCCTTGGAGATATTTCCAATTCTTGATTTTCTTCTGTCAATGACTCACGACACATTTCAAGTCTGACAGCAGATTCAGAAATAGCCGGACGGATGTCAGGAAACTGCTTCGCGACTTTAGTCTGGGTTGTGCAGCAGTTTTCTTAAATAGCGGATGGCGTAGGTTAGTTTATTGCTGTTTACGGTAGGACATACTTCAGCACACAAGCTCTCCACAGCTCTCCTAATTTTAGGTGGTGCGATACCACTCAAAATTTTAAGCTTACTAATGGGAGAAGGTTTTAGACACCCAGTAATTATTTGGCATGGTAAATTCAGGATAGGGTCCAATATTCGTACATGTGTGGTTTGTTGCCATACTGATACCGCATACGCAGCTACTGAGCAAGATAAAAGCGAAGGCAGATATGCTTAGTGTATCAACATTCGCACCCCACCTACTGCTTCACAAAACTGTCGGTTTTTGAAGCAGGTATTTCTTGTAGATATTTTGGCTGTGGTATTTATTATGTTGTTGTTTATAGGAGAGTGTACGGGTAAGCGTTACGCCCAGATATTTGGGTATACAGGTATACAGGTATAAATGAACCCCGAATAATTCTTGATCTTAAAAGATATATTCAGGCTTCTATTGAAAATATTCTACGTGATATTTGTGAAAGAGTCATCCAAAATTGAGTCTTCAAAATGCATTCCACAAGATGAAGTTTAAGGGGATATTTGAATTTTTAAAACCCTACACCCTATAATCGTTATACGAGAACGATTGTATACTAATTTATAATTGAATCTATCACAGATTTAAAAGCTACCCAAGAAATCTCAATTTTCATCGATCAAAACTCTTTTAAGCGATGGAAAAGGTTTTAATATAAGAGTTCGATCAATATTCAACATTTTTGAAATTCTATACTATTTGCAATATCATGCAATACAAATTTAATTAAAAAATTTGGACAGATTAATGGATACATCCAAAATATTTTCGCAAATAGGGTTTGTAAACAAAACCTACGTAACTTTTATAAAAAATATCGCCAAAAACCCAAAATGGAATATCGAAAGTTAGTTTATTTACCCACGATGTTATAGTATTTTATTCACTAAATATCTATTTATTTACTTTTTTTATATATATTTTCTATTTTATCGTTGCGATTGTAAACTATTCATTAGCAAAACTTGTTTATACCAGGGTTGCTATTTATGTATCCAGAATTGGCAATAATGGTGTTGTTAGGCGCCATCTGACATATACATTGTAAAGTTTAACATTGATGACTGTATACGTACTCAAAACGTTTTGTCATACAGACGCTATTTGTATTGTTTAGTGACTTGACATTTTCACCTCAGACAAAAAATGGAATTAACTCGTTAAAATGTTTGTGCCATGATTTACTACGATTTTCGAGGGGGATTATATCAACAACAATGACATCGATCAACTCACTTTCACTTTTTGCAATGAACCACCATCTAAAACCACTATATATCTCTGCTTTTTCACGAATTTAAAGAAGGTCGTCCAATACCGGTTTTTTTTTTTATTTATGGAAATGTCTGCTCAACAATTACAATTGTTCTACAAGACAGTGTTGTAATGAAAGTTTTAACATTAACATCACAAATCTATTCTAAATACATATCTTGAGGTAGTTTCCTCTTCAGTCTTGTATGTATGTTTCTGCGTCCTAGTAGATAATGTTCAGTGCTGGGAGATTGCTCTAGCCTCTGATGAAAGATGATCGTTCGCTTTTTAATATACTCTGACACTGTTAGTAGACCGAGTTCTTGGTGCAGTTGTCGATTAGTTACGTACCATTCGGCATTCACAGCTATTCGTAATATTTTGTTTTGAAGAACCTGCATTTTATGTACATTGGTAGGCGATGCGTTGCCCCAGATAACGCATGCATAAAGGATTAAAGGCCGAATTAGTGATTTGTGTAGCAATAAGGTACATTCTGTTTTTAATGAGGATCTCTTATTGATCAGCGGGTAGAGTTGAGAGAGTCTGGCATACCCTTCGTTGAGTTTGCGAATTATGTGTATTCTCCACGTTAATCTGGTATCCAGGTGTACACCCAGATATGTAACATATTCTTCGTTTGTTTTCCAAGCGACTGGGTGTTGATTTATGTGAATAATCGGAGGGTTATTGATTCTCCTTAAAGTAAAAATTTTTGCTGCGCACTTTTCTGTATTGATTTTTAAATTCCATTTATTGAGCCATTTTACAATGGTATTTGTAGCTTCTTGTTTTGGTTACCCCAAGTTCAAGATTCTGTTCCTTGATTAGAATAGCTGTGTCATCTGCAAACATTAGAAGAGAGGCTTCTGTTTCTGGTATGTCGTGTGTATATAGGTTAAAAAGAATTGGGCCAAGTATACTCCCCTGTGGCACGCCGGTTTTAATTTTTCTAATAGTTGATGTTGCGTTGTGTATGGATGTTTGGAAGGATCTGTCGTTTATATATGAAAAAAGGATGGCTTTTAAATATTCTGGAATCTTAGCTGATGTTATTTTATGTTTTAGTCCGTCATGCCATACACTATCAAAGGCTTGGGCCAAATCTAAGAATATGGTTAGAGTGTACTCCTTGTTCTCAAACCCCTCTTCTATAGTTTCTGTTAAGCGTTGAAGTTGATGACACGTAGAATGCCCTTGTTTGAAACCAAATTGGAAGGCTGGAATTATGTTCTCGTTGACAATCGCTTGGTTTAATCTGTCGTATATAATTTTTTCAAAGAGTTTAGCCATTGTAGATAGGAGGCTTATTGGCCTATAACTTGAAATAAGTTTGTGATCTTTTCCTGGCTTTGGGAAAAGCAAAATGTATGAGTGCTTCCATGTTTGTGGAAAATATCCCAATTTTAGACAAGAGTTAAAAAGTGAACTTAGGTAGGCATTCAGCTTTTTGCTTGCATTTTTGAGTATTAAATTCGGTATTTGGTCATGGCCCGGTGCTTTTTTAATCGATAGGGTTTTAATTACTGACATTATCTCCTGTGGCGATGTAGGTTTGATGTCTACACCAGCTAGTGGTCTGTGGGTTTTCACTTCATTTTGTACCAAATTTGCAAAGGCCTGTTGTGTATGCTGTTGATCAAACAGTGTTTCCAAGTGGTCACCAAAAGCAGTACATTTCTCTTCATCGCTATGTAGTAATGTATTATTAACCAGAAGAGATGGGATTTCTTCCGATTTTCGTAGGATTTTCTTAGTAGATCTCCACAATCCTGGATCTTGCGGCTCTAGATCACTTATACGTTTTTGGTATTCAATTATTCTAAGAGTATCTAGTTCTCGCTTAATGCGATGCGACAAGTTATTAACTAGATTTTTGGTTGCAGGATCCCTTGTTCTCTGCCATTCTCGTCTGGCCCGATTCTTTTGCTTAATTAGTTGATTTGTAGAGGTAGGAGGGGTATTGTTTTTAAATGTTTTTCTTGTTTTTGGTGGCGTTGTTGAGAGGCGTATGCTTTCTTGAATTGTTGTTGTAATATGTGTAACTTGTTTATCGATATTTGTTTTCGTTGTGAGAGGTATTTGTACCAGTTTGGAGTCCATTCTGTTCTTGAAGAGTTCCCAGTTTACCTTGCCATTGATGAGTTTTGCCTTAGGAGAATTTTTAACAGGTTCGGCTTGAAATGTAATTATAACTGGCAGATGATCTGAATCGAGCTCTATATGCACTGTTTGATGTAGTTCTTTTCTTACATTTTTTTGTACGATTATGTCCAAAATATCAGGTTTGTGATCTTTCCTGTATGGGTAATATGTGTGATCATCCGGTGCGAGTACCTGTAGGTTGTACTTTGCTGCAATTTCATTTAGCTTTACCCCATTTGGGTTGGTTTGGCGACAGCCCCACACAGTGTTTTTGGAGTTAAGATCTCCAATTAACAATGTTGCCTCTGTGGTATTAAAAATTGCCTGTAAGTCGTTGTCCATTAATTTTTTGTTGGGTTGTTTGTAGACAGTGTATAACTGGATGCTGGTGCTATTGAGAAAGTTTACTTTGATTGATACAATTTCTAAGCTTGTAACTTTTGGCATATCGACTGGTGTGTGAGATATTTTGTTTTTGATTAAAATGGCGACTCCGCCCGAGGCTACCCTAGCTTCTCTATCGGTTCGATAGATTTTATAACCTGGTATTTTCAATTTCTCTTTATTAGCAAGATGGGTTTCGCTGATGCAGGCTATGTCAATGTTGTGACGGGCTAAGAAGGCTATAAAGATGGATCGTTGAGCCTGAATTCCATTGGCATTCCAATTGAGTATTTTAGGACCGTTGAAGGTTTGTTGATAATTGTTAATTAGTTTTTGATTATGGGCCATTTAACTGTATTGGGAAAAGGTTTGTTAAAAGGAAATTTTTAATTTGTGTGATATACGGTTTCAGAAGGTCAAGGAGAGTCGAGAGAATATTGCTGAGGAATGATGGAGAGAGATTTTCTTGTGAAGGGCGTGTTAAGGTTTCTGCATAGGTTTTCTTTTGACTTGAACTTGCTGTCTGAGTGGTGTAAGTATTGTGGGTTGATGTATAGTGTTGATTTATTCTTGGGGTTCTTCTGAATCCAGTACTTTCGAGGTAATAGCTGCATCCCTTATAGTTTGCGGGGTGTTCACCGTTACAGTTTACACAAGTTGGCGGGTCTGCTATTTTTTTAGCACAGTCGGTATAATAGTGATCACCTGCACATTTAACACATTTTGGATCACGCTTACAGTAATTTTTAGTATGCCCTGTCTGTTGACACCGGTGGCATTGAGGAATGTTTTTGGCTAGTCTTCTTGATTCAACTGTGATTACAGAGTTTTCCAGTCTGTTTACTTTATAAATCTCTTCAGCTTTCTCATTTGCTGTTAATTCGACAATAACTACCGGCATTGGAGTTCTGTCTTTGTAGTAGAGTCTATTAATTTTTAATATAGGCAGATCATATTGTTTTAAAAGTGCTTTAATATCCTCTGTAGTTAGAGAGAGAAGAACATTTTTTAATGCTACTGCTAGTGGTTTAGTTTTTGGATCCTGATATGTGTGAAATTGAATTTTATTGTCTAAATAATGTTTAGCTAAAGCACGATAATCATTGTCAGAGGTTAAATTGATCTTTAACGACTTACTTGTGGTTACTGTGGTAAATTCACTGCTGGTTATTTTTTTTATATCGCTTACAACTTCTTTGTGATTGTGTTGACCGTGTAGAAAAATTGGAGGGATTTTCGGTATTTTTACTTTAGTATAAGAAGTTCCTGGCTGGCTGCTATCATCTGATGGTTCTAGCTCTGGTGGTAAATAATATCTATTTTGGGTTAACATATTTTTAGGATCCCACTGGTATCGTTTTTGTACATCGTTTATCGGTGGAGATAAGTGGTCACTGTTACGTTTTTGAGATGTCATTGTTCCATTTGCCAGCCCCGACGGGCAGGCAATATTAAAATGTTAATTTGTACCGCACTTGTGATTTTAAATATTGTCCCGTTCAACGTTAGTTTCAATTTTTATTCATAGAATTTTATCGCACTCTTTTTGCCGCTGTAAAACCGATAACGGAGCGAAGGAATACGTCCGCACTGTTTCACTGCTCGCAGAGTTCTCAACCAATACCGGTTATTGTACCAGAAAACATCGGTACTGTGCCCGAACTGATAAAGCAAGATCGTCATGTGATATACCGTGAGATTGAGGCATCCCATGGCATTAGCATGATAAGCATACACAAGATTTTACATGAACATTTGACCTCGAAAAAGATGTGTGCGCGTTGGATTCCGCATAATTTGACAATCGCTCAAAAATAGTCTAGTGTCGAAGGTTCAAAGAAATGCTGAAAAAATCAGTCGTGGTGCCTTGTATAAGCTTTTAATAATTTTTTTTGACAATTTAATTAATCAATTTTTTTTTTAATATACCTAAAAGAAAGGTAAAGTGCACTCCCATTTTGTTTGAAAACTGAATATTATTCCCAGCAAAATGTATTCCCGAGTATACCACCAAACGAAGTAAAGAATTAATTGACAAATTACTTCTTAAAAATAAAGTCAATTTAATAATGAAACAACAACTTTTAGAGCTACTATCAATTACATCGAATCAGAATTATTTTGAATTTGATAATTCATTTTATGGTTTGATGATGTGACTCTTTAAGTCCTTTACTGGTGGAAAGTTTTATACACAACTTAGAAAATAAATAAGGTAAATTAACATCAATTGTTTTTGAAGGTTTGTGAATGCTCGGGAGTATTCCTGACGAAGTAGCCCATCTTTTGAATGAAAGGCTTGGGCTAACTGAATCTTGTAAGAAAAGAGTTTCAAATCTGTCCTTAGAATCAGCAATTGAAAAACCACTTCCTTCCCGTGTGTCTGGCTTCCTTAACAGTTCCCCTTTCTTCGAAACGCCGAACCGTTTCGGTTATTATGCGTCTAGTCGGTGTCTCGCGAACATTGTTAAAACGTTTAAATCCAAGTTGCTTTAGAATTATTGTCCGATTATTTTCAAAAAATAAGGTGACTATTCTAATTCGCAGATCAACTGTGTACCTCTCCATACCAGAATTATCTGACTTTTATCTGTAAAGTAAAAAAGAAAAAATTGTAAACTACAAAGAACTAAAAAAGTTTAAAATATAGGTATTATATTTGCGCCACCCTGTACTTTCAAATTTAAATATAGTGAACATTTTAGATATTAATCTACGTTTATTTATTTTAAACGAATTTCCTTCAAGTATCGCCTACTTCAGTTAAATTTATTTAATATTATTGTAAATTCTGTATATGTTATTACGGTTATATTTATTTACCAAATTTAGTTATATTAAAATTTAAGTTATTCAGACTTTCCAAATTAGCATTTTGACGAAGGTACTGAAATAGAAATGGAGTACATTTTGTCGGTACCATGTTTCTTTAGTTTTTATTTATTTTCGTCACTCTTCGTTCATCTCAGTTCGATACTGGTACCTTGGTTGATTGGCAGTACTCTAACGGAGAGCTAGTGAATTACTAGGAACCATTTTTGGTCTCCTTCCTTCAGATTCCCTTTTTGACCCCTTCGAGAGCAGGCGACTGTGCAGCAATAGGTCTTGACCCAGTGTAAAAATTTCCGCTGATTAGAGTTTTGGTGTGCGCGATATTTTGGGAATAGTGCCGAGTTTATTTATCAGCTTTGCTGGATTTTTATTGCTAACACACTGCGAGCTGCCCCCGAAGCCAATCGAGATATATTTTTGGACCATCTTAGTTGGAGAACCCTCGTGGCCGTGCAATTCTTTGTTGGGTTTTTTTGGTAGGGGATTGTTCCATCTTTTCATATTTTTCCTGTCCACGTGGTTGATCCGGGTGAATCTTTGACTTCTTTCCACGCAAGTCTTTGGGTGTCCTCGAAGTCCTCGCGACCTACAGGAGCAGACCCACGGAATTTATGAAACCTTAAGGGGTAGACAGACCAATGTTCTACCTCACGTGTCCTGTGCGAGATTCATCGGGGAGTTTCGTGGATTGACTGAAAAATTGACTGACAAAGATAAGTTATCATCCTACTAGTCACATTAGATTAAGTTCATTACTGTTTATTGTCTACAAAACGTGTATTGTAACCGAATCCCTCTCATGTTCTTTCTTTCTTTTCACGATACCGTTTTACATGATGATAATAAATCTCTAAGTACCGAGTAATGTTTTCTTTTGTCGCCTGAGATATCATGTTCTCTGGGCATTTATTAGCCCTGGGTAATATTTATCGTATTAAAATATATTATATTTTTTTAAGGGTACGTTGTTTGAATTCAAAAACGGGTAGCAGTGTTCCATCAAGTATTGACTACCTCAGTTAAATTTATTTAATATTATTGTAAATTCTGTATATGTCTAATACATATGAGCGTGACAATATGAATAGAGAAGATGGGTTATTAATTTTTGCCCTTTTCGAAATGCGGTTAAAATAAATGTAACATATATTTTTTAATAAATGCGTGTTTAAAGCAAACCACAAATATTTAGTAAGATTTTTTTTTAATAGGCACTCTTCTAATATAGCAGATAAACGGGAAAAATTGCTTATCGGTACTTGGAGGCCGAGTAGGATTCCGGTTATTTCTTTTCGGACGTTCTCTTTAAGTCCAATTGTAATGTTCGTTTTGTTACGGTAAAAACAACAATTTAGGAAGCCCCATAAAAAGAAATCACAAGGAGGTAAGGAAATATTTTCAAAATTAGTACTGCGTTATAATACAGTATCGACGAATGTTTTAGGTAAAACAAAACAATTGTAGACTTCGATTGAATCGTGCAACGTGAATCGTGAAATTTCAATTATAATTAGTTTACTAGAATTTAAATTAATTTTTATTAGCAGATAACGAAGATGAACCTTAGAATATTGTTTAGCTACTAAGGAATATCAGATGATATCGAAATGATGATATCGAAAAATAAAACGAAATGCATGACGATTGACAGAGAACCAGTTAGATGCAAATTAGAACTAGACAGCAATATAGTGGACCAGGTAATAACATTTATCTGCTACTAATAACCTTGAGTTGGAGAAAGACTCTACTACAAAATTGCCTAAATTCTATTACATATTTATCTTCAATTACAGGCTTCAAAATATCCCCGGATAAAGGCTTTGCTCCAAAATTCACTACCTATCCCTAGTTACCTCTTCCATTCATATTAGACCTTTCTTCAAATTTCTAGGCATTACATTCGATAGTTATCTATTATGGAAAGAACATATATGCCCTCTTAAGTCTAATATCCTTATTGCTCTCAATATCCTCAATGGCTATCATACAACAAGAACGATCTTGACGAATCTGCTATCCTTCACATTTGAAAAATCTATCATACATTGCAGACTAGGCTATAGCTGCATTCTGTATACCTCTGCCTGTTCTTAGCTGCGATCCCTAGAAAATGTACAGATCTCTGCCCTTAAATGAGCCCAGAATATCCTGGGGCATTTAAATCCAGTCCCATATCTAGTCTGCAATGCTTAGCGACTATAGAACTCCTAAATTATCGAAGATCCATGCTCTGCAGTCCGGGCCAGCACATTTCCCCTGTCACCAACTTACATTGAACTTCACAGACCGTTCAAATATCCCGATTCTGTCCATGATTTAAGAACAAAAGGTTCAGCTGGGCGTCTACGTGATTTGTTCATTAATCTGAATCTTACTCCCATAGATTCTCTACCCTCCGTTCCTCCCGTTAACCCTCCTTGGTTGTTTCCTGTTTTTTCCTTCATCTCGTTTCTCCTCCGTTTTGATAAGAGGTTCTTTCCAATCTCTTTTTCAATCCTTGTTCGGAAATATCCAGTCAAAATGTACTTCAATCGACTCACTATTCAACGATGGTTCCAGTTGAAAACTGGAGTCGGAGCAGCATTTTACTCTGACCTATATTCTGGTAAATTCAGTCTCCCTACTATTTCTAGCATACTGAGTTATATGCAATCTATGAGGCTCTTAAATTTATTCAAACATCAAAATCCTCCAACTGGCTTGTCTGTACTGATTCCCTCCCGAGTCATGTGGGAATTCATCGCAATGAGACTGCTGATCGTTTGGCTAAAGAATCAGCAATGGATGGAATCGAAATTACTATAATTCCTTTTTATAAGGATACTTTCTCCAGCATAAAAACTAAATGATTGTGATTTAACTCAACTTGAATGAGATCTTCTGAAGGGTGATAACAAACTATGGCCAATCAAAGAAAATTTCTTCTCATCTATATCTTCTTCTCTTTCAATATCAAAGGAGGTCAAATTAAACAGACTGATGATTGGACATTATTACTTAACTGATTCACATCTCATGAATCGAACTCCTTCCCCATCTTATGCATTCTGAGATGCTCCCTTGCCGGTTTCCCACCTATTATCTTCATGCATTCCTTTTTCTTCTATTCGCCGGAGGTACGGGCTCTCGGGTTCTATCTGGAAAAATTTTCAAAATACCCCACCTGACCCTCTCTTTGATTTCCTCAAGGAAATTAGCCTGTACAACGAAATATAAATGTATACTTCTGATTGCTTTATTGCTCTATTTATTATACTTACTTTAATTTTTAATCGGTTTTACCACAATTTAGTATTATTACTGCATAACTAAAAATTTTATTTATATTTAATATATGCTGACATCATCGTTGTCTAACCATTTTCGTCTTACACAAACATATTGTTAGCGGCTACTAAAATCTAAATCTAATCTAATAACCTTGCACCTAAAAAACAAATAAAAAAAAAAATAAAGTAAAAAAAAAACATTTAGTAGTAAGTAATCCGTTCTCACTACAATAAATGTACTTAAACCTTTTTTCCCAATCTTTGAAATAGCTTTTTTACTGGACTTCTGGTATTTCCTTCAAAGCGGCTTACAGGTTCTCATCTATGGCTTCTATGGACTCAAAACGTCACCTACGAAACTGATTCTTCATTCGAGAGAACAGGAAAAAATCACAATATGGTACTTGTGGAGCGGAATTTGTTTAAAATGGAAAATTTGGAAAAATTATTGCGGGCTGCGATATCGTGAAGGAAAAAGTAATTGTTCTGTCACAAATCTGGGCGTTTCTTTCGAATGGACTCGCACAAATGACACATATCCCTTAAATATTATACTCCATGGGGTGTTTGATAGGAAGAAACTTTTGTTCACAATACCACAGTAATCGAAAAAAACAGTCAATTTGACTTTTGACTGATTTTTGACCGACTTTGACGCGAACAAAACGGAAAGATACACTAGATAAACCTAAATTATTCTACAAAATTAAAAACATTGATCAGAGATTAAGAAAAATTATAATTTTTTGGGGTCGATACCGGAGAAAAAAAAGATGACATATTTTTACAACCTAATATTTATTTAATATAAACATGTGAAACGTGTTAAATCTATACAAATGCAGTGCTGAGGATTATGTGAATAAAAAATATATTACATGAAGTATCATACAGCAGCAAAAATATTAACTTTTTTCTCTTGTAGTTGTTTTAACAAGGGAGGCATTTTTGTTTGTTAACAGATTTTCTGTTGGAAGTACCAGATTCAAAAATAGTTTTATTAGACCAATCTTTCTTAGTGCAATGTTCTTTTGTTGCCCTACTGTCCTATAGACACAAAAAAAAACAGCAATACTTTATAAAACCTTCTTAAAGTCTTAATATACATATCACTTTTAAATCGCCCCAAATATCCCACTGATACTATTCCTATTTAACGCGATTTAGTGCGATTGCTAAGTTGTCGTAGGTTTCTTTCATTGTCACTGAATGGGCTAAAGGAATAGATTCGTTTTTGTTTCCATTATGAAGCACGACTGCTTTAAGGCTCTATTTCGACGAATCTAGGAAAATACGGTACTCGGAAAATACTTGTTCGATATTAAGCTCATTCATTAAAACATCAATATCACAACAGACATAGCATTTCGTTTTCGATAAAGTGAAACACTTACACTTTTCTTTAACAGGTTTCACAGTTGAAGTGTGGAACCAAAAAGTTCCGATTTTTGTTTTGACAATCCTAGGTCACGTACCAAATCATTTAATTCAGTCTGAGTTATTAAGTGAGGTTTACTCACTTAGTTAGTTGTTTAAAATGTTGGGTAACAACTGGTGTTCTCAGGAGGTTCCTGATCAGGAGATCCTGATGAAGAATTAGAATCACCGGGAAACATGTTGTCTGGGTTTAAAGGTGCAATCGGTACCGGTAGTTCCTGGCTATGAGGAACTGGCCTAAGTGCAGAAGGCAAATTTGAATACTTGCTTTTTTGAAATCCCTTTTTTTTAGTGATACAAAAATAGCAATCACTTACATGGTCGGTAGGTTCTCTCCCTACCATAGGAACAGCAAACGGCAATGAATTGTTTCTATTTATTGTTTCTTTTATCTTATATAGATCCAGCTGGTGACTTTAAAATAAATCGTCCGCATAAATATAAAAACTTATCCACTGAATGTTTGCAAAATCGGCTATTTGAACTTACCATTTTATATAAAAACGCAAAAAGAGATAATAAAATTTTTACTGTGAATAAGTTTTGTTTTTGATAGATAATATATTTTTTGTCCGATTTCCTTTCACCGTTATGTGTAGGGAGGCTTTTTGCCTATTTACTTTACAGAAGCACGTCGCGATGTGGTTGGCTCTAGCCATATAATACATTATATATAATATAATAATTATTAAATCGATAATAATTTATAACTGTGCTTTTTCAAACCAAGAAAAAAAATTTCTTGTATCAAATAGCTGTCTGTATTCTAAGTTCAAGTTGGTAACAACTGTTTCTTCTAAAAAAATACGTTACTTTTATTTATTACATTGAATTATTTTTTTTTACATTGAATAGTTTTTTATTGGTTAAAGTAATTCAATTTTTTTCAGTTAAGAAAAAATCAAGTTGTTTCGAAGTACTTTCGAAATATTTATATCTTTTAATTAAAACATTTAATTTTGATATAAAATTTATATATTATAGAAAGAATTATAGATCTTGAATGACAAACATATTACTCATATTAAGAAGTAACAAATCTGCAAGTGATAATATAAGTCTTGATTTAAGTGTGAAATTATGTGGACTAAAGATTTTTTTTTGATTCAAGATGGAACTATTAAAAAAAATTTTTACTTCGTTGAAGAAAAATTTAATTTTTCTTACATATTCCTTAAAATTTTCTTGAGCCCAGAATATTTCTCTTAGTTCAATTTTTTTTTTGTTTCCAGAGTTGAAGTTTTGCAAAAGTTTCCTTGGCACCCTATCCAAGTCTGAAACAAAACTTGAGAACGCAGCATTGTTCGAAATTGTTCACTCGTTTTCTGAATGCACTGGAAAAATTCGGTTAATGAAAAAAAATACTTTGGACCACCAAGTGACTCTAGGGAGTTCAAATTCATACTGAAGACGCATCAGATAATGGCCTGTGTCTTCTTAAAAGAAAAAGCCAACAGTGTTGCCAGATCGAATGCTACGACACCAGTCTCATACTGTGATCATTCAAATATTCTTACATGGTGAAATTTTAAAGAATGTTTCCAAAGAAGAAAATGATACTTATAGGCGATACTTTGTTAGCTTAAGGAGAAAATTTACTTTAAATAGCCATCTTATATTACTATCCTTTGAAATAAATAATGCAATAGATTATTATCGATATTAGAAGATATCCCAGCTATCGAATATTCCTCAACGCCGACCACTTAAACTTTCCTAATTAGATTAGATCTGCATATTTCTCAAATTATTCAGGCGAACTAGTTCAAACTAATATATAATTTGAACGTTAAATGAAATAATTTTCCTTCAAATATTTCTCTTCTATAGAATTTTCACTTGATCCTTGCTGGGTCATTTTATTTCTAATCTAATATTATTTTATTTTTATTACACATCTTTATATAATATTTTCGGAATGTTAGCCACAACCAAAGGGTTATTTGTTATATAAATTTCAGCCACGTTAACGATCTAGCGTTATTTGTGACATCTAAATCCATAACTTTCCTCATGCCCCATTAAAATCGGGTAGACTATATACAAAAATGCATGCTCTAACCAGGATTCGAAACCCAGACCATTGAATTGCCAGGCGAGTAGCTAGCCCGCCTGACAACCGCGGTCGGTGATTTTTTTAGTGCGTTTGAACTTCCTATACAAGTCGCTGTCAAACGAACTGGCACCTAAGTCTCTAAATCTGTGTCTCAGTAGTCTGGCAAATCATGATGGGGCGTTTGACATCACATCAACGCTTGCAAATTGTCGAAATTTATTAGCAAAATCAGTGTCCTATGCGCCAGACTTATAGAGCACTTTGTGAATTTAAACTTCGTAACGTATTTGCCGAATTATCAAGAAACAAGTCAAAAAACTGTACGTTCCGAAGGAAATGTAGCCGCTGTTGCTGTCAGTATTCATGAAGATCCAGATTTATAAATTCGTCGCCGTTTGTAGGAAGTTAGGTTTTGTTATTCGACTGGATTATTCGTGGATTGAGGGAACAATTCGGTGAGAAAATTATTTCGAGGAACGAACCTGTTAATTGGCCACCAGGGTCATGTGATTATTTTCTTTGGATTTTTTTCTTTGGTGTTGTGTTAAATTTTTGGTCTACGCCAATGAACCAATAACTATTGACGTCTTGGTGGCTAACATAACTCGAACACTTGCGGACATAAGATCCCAATTGCTTGAAAAAGTGGTCGAAAACTGGATTATCAGAAAGCGCTTTGTCAGAAGTAGCCGCGGCAGACATTTGTCCCAAATTGTGTTCAAACGTTAATGAATGTTAATTGAATTAATGATAATTGAATGTTATCTCACAAAAAATTAATAGTTTCAAGGCTCCTAAAATCATTTAAATCAAGTAGTTTTGTTTTGACTATAAATTTTCTTTTCAAACTAAATTAAAAAAAGATTTTTATATAAAATATTTTTAAATTTAAGGAAAATATTAAATAGAGTTTCTTAAATAAGCTTTCTAACTTCAAAGTCTTTAAAATACCAATCACTTTTCGCGAATTCTCCGAAACTATAAGACCTAAAAACTTAAAATATTGGCAGGAACGATCTTCATGCATTTTAGATTTCGCTAAGGAAGAGGTTTCATAAAAATTAACTCGTGAGGAGACCTGCGAGGGCATAAAATATAAAAATGTGCCCGTTTTTGAACTTTAAGTCCTACGGACTTGAAATTTCACAGGAATGTTCTTCGTGCACGTAGATGTTTGCTAAGGTGGAAGATGGAAGATCCCAAAGCAACTCCTCAGGAGGGTTGCGGGGGCCTAAAATATAAATACACTCCCGATTTTGATCTTTTGGACACATTTGAAGATTTTAAGTTTTCAACATAATCTCTTAAAAGTTAACTCGTTTAGTATATCGATGATTTGATGTTATATCGATGCTGTTAAAAAAGAAGGGATCAAACTAGAGGTATATCCTGGCTAGAAGAAACTGGTAATATACTTGCTAAAATCGTAACCATTAGTCTACTCCCCTATATAGATAAATTTATTGCACATACACAGGGTGGCTTCAGACCAAAGCAATCAACAGTAAACATAGTTTTCTGCCTCTGTCAACTGAAAGAAAAAAATTGTTGAACAGCAGAATATGCACATTGCTTTCGCCGATCTTACAAAAGCACTTCACACAGATGCTATGTGGTTGATTATGACTGGTTATGGCAAAGTTGTGCATTGCTAATAAGCTCATCAACATCTGTAAAAGCTTTCATGTTAATAACCTGTAACCTGAAATGTAGTGTCGTGCTATGGCAAAATGCCAGATCCTTCTCAAACCGCCTTCGGTGTCAGGCTGCGTTATGGCCCCAGTTTTATTCAATATTTTTATGACGGCATTGATGAATATAGTTGACAGGAAGCTGGATGATAAACTGTCCCACTTGAAAACCAAAATGCGAATACGCTCCATTAATGAACTCATGTACACGGATGACTGTGCCTTGATAAGACACGATCCTTTCACGGTTCAACAAATTCTTAATACATATATCTGGGCGTATGAAGCATTAGGTCTTAAGATTATAATAAAACTAAAATTATTACTGTTCGTGGTAATTCATACCCCCACATCAACCTCATGTGCGCATCTGGCTCGCCAATTAAGTCTGTAGAATATTTTAGTTACGTGGGTAGTATCGTTAATTCTAGAGCAGATCTGGACTCGGAAATCCACAACAGAAATAGTTGTGCTTCTAAAAAATTCTGCATTCATCGCCATAACATTTTCGGATATCATAACTCGCCCTTGAATGTAAAGGTGGCTGTGTACCGAGCTGTAATCATATATTTGCTTACTTACCGTAGTGAATCGTTAGTACCCTACAAGAAACACCTGAGGGTTCCGAGAGCATACAGCAACGTTATCTAAGACATATAATGGGCATGTGAGATAGATAATGGGAACAAATGAAATAAAGTTCTCGGTGGGGCGAACTGTTTGTTGATAGAGTTTCTTGTGGGGAGAGGGCGTCTTTGTTGGGCGGGGCATTTATGGATGACTGTTGTCTACAAATGTGTATATTATATGGTCAACTGACCTCAGATGAATGAAGGCAAAGAGGTTAGAAACTTCTCCTCTCCAAGAAATATTAAAGAGAGTTAATGTTAGTCATCAATGGGAGCTGATTGCCTTTAACAGAACCCAATGGAGACAACTAGTTCATCAGTATCAAGGAGTGATGCCTAGAAACATTCGACCTTATGGCCAGTTCGAATATCCGGAATGTAGTCCCGTCAACTTATCTAAAATAGTCTCTTGAAAAAGAAAGAATAAACAAACTCCTTTTCGAATATTCGGCTATGTATGTCGATAGCTATGTATATCGATGTCGTCGAAGTAAAGTCACAATCTTGTCCTATTTAGCACTCTCCTCTTCATTCAGAGTAACTATTACATCACCATGAATGAGCCTATAAACCATTGTGCCGCCACCTAGATGCGGATGTGATTATAGAAGATTTCCCTGTAGTCGCTAATATGCTGGGGAACAAATAAAATCAATTAGTCCGTCCCAAAAAGTCGACTCATGCTTGAAAGGTTTCTCTGAACCATTTTCGCGCAGATGTTCTTCATCCCCAATTTATTGGTCAACGTGTGAGGAATGGTTGTATGAGTCAAATTCAAGTCTTCCTCCATTATTCTGACCATCAACAGATGATCATATCACATGAGACCTTAGATTATGTAGTCATTTTCATCTCTTCTTGCAGTTGAAGGCTTTCAGCTGCGAGGTTCATCAATCGAGTCTCGACCTTCTGAAAATATCTTAGAGTACCTGAAAACTACTATTTCCATAAGCATATTAATATTTAGCAAAATTTCCATCGCACTATGCCGAAGTCTGAAACAAACTTGATCGTTGCTCGAAATACTTGTAACTTATTTTCAGAACTCAGTAGAAAAATTGGTACAGACCATCAAGTGATTCTAGCTAGTTTAAGGTTGCGCTGAAGACACATCAGATGTTAGAGTGACTCCTTTCCAAAGGAGAAGCCAACAGTGTTCCAAGATCGAACGCTGTGCTCGGCATACGAAACACGGTATTACCTATTAGGCATATTGTAGTACTCACTTGAATAAACAAACGACTAAAGTATAAAGATTTGTCCTGAAATATTAATCCGTTTTCAGCAGTGGATTCACACAGAGTTCAAAATTTTATTAACTAGTTTTTAAACTAACTAATGAGGAAAACTTGCAGAAAAAGGGTGCATGCATCTCTTATTTCCATTATATAGATTTAGTAACAAATTTAAACTTTTTTGAGGTAACTGATGCACATCGGTGTAGACGAAATATTTTGTAGTCCTAAATCCGAAAATGATAAGCTAATTACTGTAACATGTACAGTCTTTTTTCCAGGCGGTCGGTGGTGGAGAAAAAGCAGACGTGTAAAATTTATGCAACGACATTACTCAGGATTATCTGAATAAAAAAAAATTACATGAAATGTCATACAGCGATAAAAACGTTCACTTTTTACTTTTTTGTTCTGTAGCATCATCTTCTTTTAAAAACTAGCAGTAGTCGCCTAACATAGATGAGTTCCAGCGTCCCTGCTATCATCGTCCTGATGGTGAAACCTATCTCCTTGTTCGTCGCTTACTGCACTCAAATTTTCCGGAAAAAATCCAAATGGGAGTGTAAAAAATGAATTTTTAAAGCAATTTGACACCCTAGTATTTCATAGGCTTTTAAGAGTTCATCCTCATAGAGTTCATTTTTATAGTTTTCATCTTTCATTTTTCTTTGCCCAGAGATCCTTTCACTATACTTACAAAACACTTCCAACCTGCCAATACCATTTCATTTAATTTTTCTTGAAAACGGAAATCATCTAGAAGCTTCCTTATTTGAATTTCAATAAATATGATTTCTTTTAGTTTTACCTCACTTAATTGAGGAAAGATTTCTTTCAAGTACTTGAAACCATTATCTTTTTTGTCCATGGCTTTAACAAAGTTTTTCATTAGTGCAAGCTTAATATGGAGAGGCGGAAGAAGCACCTTTTTTGGGTTAAAAAGGGGGACATATTTTATGTTTGAAATGCCAGGTTCAAAAGACAAGTTTAGTTTTCTTTTGTTGCCTTACTGTCCCATGGACACAAAAAAAAGGAATACTTTGTAAAACCTCTTTGAAGTCCTAGGAATATACCTATCACTTTTAAATCCCCACAAATATTCCACTGATACTGTTCATATATAATGTGATTTAGTATGGTTGCTAAGTTGTCATAAGTTTCTTTCATTGTCACTGAATGGGCTAAAGGAATAATTCGGTTTTTTTTCGATTATGAAGCAAGATTGCGTTTAGGCTGTATTTCGACAAATCTATCAAAATAAGCCATTTGGACGATACATGTTCCATAGTAAACTCATTCATTATACAATTAATATCACAACAGACACATAGCGATTCTTCAGTTTTATAAAAACTTGAAAATATTAAATTCCGTTTTCGATAAAGTGAAACATTTGCATTTTTACACAATAGGTTTCACTGTTGAAGTTTGGAACCAAGAAGTTACGATTTTTGTTTTGGGAAATCTAGGTCACGTACCAAATAATTTAATTCATTCTGAGTTATTAAGTGAGGTTCACTGGTAGTTGTTAAAAATGTTTGGTAACAACTGGTGTTCTCACTCTCAAGTCTCAGAAGAATTAGATTCACCGGGAAACATGTTGTCCAGATTTAAAGAAGCAATCGGTAACGGTAGTTCCTCGCTATGAGGAACTGGCCTAAGTTCAGAAGGCAAATTTGTGCCTTTGCTTTTGTGAAATCCCTTCTGTTTTGAGTAATAAATTACTTACATCAGTTACTTACAATCACTTACATGGTCAGTAGGTTCTCTCCACACCTTATTAACAGCAAACAGCATAAAATTTTTCTTGCGATGCATCCATTACACTAAACATAAGGAACCCAAATAAAATATAAAAGATATCCTTTTTTGACTTCCTCGGATATAGATCTAATTAGTGACTTTAAAATAAATCGTCCACATATATAACAAAACTTATCCGCTGAATTTTTGCAAAATCGACGACTAGAACTTGCCATTTTATATAAAATCGACTTAAACCCTTGAGTGCTCTGTAAACGAGATAGAAACAAACTAAACTATAGAAAACAATAAAACTGCCGTTGAAGGTTCGTAGAATACGGTAGAAATACCCCCTCTACGGTCTAGTGGAAATTCCCGCATTGTCCAGTCTAAAGTCAGGTACAAATAATTTCAATGGTACCATTATATAAAGGAGAAGCAGGTGATTGAAAATGGGCCTTGCTGGGCCATTTCTGTGAAAAGGTGTTTTAACAACTACCTTAATGAAACGCAAAAAGAGCAATGTTACAAAAATCATGTCGACCTGTGTTATCAAATCATTTCTGTTAGTTTCTACGTGCATTATATTTTTTTTTTCACAGCAAACTTTCCTTCATATTTTTCTTTATCTAATCGATTCGGTATAATTATTCGACCCTATGTCATAATATGCAGGCGGTATATTAAGCTTGAAATACAAAATTAAATAAATGAATGAAAATATGTTTAGCAAATTAGCTGGAAATTCAAATCAACCATTTCGAAATTGCTCCTTATTCTGGTTTTAAAATTACCAATTATTGGCATAGTTTCGGAACGAGGGAAAACCCGACCTAACCGAGAAATGTTATTAAAGCCGCAACGCAAAGAAGGAAAAGAGTAATAAAATCAAAGGCCAATCAAAATTACCTTAAACGAAAACGTTTTTAAAAAAATTTATTAAAGATTCCTTGATAAATTTTTAAACTATGTAATATTTAACGAATGGTTGTAATTTAATTGTTAAGTAAGCGTTGTAACAACCTATCTTAATACTAATACCAATAATCACATGTTTATATGTTTAAGTTTATTTACATGTTTTGTTCAGTACATAAGGCATTTAATATAACGTAAAGAAATGAGACTCAAAAAGGTATACGCGGATCATTTGAAAAGTTCTCAATTTGACACAGAGATGGCGTAAGTTTATAATATATGTCATGTATAATTTGTTGGATGGCGTGCTGTGAAATTTTCTGAAAAAAATGAAATTGCAGCTATTATAACGTACTTTGTTAACACTTACGGGCATTTAAAGGTGGTAATTGGTAATTGGTAATTCAAAAAATTATTTTTAATCATGGGTGTACCTCCATCGAAAATACCCAACAATCACTACGACTGACAAAATCATCACAAAAATCCACAAGGTCGAATAGATTGATTTCCGATTGAAGGTACGCGAGCTTGTTAAACCAGACCACTACATTTTACACAATTCTAAACTGGAAGAGATTTACCATAAAATAGGCAAATCACTGTCTTTAAAGTTCTCGACGTGCGTTTCGCGAACTATGTTATCATCATCCGTCCGCTATATATATATGGTCCGCTATTTTTCAAATTGACTTTCTTCACTTGGGTACCCTTTAAATCATTTCTTTTTAGCCGGTTTTTAACAGTTTTGAAAACATTAAAAAATTCCGATACCGTTTAACCCTGCCTAAATGATAAAACTTTTCCCATTCATTTAACATGGGTTTTTATTTTTTTTTTTCCCGCATATTTTATTGATTATGTTACTAAATATTCTTGATTCTGTTTCTACTGTGATCCTTTTAGATGGACAAATTTTGTACAATTTTTATATTGGAGTCAAAATTTTGTTTTATAAGTTTTATAGTGTTAGTGTTATAATGTAATAATAATAATAGGCAGAGGAAAGCTCAGGACCGCGCGAGTTGGAAGCAAGGAGATGCTCTCCATCATAAGTGTTTTTTGATATGTTCCCTCTATCCTAGTTTTGCAGTATCGACTGTATCACCATCCTGTTGAAACCAATAAACATCAGCGACTCCTATTTGAGGCAAGCAAAAGTTTTCATCTATACAAATGTATATAACGCTCGGCGTTTACGATACATGTTCGTTCTTAGTTGTCAGTGACTTTCTCACTTTGGAGAAGCCTTTCATAAAGTAATCGCAGTTTTTCTGAGTCCGAATAACGTGAATTTTGTTTATTAACAAGTCCATTTAGGTGAAAATGGGCCGCATCAGACATCCACAATTTCTTCATAACGTGTTTACGTGCATCTGCATGTGTATTTGGAAGGCGGGATTGAATTCTAATCGCAACGAAATCATGAGAGTTAACCTCTTGCGGTAGCTGGATTTTATGTGGATGCATATGGAGGTCTTGTTTTAGTTTCAGTTGACTAGAGCGTTGTCGGGTTGAAATTCCTAGAGCTTCCTGAGTACTTGCCCTTACTCTTCGGGTGTTTTCAGGTGATCTACCTGTTTATAGTCTGTTTTGTCTTCTAATACTACCCGCAGACTCAGTCTACAAAAATGTGGCTACCAATTTCTGTATTGTAAACTCGAAAGGTACGTCAAAATTGACGCTGTGTTGAAATAATGCTTCTTCCATTTTCAAAGTTAACTGTAACATTTTTTTTTAATTTGCAAGTGAGTGAAGTTGCATTTTGAACAAAATTTAATGAATCAAATTGAAACAAAATAATGAATGTACAGTTTTGTGATCATTTTGGTGAAAAAAACCATTGTATTGTATCATCAACCTTTTAAGTCATGTCATGCTGCATTAAGAGATGATTAAACATGTGATTTGGTATATTGCAAAAATCTTCTTCTTCTTTGTGTGGTGCTAGAGTCCGTCAGTGAGTCATCACCGCATTCAACCTTCGCCTCCAACTGGATCGGTCTCATGTAGCCCCTTGCCAGTTTTTGATATGCAGCGGTCCTTCATTATCCTGGAATCGTGTATTTGGTCTCTTTTTCTGTTACCCTCTATTCGCTTCTCCTTGATTTTTCTCGGCATGCAGTTTTCTGGCATTTTCGCCACGTTGCTCGCACATCTTATTCGCTGAATCCTCACATAATCTACATTTCTTGTTCAATTTCAATCTAAGGTTTCTTTGCAACAATTGTTTTCCGGGGTGGAACTGCTAGACCCACGCTCAACACCCTAATCAGGAGGACCGGGGACTCTTCTGTAAGGGTTACCTTACCTTAGGTAACGGCACCGGAGATTCACCCTTATTTTTCTTCGTTAGCTGCATTCTGCATATCTAATTGTACGTTCTGATAGGACTACGGCACACGATGCGGACGTGGATGTAGGATTTTTTGGTGTATCTTTATTAGACTGTGGGCTTTGTTCAAACAGTTGTAAAAACTTCTTTAGTATAAAATAGGAATTTTATCAAATAAACTAACATTTTACGAATTTATGGTAATTAATCTCGCATATATTCGTTTTTATATATTTAATCAATGGCATGGAAGTATTCACAGGTGGTATAATATTTATTAAAAAGAAACTGGTCTTCATTTTTATTCGAAAACAACACATTTGTATGACTTTTTTCGTCTGATAAATGTATTTATGTACTCCTAAATTTTGTACTTTTATAAACGCCTATATTCATGACCATGGTCGGAGTCTCATTAATTATATTATTGACGTCATTTCACGACCGACGAACTAACTAGTTAATCATTTTGTCACCGTCGCCCTATAAAACATAAACAATAGTCGTCAAATGGATCACTTCTTCAATACATCATTAATCTTAACTTTTCCAGAAAATATTCTTATCTTATTTTCACGGAACTTTATCAAAACACTGATGACTTCATCTTTTAATCTTTTGTTAATATTTTCAGTAAAGATGTAATTACTTTGACGTATTTCAGTTGTTTTGATTAATTTTACGTTGTTATATTGACAAGTGTTTTAATAAATTCCAACAATTTTTAGAATGCTAATTTCAAAACTTTTAAATTTAAATGTGTCAATGGCTCGGTGTTTTTTAATGGTCGATGGTTTTTTATTCCAAATTTATAGATTAAAAAATCCACGTTTTGCTACACAGCTTATTTTTCTTTCTCCGCGTATATGTATATTCTGTGTCGCCGTGTATGTCGTTTTTTTGATACTATTCAATATCATATTTTATTTAAGAGTTAATATACTTTCAATCTACAGTATAATCTCCATCCTTATTGACTATTGTCGCTAATCTCTTTGAGAAATTTTTTATTCCTTCTTTGAAAAATGAGGGTGATTTTCATGTAAAATATTCTTCGAGTGCTGTTTTGATAGCTGTCGCAGTAGTACTTTTTTTCCACGAAGAAAATGTTCCCTAGATCTGAAAATATGGTAATCTGGAGGTGCAGCATCAGGAGAATACGGTGGGTGAAAAAGTATTTCCAGCCTAACTCTTTAACTTTTCCTTGAGTGGTTTTGGTACTGTGAGGTCTTGAGTTCTCGTACTGCAGTATAACACAAGTTGACGTGACAAAGTTGACGTGACATAGGTCAGTGAGACTTCAGTCACGTCGTCCAGGTGCACTGGGGTTTGGGGACGTGGTAACTGTTGCTGAAGTTGGAAGAGGATGCTGGTCTGAGTGTTGATCAGCTCCATTATCTGCTGCATCTCGATCGCGAATCCTGCCGCAAACGGGGCTAGAGCTGCATGGATTGGAACCGGCTGTGGAGACGGCGTGTTCGTGGCTGGTATCCTGGTGGGTCTGGCGCTGCATCTGGAGAAGTTCGCGGTGTGTGAACCCCCGCAGTTGCAGGATGTAGGTAGTTGGTTTTTGTCCAGCTTGAAGTCTATTCTATGGTGGTTTTCCGCGCATTTGACGCATGCTGGTTCGGCTTTACACTGGGTGTTTTTGGCATTTGAAGCACTAGCGTACTTTGTTTAGGTTGTGCTGCACCTCAATTTTCACGGGCTGGCGCAGGAGGCAGTTGAGTTGTAAGATATTTGATTCGCTTTCAGGGATTGTGGCTTGCACAATCGGGATTGGTTTTCTCTGATTGGTTTGCTAACGGACGATGGTGGTCGGGTGGAAACCCAATCTGGTGAGGTCAGCTCTGATTTCGTCGTTTGGAATAGATTCCAACACGCCTCGTAGGAGAACGCGCAGGTGTCGGGTTTATCTTGATAAGGCGTAGAACTGGTAGCTCTTGTCGGAGAAATGCTGTGTCACGGCAATCTTGTCTTTTTCCGCGAGGGGTTCGAATAGTACGTCCTCTGGTGTGGTTTTGGCAGTC
Organism: Cosmopolites sordidus; assembly: GCA_031761425.1. NCBI lineage: Eukaryota > Metazoa > Arthropoda > Insecta > Coleoptera > Curculionidae > Cosmopolites > Cosmopolites sordidus. The sequence continues at coordinate 188,918 of JARFXV010000124.1, forward strand.
TCCACTGCCACGTTGTTATTGTCGAAGTGGTTAATGGCTTCGAGGAAGATCGACTTATCCTGAAGGATGATCGGCGTTGGTTTTTCAGTGGCACCCGTGGTTGATGTGGGTGCCGCTCCGTATGGAGGATCGACCGCCGGAATCGGCGGGTCTTGTTGTTCGGGGTTTTCCCGGAGGATGGAATCCGTTGTTTCAGCGAGTTCGGCCGAAGGTGTGTCTTCTTCGGCGCGTTATCTGGCTTTCTTTCGCCTCCGCCGTCTGGATCTGGCGGACACCTGTTGGTTTTCTTCGGGTTCGGAGCCCGATGAGTGATTGTCGTCTTCGTGAGCCTCTTCTTCGGGTGGTGGTGGTGTAGTTTCGGGTTTTTGGGTTTCCTTGAGAAAGATCTTATTGTAGATCTCGAGTGCTTCGACATATTTCATTACTTTTTCGTTCGCAGATGTTAGTGCATCTATTAACAGCTGTTTGAGGGCAAGTCTTTCTTCCCACTCTTTTTTGTCGGTGGTAATTGATTTTACATCGAGTTGGATCTTTGCGAGAAGGTGTTGTGTTTCTGGCAGTTGCTGCTGGTGGTTTACTTCGCAATGGTTGAAGTGGTCTCGATAGAGTTCGCAGGCATCTGCCAATTGGTGTTTTGACATGAGCATGATTTCTTGGTCTTAGAATTTGAAAAGTTCATTGGCCATCGCGTCGACGAGGACAAGTCCGCGAGCGCGACTACTAACGTATACTAAACGATTTCCGCACCGGTGTGAGGAGCGCAGGAGCGATCGAAACGCGTTCGATCTCAACGGCTGCCTGGACTGAACTACGCTAGGAGGGTGAAAAACCTCTGTATTTTTGTTTCAGACGTCGACATAAGTTCGACTGATGAAGGTCATATGATCAGAAAGTGGTCTTGGTATGTTAACATGTAGATTTTCCTGGACAGAATAAACGTTTGAATTATTCTTTCGGAAGTCAATCCGTTCGTTTAAGAAATTTTTCATTGTTTACGGCTTTTCGCCAAAATCTCATGTGACATTTACAAATATTTGCACTCTTGGTAGACAGCTTCGAACTGATGGTCGGATCCTCGAGGGTCGCGGTTTTGTTGCCTACAGTGTGCAAACTACAATTTCTTTAATGGTCATAGTCATTTATCTCTTTTCTTATTTTAAGGATTATATTTTACATCGTCACACGATTCTGCGAGTAAACAGGCAGTTCCATATAAAGAAAATACCCTAAATTCCACATATATCCTCGGGGGTAAAATACTTACCGTTAGGTATTTACAGCCTAGTAACAGTAATAATAACAATAATCTCTAAGAAAAAGTCTTGAACCTAAAGGTATCTCAGAAATTTTAAATTGACAAGGATCACCTGTGACCATCACTATTTGACATGATGGTATTAATGTTTTTTTTTTCTAAATTATTACAATGTATAACATAAGGCCTTTAAAATAGTTATTATTTACAGTTAAACTATATAAATAATTTTCGTTTTAACATTGATTCACGATAAAATCCTCATTAATGATATACCTTTAGAATTAATCCTACCCAATGGTTTTTGAATCAACTACAAAAATGTAATGTGTCGGAATTAATGTCACTAGTAACATTTCTAGAGCAAAAGTTTCATTATTAATTACCTTTGTATATAAGAAAATCTAACGTTGATAGAAAACAAGAAATTGAAGGCCGAAAAGAGTTTTACCGAAATGTCAAACTATAATTCTTTTCCTTAAGCGATATATTTTTGTGTCTGCCCACAAATCTTGTGGTATAAGTAAACGCTTTCATTTGTAAAAGCGAAAGATGGCCATTAATATCATCAATTCTGTTTTGGACATTATTTTACGACCGATGAAATAACTATTTAATCACTTCGTCACCCTCGGCCTATAAAATATATAGAACAAAAGTCATTCAACGAATTACTTATTTAACGCATCATCAATCTTAACTATTCGACAGAATATTTTATCTTATTTTCGCAGAGCTTTATTGACAGCTCAGGAACTCGATCATGTGTGAATGTTCGGTTATTGATTGAGTATATTTCAAATGTTTTCATTCCGTTTAATTTTACCTTTTATTAAATTCCAGTAATTCTTTAAATAATAATTTTCGGATTAATTCATTTAAAGGGAGCAGTGAACCCTATAGTAAGAATTTATTTCGTGAATTCATTCTCAATTTGATTGTATTATTGTATTTAATGAAATATCGCTCGTTCAATTTGTATGATAATTTATTATCGATTTCGAAAACGAGAACGAATCGTAATCAAAATTCAGTAACAAATTCGCCCATGCTCCGCGTGGGTGCTTTGCATATTCCCTCAGCCGCCACCAAAACGTCATTCCAGTCCTTCAGATTGAACAAGACTAATGATGGCTTAATGTCAAAAACTGGCCTTGGAAGACGCTTGCTGATGTTTTGGCGGCATACCAAGTATGGCGGTTAATGATTCTTAACTTTTTCTTAAAAAAACGACGTTCACTATGGCAGAAAGGTAAAAAATGGTTTACTCAAACTATGCGTCATCGCTGGCTGCACATTTTTTCCATATCTTTGGCAATTAGTGGACGCTCTCCCAGAAAACCGCACATATTTTGAGTTGTTCAGGTCAACAAATAATTTTTTGACATCTCCGTAATTGTTGAAGTGTTTCATGGAAAGTGCGTGAGACATCGATGAAAACAAGTAGTAGTCGGAAGGGGCCAAGTCTGGTGAGTAGGACGGGTGGGGCAAGAGTTCACAGCCAAGTGCAGAAATGCTGTCTCTGACTGCTTTCGTTGTGATGGGGCGTTGTTATGCTGCAAAAACACTGTTCCGTGTGTTGTAGTCTATTCTGGTCGCTTTTCGATCAATGCATGGTTCAAATTGATCATTTGTTGACGGTAGCGAACGGTATTAACTGTTTCACCGGATTTCAGAACCTCATGATACACGATACCCTTCTGATCCCAACAAATGCACATTATTGTCTTCTTTCTAAAGCGATTGGGTCTTGCTATCGATGTTGATAGTTGTCCTGGGTCAATTCATGATTTTCTACGTTTTGGGTTCTCGAAATATATCCATTTTTCGCCTCCAGCCACGATCCGATGCAAAAAGTCTTGCCTTCCTGCCGAGAACGCAAAACCGTTTTTTGTTTTTCCATCTGCCTGTCGTTCAACTGATATGGTATCCATTTTCTTACCTTCTGGATTTTTTTCCATGACATATAGACGATCACAAATGACTATACGATTCGACAAAAATTAAGATGTTGAGGTCTTCGTGCGCAATTGGCTGATGATCTGAACTCAAAATTTCTACGAGCAAGAAAGTCACAAGCTTCCAAACCGCTCGGAAAAATGTGTAGAGCGTGAAGGAGACTATGTCGAAAAATGTTCAATAGTTTTTTTTTGTAATATATTATTTTATAAATAATAAATATGTATAAAACAATTCCGGTTTATATTTCATTCACCCTCTTAATAACAAAGGAAATCTTCGTCTTCTTTCTTCGTATTCACAAAGGTAATCTTCTTTCATTCAAAAATTTTGATTTGGCACGCATAAGGTGCGCGTATTATAAGGTGCGTTATGAGAGGATTCCCCAATTTGGATGATATTGTATCCATCCTCATATCAAATAAATGTCAATTAGCAATCATCTTCGACACAATACTATCTGTAGAAGTAACAAAAGCGATTTAAGTTTTTTTTTTACTTGAGGCAGGGTGTACGAAAATCTTGAATACCCTAACAGTTTTATTGTTTTGCACTAAAATAAAATATGTTCTTTACTATTATTTATTTCAGCTGTATAATCAGAAACTCATAAATGCAGCCCACGAAAATTTTATATAAATAATTTTAACACGCTCAGCCTACGTAATATAGAACAATAATACTCCAATGAACCACTCCATCAATCCGTCGTTAATCTTAATTTTTCAAGAAAATATTCTTATCTTATTTTCACAGAATTTTATTGATGAACTTGTTATTAATTGACGATTTTTTTAATCCCACAAAACCAGCCAGTAATTCATCGAAGACGTTTTAGATATTCCCATATTTTTTGTTAAAATAAAGAATTTTCTAATCATCAGAACCTTCAAACGGAATATAACTCATAGACTCTTGTGATCAGTACATCATCTGCGTGGAACATTGGCGAATTGGGTTTTAGAGCAATTGGAAAGCGGCCGGCACTTTGGCTAAATTATTTTTTCGTCGAAGCGCACTTCTGGCTTAATGGATTTGTGAACAAACATAACCGCAACCGCAGGATTTGGGCCCAAGAAAATTCCGAATTAATTGAGGAGTTACTTTTTCATCTCCAAAAAATCACTGTTGGAGCTGAAGGAGTGATAGGACCTTATTGTTTTGAACGCGATGATGAAAATCGCGTTACTGTTAATAGTGAATACTGTAGCAATATGCTAACAGAATATCTTTAACCTGAAGTGATAAATATGCATATAAACAATGTTTTGTTTAAACAAGATGGTGCGAGTTGTTACATATCTTGCCAGATAATCGATTATTCGAAGAAAAGTTTCCTGGACTTGTTATTTTGCGACATGGCAATGTCAACTGGCTATCAAGATCATACGATTTCACGTCCTTGGAATATTTTTGTAGGATTATGTTAAATCTCTGGTTTACAGAAATAGATCCTGAAAAATTCTTGACCTTAGCACTTTAACCCCTAATCCTATTGCGAAAACAGATATACGCCCAAACTGGAACCTATTTTAAGACAGGTTGTTTTTAAACTTCTTTACGGAAAAACTAAAAGACATTTAGATATTTGTTTAACGTTTCACTTGTCATTTAATGGCATGTTTAATTTAGGTACGCACAGTTTACATGAATTATGATGCTACGCTTCATTTATATATATATATATATATATATATATATATATATATATATATATATATATATATATATATATATATATATATATATATATATATTATTATTATTATTATTATTAGGTGCGTATAGACCCGGTTGGATCACGCAAAGCATTCTGACTCATTTTCGAGTGTTCTTTCTGATCCTCCCCACCTCTCTCATCCTTTCTCCGTGGATTCTCTTTCTTTCCTCCGTCCACTTTGTTCCTGATCTCCTCGAAACTTCTTTCTCTGATGCAACGTTCCACATATGTATTTTGTTTCTGTGCGTTCTTCTATCCTCAATCTCTGTCGGACCCATTTGTGCCTTTCCCAGATCAGCTCTCACTTGTGTGATCCATGGTACTGTTGACTTGACTCCTTATATGTATGTAAGAATTCTGTTGATGAGTCTTGTCGGTGGGAGTCTACTGATATGTCCATAGAATTTCAACCTTCTTTTTCTTATGTCCGCCGCTACGTTGGACATTCTCTCTGTGGTCTTTCGAGAATGTAGTCTGTATCCTTCCTCTGTCAGTTTTGGGCCGAGAATTGTTCTCATAATTTTGCATTCTACTTTTAGTATATTTTCTATGCCGCTTTTTGTATGAAGTGTAAGTGTCTCGCTTGCATATAGTTCGTCTGGTTTGATTACTGTGTTGTAGTGTCTTATTTTTGCGTATGTGGATAGGCATTTCTTATTGTAGATATTGTGTGTCTTGCCGTATACCCTCTTCATCTTCTGTAATCGAGTCTTCTGTGCTATTTTCTCTCCTCCTGTGGGTTCGAGGATCTCGCCAAGGTATTTGAAGTGAGTGACCCTATTTATTTTGCCGTATTTGGTGTTCAAATTTTGGACATCTAATTTTGAGCAGAAGAATTCGGTTTTTTGAAAGGAGATTTGTAGGCCAACTTTCTCTGCACATTCCTTGAGGATTTCGATCTGTTTGGTTGCCTTTTTTCTGTTGTCTGCGAGTATGGCTAGGTCGTCTGCAAAGGCCAGGCATGATATTTCTATGTTGTTTTTGGACCGTCCGAGTCGTATTGGTTTCCATTGTCCTTGATTTTTCAGTTCTTTTTTCCATTCCCTTATGACTTTGTCCAGGACCAGGTTGAAGAGGAGTAAGGATAACCCATCTCCTTGGCGTACTCCAGTTTTAATCAGGAAGGGTTCCGAAATTTCTCCCATAAATTTCACCTTAAGGGTTGTGTTAGTCAGTGTCTGCTTGATTAATCGTTGTGTTTTGGGGTCGAGTCCTTGTTCTTCTAGGATGTTGAACAAAGATTTTTGGTCGATCGTATGCTTTCTTGGAGTTCACGAACGTGCAGATAATTAGGACGTTTCTGATAGCTTTGTATTTCAGTATTGTTTTTAAGTTAAATATTTGTTTAGTGCATGAGCGACCTGGGCAAAAGCCTGCCTAGTACTCGCCAATTTTGTGTTCTAATTGTTCTTGTGTTTTCTGGAGAAGGCTGGTCCTCTGGAGAGGATCTCCTCTGGGAAGGTAAAGGTAAAGTGTTAGGGTTAGAGGCGCATCAGCAACTAGGCTATTTAGCGACTGGACCTACAGCTTAACGTGGGTTCCGAACCACGGTCATCAGCTTCCGACAAACCCAGGCCAGCATCCCCCTCGGGCTATAAACCCTTGGTTATGTGTCTACCCATAAGTCTATCAGGAAACCTACCGACTGGCGAGTGACCAACGTAGAACACTTCTCAGAAGGCATCCGTCCTTACTCAGCCTTTAACTGGCGTGACTGAGGGGTAATTCATAATCGGATTTTACACTCTTGCCTTGAAACAATCACAAACATTTAATACACATTATATTATATAAGTACTGTTTATTCAACGGCTTACAAACAATTAGACTATTTGAAAGTTACTTTGTGAGTGTCAAAAAAACAATTTAGCGGAATATTTTTTTATGTATTAAATATAATATACTTAGGGCTTAACGTCTTAAAGGACTTAAATTAGTACTCGACATCGGGCCTCTAGGATGCATACCACCAAACAAAGACTGGTGGTATAATAGGAGATTATTTGTTCTTCAAGATAGACACACTACACAATTATCATTATGCCTCACTTTAAAGTTCTAACGGTTTTATTGGGCAACCCTTTAGTTAAAAATTAATTAGATTAATGTTTTGCAAAGTAAATAATGAACATGCATTGATGAACTAATTTACTCGTCGGCTATTATTGTTTGTTTGATAGATCAAAGCTGTTCAGATTACTTCATTGTCTGTAAAATAACGTTAACAATTCAATTAATGAGATTTAAACCCCCTTTTCCCGATTTTCCAAGTTCTCGGAAGACTACCTTAGATATATCATTCGGTTTACTGCAATAGATTTAAATTTAATTTATTATTAGTCATCAAAACAACAAGCATCAAATTATAAACGACGTTCTTGTGTAACAGTAACAAACAAAACACGGAAAATTCAACAGAACAAGAACTTTTCCGGAAAGCTGAAGCAAAAATATAATGGTTATTATTTTCCTGTCTTCTATGATAAACGACCAATGATATATCTTGAAAAAAAAATATAGTAGACAGTCATATATAGTTCGTTCACGTTTCAAGAGAGACAAACAAAGCATTAGACAAATCAATATTTTATTGTATCAAATAAAATCAAAAATGCTCGAAATAGTTATGTTTATATTTTCGTAAACCTTCTCCAGGTATTTGGCTTACTTAACTGGTACAGACCTCTTATATCAGAGGTTGCCAACCTCTTCAATCTGTTGAGCTGCTTTAATAATATTTAAATAAAGAGAGATATTTAAACTTTTTTAATACAATAATGAAAACACAGTTTGGACTTATAAGATTTATTTTACTATAACTCTATTATACATTACATATGATGTACATACAATATACAAATCGTATGTAAATAGATAATGAAATAAATAAATAAATAAATCTTTATTTAGCATATGCAGCTAATAGTAACAAAACAAAATCAATATACAAAAAAAATAAAAGTTGGAAATCTTAACAAAAGAAAATACAATCAGAAGGCAATAACTAACACTGTTTAAATGATAAAACACTCTATTGCTTCAAATAATAATTTAACAGTCTATTAAATACATGCACATTAGGAGCGCTCCCTATGTGGGCGGGCAAAGCATTGAAGAGGCAAACGCCTTCCCAAAACAATGTCTTCTGGAGAGCAGTAGTTCTCACAATGTTGTACCAAAAAAGTATCCAAATGATTGGGCAACAAATTATGTTTTATTTTATATATCAATCGAATGTTAGCCCCTTCAATGGCCCGAGCAACTGAAAACCAATCCAATGACCGCAACATTACCTCTATCGGTGTATACCTATTACAGTTCAATAGTACACGCATAGCCTTGTTCTGCTGTATTTGAAGTCTACCAATACTCTCCTTATTATATGATATCAGCACAGACATACAATAAATAAAATGGGGTGAAACTATAGTATTTTATACAAGCCTCTTCGACCAGGGTGATAAATGTGACGATATACGACTAAAAAACCCAATTTTTTCCCAATCTTTCTACATAGATAACTGACATGATTACAAAATGTTAACTGAGGATCCAACAGGACTCTAAAGTACTTAATTTCATTTACAATTTCAATATCACAATAATTTATATTTATTTTTAACCTTAACTCATTAAATCTTTTGCAGTTTTGCCTATTATCATGCACCTTGTTTTCAGTTCGTTTAGTGTAAGTTTGTTTTTGCATAGCCATCTAAATAGTATTGCCAGTTTACTATTCAATGTTTCAACCACTTCAGGCAAATTTTACCCAGACACACATATGAGAATATCATCTCCAAAAAGACTAATAAAGCATTAATCCAATAATGTAGAAATATCGTTGACAGATATCAAAAACAGCACCGGACCCAAAACACTATCCTGAGGAACTCCTCAAGCACTTTCCCTCTTTGCCGACACTTTTCCCTCAACCCTCGTCCTATGATGTCTGTCTGTTAAATAACTCTTGATCCATTTCAAGGCTTTTGATCTTACACCATAACTTAATAATTTTTTACACAGTATATCCCCGTCAATATGTCTGTAATATAATATATATCTGAAAAACAATCACACTTTTAACGCAACGGCATATAAATAATAAAAAAATAACGTCTTACTTAAATTTAAATAAAAGCAAATGTAGATCAAAATAACATTTTAATGAGAAGGCTGACACTCAGACTCCTCAACAATTTTTTTTTTAATATTGCTGGTATAGTTTATTATAGCCATTATAGCCATTCGAATACAATTATCCAAGTGTTCATCTGTAAATCGGTTATGGTATTTGCTCTTAATTACTTTCATATTGGAGAAAGAAGCTTCACACAAATAGCTCGCACTGAATAACGCTTTCACTTTTAAGGCATCGCTAACTAAAACTGGATATTTGTCTTTACTTGCTGAAAGCCAGATACATTTTGTATTTAACTCCAAGGATTTTAAAGTTTGGTTTGGTTGTAACTGATTTTGAGATATCTTTTCTGAAATAGGGAAGTGCTTGGTGTCGGGGTCGATTAGGTTTTCTTCCCAAAACTCAAGCTTTTTGGTGAACGCTTTTATGTCAGAAATCATTTCCGTTAATTCTGTGTCTCTCCTTTGAAGCTGTAAATTAAATTCGTTCAATCTATCTGTATAGTCCACCAGAAATCCAAAATCTTCAAGCCAGGTCGAGTTTTCCAGTTCAGGAATGGTTTATCGCGTTGATTAAAAAAAAATCAACTAGAGCAGGTAGGAGACCATTAAAATGTTTGAGCACTTTTCCTCCAATCAACCATCGGACTTCAGACTAAGGAAATAAATCCCCGTATTGACAGTCTATTTCATCGGTCAGTTCTTTGAATAATCTTCTTTGTAACGACTGAGCTCTAACCTTGTTAACAATTTTTACTATCATTTTCATAATGTCGTTTAGTTTCAAAAACTTCCCGCATAATGCTTATTGGTGAATAATATAGTAATAAAAGAGGAATTGCGAAAAAGTATCATTCTTTTGACATAATGCCACAAGACCCTTTTCGGTACACACCATAGCTGGAGCTCTATCTGTTGTCAAACCTACCATTTTACATATTGGAATTTTCTTAGACGAAATAACATTTTTGAAATGAGAAAACAGGCCATGTTCTCTAGTATGCACTTTTAGTGGAATAATTTTCAAAAGTTCTTCTTGAATCATAAAATCGCTAAAAATCATCCTGACGAAAACAACCATCTGGAAAGTAACAACCGTCACCGTCAATCCGTAGATTCCTCAAATTGCAGGGAAACATAACTGCAGTTATCTAAGTCACGTGTTAACTTAAAAAAACATTACTACTCATTACTTCTACTCATTTCACCACTGTATTGGCAGAAAGTTGCATTGTTTTTATGGCATACACTATCTCTTATTTATTTTTAAAGTTAGGGAATAATGAATTATCACTTTCTAAAAATGCATGTTTTATTATTTTTCCTTCTTCATAAGGCTTCTTATTTTGTTCAGTTACCTGCGACACGCGATAGAAAGCTTCAGTTGCAGCCTTATTTTTGTCAAATACTTTTAAAAATGTTGATTGTTGTCAAATTAACTGACTTTTCAATTGTCTCAACTTTTCCTTTCTAGCTGTAGAATGTATATGATTTTTCTAAAATCAAAGGAACACTTTTATAGTGTCTATCATTTCCCTTTTTGGCATGCGGATACAAAAGCGTTACACAACAATCACACACTATTGCTTTTAATTTCTATAAAGAAGTATTGTTCTTTTGTATTGTTCTCCCACTTAAAATGGAAATGGTATGTCTTAACTTTTTTACTACTGATTGCCATACTTGTAATTGTAATTGTATGTTAACTGAACACTAAACGCAATGTCGTCGCAGAGATCTACTTATATATCCCGTTAAAGCAGCCGAGATCCTTCCTGATTGATCGATTGGTCGCTACTCGCTATAATTTTCTCGTCGGTTTCGCGGATTCTAGCATGGGGACATCAGCGGCCGATCTTCGGCACCTACGATGCGCTGATCAGGCCTTAATACGCAACAGTCTTATAATTTGGATATTTTTGTTTATAAAGATTGAGTTCGACGTCTGAGGATTGCTTATAGTAGTGAGCTACCGAAATTGTCCACGCGAGCTACCAGTCTAATATAAAGGGTTCTCCAATAAGAGTGTCATAACTTTAAAATGAGGCACAATGATAACTGCAAGTGATCTTGAAAATATTTTTTTAATGTTCCCTTCGGCTTCATCTGATGGGACGCATTCTGGAGAGAATTTTTCTTTAATCTCTCACACATATCGCGGAATATTTTTAATGGCCTGAATGTTTCGTTTTCGATGAAAAATTGTTCGGAGTTTATTTCTGTAAACGAGAAATTTAACATAACCCTACAAAAATAAAGTCAAGAGCATAAGATTGCATGATCTTGGTGTTCAGTTGACCTCACCATTTCATGGAGCAACGCATCCAGAAATTTTTTCTTGGAATAAATCGATAATCTACGCAGATGTGTGACAACTCGTACAAAACTGTCTTGTTGAAAGAAAACACCGTTTAAATTCACATTTATCAGTTCAGGGCAAACATATTCTGCTAGCATATTTCTATAGCATTCACCATTAACAGTAACACGTTCCATCATCATCTTCAAAAAAATAAGATCTTATAACTTCTTCAAGCAAAAACCGCACCAAACAGTGATGTTATAAGATGAAGAGGTAATTCATGAACCACAGTTATGCTTATTTACAAGCGTATTCACCCAGAAGTGCAATTTGACGGAAAAGATTTTTTTCCCAAAGTTGGGGTCGCGTTCCGATTTCTCTAGAGCTCAACTCGTGTATCTTGTATCTTTCCATGACTAATGGAGACAATGTTACTGAACACAGCATATAATGAGTGACATTTACATTTCAAACAGTGTTGCCGCAATTACTTTTCAACGTTCTGACACTCTTATTAATTTTTTATTGCAACATTGTCGTCGATTGTCTTATCGATTGCCTGGCAACATGTGTAACAAGTTGCACCGTCTTGTTAAAAGAAAACGTTGTTTATCTCCACATCTATCAGTTCAGGCCTAGGATATTATTTTAATGGTTATTCTTACAGCCTGCCTAAATCATGCATTTATGTTTGTTCACAAACCCATTAAGCTAGAAGTGCGCTTGGATGGTAAAGGTTTTTTGTTCTACGAATTCTACACGCTATTGAATCAGCACTCTATGAGTGTCATTGTTGTCGCTATTACATTCTGACACTATTATTGGGAAACTCTAGTTTGCCCAGCTTTATTGAAAGGTCTGAAACTCGATTTTATCTAAATTATTATAACAATGTTACTAACTGGTTATACTGATTAATGTTACTTCGCCCTTTCAACAAGTACTTTATGAAATTCCGATAATTATTTGATTATTAATTATAAGACACTTCGTCTTGCTTTCCATAAACCTTAAGACAGGGCTTCGTCACTGTATATCTCCATTTCGTAAGTCTCATCGAATTCGTTTATTATATACCAATTATTTTCATCCAAAGATTGATAACTAGATTTTAGTTCTAGTTATTTTTATGAATTCGTTAATGAATTTCGATAGTTTCTCAATATTGATTTTAAGATTGTTGTTTATTGTTACTTTAATAAGGTTTGCTATAACGCTGATTTTCACTGCGTTAGTTAACTGTTTTATCCCTTCCTAACATGGTATTGTTATATACTATACTATACGTAAAATATTGAATGAAATATTTGTATTGCTTTGGTTTTAGCCAATAGACCGTACACAATATTTTTGTCTATGTAAAAAGTGTGTAAGGGCTTTTACCCTTTGTACATGATAAGCGTTGGTTAATTGCTCTTTTAGTCTACTGTGTACAATCCAATGGGAAACTCCAACCTGTCGCGCAACACCTCGAGTATTTCTAGTAGAATTTTTTCAACAGATGTAAAATGTTTTCTTCAACTTTAGGGCCGTTTTCTCGCTGCCGCCCCCATTCTTGAAATTTTGGAGCCACACTGACCGAATCTCGTACCCCAAGCATTCGACCGAGTGTGGCACCAGGGCCTGAACTACAAGCTAGAAAAATATTTACCACAACAAATGACCCAAATTCTTCAATCATACATCACTAACCGTCATTTTAAAGTCAAGCATGGTGAAGAATATTCAGATCTTAAAAAGATATGTGCTAGAGTGCCGCATGGCAGCGTTCTCGGACCTGTCCTTTACTTGCTGTACACTAGCGATATCCCGCAGAGCGATGGAGTAGTGGCGGCAACATTCGCCAATGATACTGCTTTACTCGCTAGAGGAAAAGAAATTCAGTCAGCTACAAACAAACTCCAAACAGCTGTCAACTATATCATCAATTGGACAAAGAAATGTCGCATCAAATTAAATGAGGCGAAGTCGACCCATGTCAATTTCACCAACAGAAAATATAACTATGTACCGGTGACATGGATCATAACCAGAAAAGAATCTCACATGTCAACGAAGCAAAGTGTCTGGGCATGATGCAAAGTGAAGTGAAGTGATGCAATGCTGAAGCAAAGTGTCTGGATGCCAAGCTAAGATGGAAAACGCATGTGAAGAAGAAACGTGAGCAACGGGGTCTTAAATTCAGAAAAATGTATTGGCTACTAGGACGCCACTCCGTGTTGTCAATATACAATAAACTGCTTCTTTATAAGCGAATCCTGAAGCCTATTTGGACTTATGGCATCCAACTCTGGGGATGCACCAAGAAATCTAATGTAAAAGTAATTCAGACGTTCCAAAATAAAGTGTTTCGCACTATTGTCAATGTATATCCGAAATGAAAACATCCCCGGGACCTGAAAGTGCTTATGGTCGAAGACGAGATCAAGGCCTTTACAAGGAAACACCATAAGAAGCTGGAAAGCTATGAAAATGTCGAACTGATCTCGTTACTCGACAACAACGGACTTATTCGGCGGTTGAAGAGACTAAAACTGTTCGAATTTGTGCAGTAACAATGAAGGGGGCCTGGAATTTATTCTGTGGGTGTGTCAGTCACATGAAAAGAGTGATTAGTGTATTGTGGCTGGACATGTATATACCAAACAGACTAAGATAAAGATAAGTTTTTAGCTTAGATAATAGAAACATATTCTGAGTTAGGTAGATTTAATCTAGTCACAATTTGTAATGTTTCTATGACAGAATTAGCGAATAAAAGAAACTACCCGAATATAAAAGTCTTTCAGAAACTTGGACAAATGTTTGCCAACCTGGGAGCGGTCTTTCTGGGTATTGTTGGCCGTACATATGACTAGTTCCTTCACATTTTCTTAAGGTTACTCTTAAATAAGAAGCATATCCTGATATTCTCATATATATATATATATATATATATATATATATATATATATATATATATATATATATATATATATATATACTTTATATATAAATATACTTTTGATTATAAATCGAACTTAAATACACTTACTGAAACATCAAAATAACTGTTGTCGCCATTTTGAACATTAACATCTTTATCGTGGCGATATTGCCAGGTTGTCACATCCTTCAGGGCTGATGAGGGGCATGATTCTTAATTAAAAAAAAAATGTTTTAGCCATGTTCACTAGTTTATTTGTAGTTTTTGCGTTAAATAATATTTCTTATCATAAGTTTTTGATTGGATATTTAATAACTATAATTTTTTTTCTCGAAAACCCTGTTGTATTATTGGAATTCATCAGAAGATTGGCACAGTGGCTTAATAATTCAAATTGATTTAATGGCTACAAAATAGTTCTATTTGATGCAAAATACTTATGTTAGTGCATAATTCAGTCGTCAAAATATTTCTAATGGACACTTTTTAGTACGGCATTCAGCTCAATCTTCAGCAAAGTTTGTTTCATGGGTAGAGAGGACATCTTCAACGAAATTTGACTTTGAGGAACCGAAAATGCCAGACGAGCAATATCTAGTGAAAACGGTACTTGGTCAACGACATATAGCAAATTTTTGTGAAAAATACACTTTCGAGGAACGATGTATGGGACGGCGCATTATCGACGTGAAAAATCCAGGAATTATAGGTAATGTAGATAATGCAGTTTGTTAGCTGTTTGCCTCTCCTGAAGGAATTACGAGCGGACAACGTCAATGAAGACAGTGCATATAACAGATAATGTTTTGTTTTGTGAAATAGAATAATTTATGTTTTCCAACGGACTAGAATTGCCTTTTGATAGAATAATTAAATATGTCTACATGGAAATGAATGATTATATTATATAAAATTAAGTAGTTCGGTAGCGCGTTATTATCTTCTAAGCTAGACCAAATATTTACCAATACCCCTCGTAAACCTAATATATTATATACATCATTTGTCTTAACAAGCACTCCCAACCGTTATTCACAATAAAGTGACAGCAAAAAATATACGAACATAGGAAAAGAGTCGGTATATTTGGATCGCTTATCAATACCACATATAAAGTATTACATAAGAAGGGTTCTGAGTGTGAACCCAGCGATACACTAGGGACCTTATTATTTATTATCGACAAAAAAAGGGAAGCAGAAAATTCTTCGAAATGGATTATATATTTCCTGATTTGAAAAAAATCTAATATAGAATTCCGTTTTATCATAAAATGGTCAGAGGGTTTTGTCGGTAAATTCTTCTCATATTATAAGCGATTTTTTCTTTAAGACTAATAATTAATAAGGATGTTTATGATCAGAATTTATTTTTAATAGCAATATTTATAGCATTGTTTATAATGTAAGGGTCAAACGAAACCAATTATAATTACTAACGGAGTATACCTTTTCTGAAACAAATTGTGGTATTCAAAAAATAGTTAATAGAAAGAAGGAAAGGAAATGATTTACGGTTAGAGGAGCACCAGCATCTAGGGCTATTTAGCGACTGGACCTACAGCTTAACGTGGGTTCCGAACCACCGTCATCAGCTACCGACAAACCCAGGCCAGCACCCTCCTCAGGCTATCAAACCTTAGTACCTACCCATAAGTCTATCAGAAAGCCTACCGACGGGCGAGTGACCAACGTAGAACACTTCTCAGAAGGCATCCGGCCTTACCCAGCCTTTAACTGGCGTAATTGAGGGGTAATTCGTTGTCGGATTTTACACTCTTACCTAGAAACAATCACAGACATTTAGGTGTGGATATGTGTGGGCGCGTGTGTGTGTATGTGAGTGTATATAAGTGTGTGTGTGTAGGGTAAGAAGTAAGACGGGCAGAAGAAAAAGCTAGAGTAGTAAAATTCTCGAATGTGTAGCGTTATACTGGTGAAACAAAATAGGTGCCACTTTTGTTATTTTTTTTTTAATTTGTCTATAATTTGGCGAATACATCACGTATATGTGAAGATCAAATTCATGAAGTGCTCTATGAGTTTGACGCACAGAACTCTGATTTTGATAATAAATTTCCACAATTTGCAAGCGTTGCTCTGATCTTAAACGATTATGATTTGCCAGACTATTGATACACAGTTTTACATACTTGTGCTCAACTTACAGTTCACGCTTCGTTTCACAGCTACCCCTAACGGAAGTTCGGGCACACTAAAAAATGACCCGTTTTTATTAAATATAATGCTGCTGGTTTATTTATAATATATCAAAGTTTTTTCCACTCATTCAGTTTTCTGTATTTCAAAATATTTTGGTTTATTTTATGTGCACTTATACGTATATATTTAATAAACGATTTTTCTATTAACTGCCGGACGTGGTGGTCTGGTGGGTTAGTCGCCTGCCTGGCAATCCAAAGGTAGCTGGTTCGATTCCAGCGCTCGAATGGGTGTTTTTCTTTAATTCTTCTATCCGTCTTACTTCCTACCCTATACACACAATTATATACACTCATATATACACAAACGCCCACACATATCCACACCTAAATGTCTGTGATTGTTTCTAGGCAATAGTGTAAAATCCGACACCGAACTACGCCTGAGTTACGCCAGTTAAAGGCTGGGTAAGGCCGGATGCCTTCTGAGAAGTGTTCTATGTTGATCACTCGCCAGTCGGTAGGCTTCTTGATAGACTTATGCGTAGACACATAACCAAGGGTTGATAGGCTGAGGGGGGTGCTGGCCTGGGTTTGTCGGTAGCTGATGACCGTGGTTTGGAACCCGCGTTGAGCCAGTCCAGTCGCTAAATAACGTTAGATGCTGATGCGCCTCTAACTGTACACCCTTTCCTTTCACTGGTTTGTAAACTTTTAAGAAATTTCCTATTTTCCAGATTTGGCGCCCAGCGATAATTTATGTTTTTCACCTATGGCTTTATTCTCTCTGCCTCTGTTTCAGTTTCGCCAACTTTCAACCCTCCGTGAATAACTGGTTGAGAATATAAGAAGAGAATTTTTTCCAAAGGTGTAGAAATGTGATGTGATAAAATTTTTGATGATTATGCTGAAATAAATAGTTTCAAGTATCCAAATAATTTCTCTGTATATTAAAGACAATAATTCGTCAATTCTCCTCGAATGTGAGTGGTTTTAAAACGTTTAGTAAAAATACTCCGAAAATGTACAGTTTTATACACACAAAGTTCCGCACAACTATGTTCATTCATACAAGAATGCTGTCGTTTGTCAATTTATGGCACGAAATGGTATGGACTTTTTTCTGTTCGCTAAATTTTCAGTGCAAAAAAAGGATTTAAAGAATCTATCAAAGGACATTTCTGTGATTAAGGGCATCTATACCGCAACTAATCGTGGTGATGCTACAATAGGAATTGTATGGTTGCTATTTATGTATCCGGAATAATAAATAAAAATATATTCATCATTGAAAATGGTTTTATTGTTTTTCAAAATATTCTCCGCGATGACCGATACATTTTTGCATACGTTTGAACCAGTTTTCATGGCACTTTTTCCATTCAGATTGAGGTATCTTCATAACATGCATTTTGAAAACATGTATCTTCAAAACATGCGTTGACCACGTAGTTAATTATTCACGGACGGGAACAAAAAATATATTGGGCGCCACTAATCAGGACTGTATGGTGGATGACCCATCAATTCGATGTTTTGACCGGTCAAATATTGAACCAGCCTCGCTGGTTGTTTTTTCTTATTTCTTCAAAGACTTCAAAGGTAAACAAGTGATTGTGTACTATTCCGAATTGACCATCCTACGATTCTCTAGTGGCATTGTAGCCACGTGCTATTTATCTCAAAAAAACAGGCGACCATTTACTTTGAAGTGCTTCTTGCGTGAACATGCCATACAGTTCGCTTCTTGCCATACAGTCGACTGCGGGCCGACTTTCGAACACATAGGCATAGATCCAAGAGTCATCAGTGTAGATATTATATGCGGCTTTTGACGCACCAAGACTGTATTTTTGAGCACGATTGTATTTTGATTGCACTAATCGACATAATTATTTTTTTGAATGTCAAATTATGCGAAATCCGACGCTCACAATTCTTTTTCACGGTTAAATGTTCATAAAAAATATTTTCTATGCTTGACAAACTAATACCCAGGGACGCCTCTATCTCACGGTATATCGCATGACGATATTGCTTTATCAGTTCGCGCACGGTATCGATGTTTTCTGGTACAACAACCAATTTTGAACGACCGTCTTTTATTACGTCCGTGAGGGAACAACGGCCACGATTGAATCCACTGATTTCCTTTGCATTGGTGCTTCATCACCAAAAGTCAAAGTAAGTTGATCGATGCACTGTTGTTGAGTTAAGCCACGTTGAATATCATAATAAATTATCGCGCGAAAATCCTCGCGAGTTAATTCCAGTTTTTGACTGAGATGAAATTTGCAAGTCACTAAACAACAGAAATAGCGTCTATATGGCAAAACGTTCTGAGTACAAATACAGTCAACAATATCAAACTTTACGATGTATATGTCAGAGGGCAGCTAGCAACACCATTGTTGTAAATTCCGGATTCATAAATAGCAACCCTCGTAATGTTTTTAAATACTCGTTACCTGTTGAGAACTTTTCGCTGGTACACAGTGTATTTGTTTCAAATTAACAATAATATTTATAAAAATA
Organism: Cosmopolites sordidus; assembly: GCA_031761425.1. Lineage (NCBI taxonomy): Eukaryota > Metazoa > Arthropoda > Insecta > Coleoptera > Curculionidae > Cosmopolites > Cosmopolites sordidus. The sequence goes on from JARFXV010000124.1 coordinate 207,913, forward strand.
ATTAGTTATAAAATGTTCTGCTTGGGGTTGTAATATTTCTGTAGAAAAAAGGTCGTAAAAACAGCAATTACAAGGGAAAAACCACGATGGCAAAAGCTATTGTTTTGCAGGGAAGAAAACCGTTATTACCGCTTGTATTGTACTTTCCCTCAAATTTATGCATCATGGAAAAGGATGTTTTTTGAAGAGCTAATGCGCTTTTAAGAAATGTGTCCTTCATACGTGTGTTGGTAAATTGTCTTTTGAATGTAAACATAGTTGAAATTGTACATTTTTGAACGAATAATTTAATAATAGTATAATATGGAAAATTTAAAGCCAAATATGCGAGTCTCTGAAATTGTTGTGTACGAATTGGTACAGCTAATAGTGCTGGATCTTTAATGTTTGAAAAATTTAAAGATTATTTATTTAAAAGAGAAGCAAAGTTCTGTCTACTTGATGGTACTAAATACACAGGTCACCAAATGTATACTTTTGTGGGGTAACATGAAAATAGGTGTATATGAAGCATTTTGAAGTTCTAAATCCGAAAATAATAAGGTATTACTGTAACAGGTACAGTGTAACACGTTTTTTTTACGACAGGGAGTCGATGGTAAGGGAAAAAAGTAGACGACATATTTTTACAATCTAATATTTGTTTAATATAAACTTTTTAAACAAACGTATTAAATCGATACAAAGACATTATTGAGGATTATGTGAATAAAAGATATATTAAATGACATGTCATACAGCGACAAAAACTTTCACTTTTTCCTCTTCTGTTCTGGTAGCATCATTTCTCTTTAAAAATCAACAGTAGTCGCCCAATATAGATGATGTCCTGGTGAAATCTTTCTTCTTGTTCGTCGTTTTCTGCATCGAAATTTTCCAGAAAAAAATCCAATGGCAGTGTGAAAAATGCGACGTACTAGTATTTTCTAGGTTTCAAGAGTTCATCTATGAGGTTTTTATAGTTTTCATCTTTCTTGTTGCCCAGAAATCCTTACACTATACTTCCAAACTGCCAATTCCCCTTTATTTAATTTTTCTTAAAAACGGAAATCACCTAGAAGCTTTCTTATTTGAGGTCCAATAATATGCCTTCTTTTAGTTTTGCATCACTTAATTGAGGAAGTACTTCTTTTAGGTACTTGAATCATTACATTCATTATCCATTGATCATTACATTCTTTATCCATGGCTTTCACAACACTTTTTATTAGTCCAAGCTTAATATGGAGAGGCGGAAAGAGTACCTTGTTTGTGTTAACAAGGAGGCATATTTATGTGTAAGTACCAGGTTCAAAAGAAGTTCTATGAGGTCAATCTTTCTTACTGTAATGCTCTTTTGTTGCATTTGCCCTCTTTTGCCCCATAGATACAAAAAAACAGCAATACTTTGTACCAAAATACTCCTTACCTTTATATTCCAAAGTCAGGCACAAATAATTTCAACCCCATAATATAAACTTGTTGTAATAAATATCCAAATGAAACGCAAAAAGAGCCTTCTGATCAATGTTACGAAAATCATGTCGACCTGTGTTATGAATATTTAATAATTAACTGTATTTTTTAATTCAGGTAGAATGATTAGACGAACTGTATCTCGTTGGAATTCTACACAGTCCGTCTAATCGTACTGCCTCTATTTAAAAATACAGTTAATTAATATATATATATATATATATATATATATATATATATATATATATATATATATATATATATATATATATATATATTAACTTATATCTCCTTAATAAAATAATATAGGGCTCCTTTCAAACAACACAATTTTTGTGTAGTTTCCAAAGCCTACTATTGCTACATTAGCTTCTTTTAGATCCCGCCGACTTGCAGCTTATTTTAGTTGTTTTTGCTAATTGTTCTAAAACGGTTACTCCAATAAAGAAATGTGACCAACATTTTTTATTTCGAAATTTAAGATTTGTCAAAGTATGTTAAAAAATTCCGTGTTGCTATTAAAAAAATGTTTTAGTAGCTATTGAAGAAATCTGTCAAAACCGGAAAGCATTGTTTATAATTTTTTCTTAATCAAGTTATTTCCGACAACTTTGCAGTTAGAAGTACTACTCTATCACTTCAAATAAAAAGGTTAACCTATGTAAAAATTACACTATATATATATTTATATATATATATATATATATATATATATATATATATATATATATATATATATATATATATATATATATATATATATACATATATATATATATATATATATATATATATATATATATATATATATATATATATATATATATATATATATATATATATGTATATAAGTTAAAACTTACATATTTGATATAACTTAAAAACTACATATTTGATAGAACAATCTATATTTTATATCAATATGTAGAACATATGGATGTATTTTATGATAGGACAGTGAAAACTTTTCAGACTGCTTTCGAATATGCAAATTATCCGCAGTTTACAAAACTTATCCTTCTCACCTTAAAAAGCTCTAAACTTTTAAGTAGATGACACCGCTTCAAGAAGATAATTCTTAAACTACTTTGAGATTAGTCTTTATAACAGTAGAATATTATTCCCTGATGTTGAAACTTATTGAAGTGTCAACATCAGCGGCTTCCGCATGAAACTGTGAGGGCGTCCGCGGGAACACTATATCGACCAGCGAGAAATTTTTAATTAGTTGACAATGACATGGGACAACACATTGCAGTACAGTTCTATTGAGAGTGGCATTAAATTCCGTTCTAAATATGAAATGGTTAAATGAAATATACTGGAAAACAAAAAAATGCAACACAATGAAAATATATTTTAATGGATTCATTTTATAAATTTTAGGTATACGATGGCAGTATTAAATAATGATAAAAAATAAAGAAATTTTACTTCAAATTGATACAAAAAAAATATTAGCTTTGACTTAGACTTCTTAAGGGACGATTTTATTATGTCTTTATATCTTCTTTTGTTCCTTAATTCGCCACAGAGGGTTTCAATTGAAACAACCAAAGTCAGCTTCAACTGATCGTGAACTATACCGTATTTGAAGGAGTTAATTATTATAAAGCACAGAGGTTAGCTAGTAGGTCTATTGTGTACTTTATTAGGCTGCACTACACTTATTTTTCAACTTTTTTACACAATCAATCAACTGACCAATGTCTATCTGTTTTAGCTGTATCGATAACAAATAAATTTGTATTTTTGTGGAGAATGGAACCTTTGCTGTAAGTCACTGAGAAGCGCAGATGCTGCTTTTATAAAATATTTGTTCAACTCATTTGCTATTTTTTCAGCATTTACTTCAATTTTTAGTTTGTTATTTTTCTAAGATGTTCCTTGTAAATTGTTTACAATTGACCAAATAATTTTTTATTTATTTTTGACGTTATATATATATATATATATATATATATATATATATATATATATATATATATATATATATATATATATATATATATATATATATTATAGACTGTGCCAAAAAATCGACTTTTTTTTTAAAGGGATACCGAAAATATTATTTGTGATGACAAAAAAAATTATTGTGAAAGTTAGAACCCTTAATACTTATATTAAGAAGTGTATCATTGTGACTTTCGGTTTTTTAATAGCAATTACATCTTTCGTCCAAAACTCCTAAATCATCAATTTGAAAAATTTGGGCAAACATACTCTTGAAGGAAATTGAATTCTCTACAAAAAAGGTTTCATAATAGATTTACGTCAAATAAGCCGTTTCCAAGTAATCGTGCCTTGAACATTAATCTGGTTTTACAATTTTACTTTTCAAATTTGAAATGTAACTAATGAAGGAATCAATATTTGATTTGTTTATTGATTTGACTGAATCAAAATACAATACACATTCTTAAAGGAAATTGAATCGCTACAAAAAAGGTATCTTAACATTTTTCGTTAAATTCACTCCTCCCAAAGTTATTCAAGTTTAAAGTTGAATTTAAAAGTAATTTACCCCTTTTTTTGGCTTAGAACTTATTTTTTTTACTTGATTAAAAAATTGAAGGCTTAATAATGAAAGTACTTTTTTTTAAAGTACAATAACAAAATTTTTTCAAAATTAATAATTTATTTAAATTTGATTTTGCTTAGAGAGTTGTGCATCTACGAAAATGTATTTTACTGCATTTAACTAACTCTAAAAGTAAGAAACTATGCGGTATTTTATTTATAAAGCATTTATCTTTGATATTATATACTTTTATATGTATATAAAAATCGAATTATGAATTAGAAATGAATAGTATTAATGGAATAGACAGAAAAATCATTGCGTGTTTATTTATAATTCATATTTTACAAAAGAAAAGATCATATATCTCTAATTACTAACAAATAATAGTGAATTACCAATTTCAAAAAAACACTTACTCAATTAAATTAAGTTTGTCATAATTAGGGATTTTTTTTTCAATATTTACTAACGACTAATAATAAGTTCTGGAGTTGTTCTTTGTCTTTTGTGAGACACTTAGTAGTGATGTAGTTCTGCTACATCATTGACGACAGCCAATTTTTGGAAAAATTGCTTACATTCTTGAAATCTGTCAATGTTGGACCAATTGTGTATATCTTTATCGATAAAATCGCATGGCAAATCAAGTTCGATTCATCGATGTCGTTGATAAACGTTTGCAAATATAAAAAAGAGGGGAGAGTACTTTTAACCGTGACAGTACTAAGTTTTGAAAAGTCAAAACAATAAGAGGAGTTGAGGAGGGTAGCTTGAAAATGCGAGTTCATATTTAAAAGTGTATAATATCAAAGATAAATGCTTTATAAATAAAAAGCCAGATGTTGTTAACTCTTAGAGTTAGTTAAATAGAGTAAAATAAATTTTCGTAGATAAACAACTCTATAAGCAAATGCAAATTTATATAAATTATGAATTTTGAAAAATTTTGTGATTGTACTTAAAAAAAAGTATTTTCAATATTAAGTCTTAAATTTTTTAATCAGTAAAAAACTGAGGTTTAACGCAAAAAAGCGATAAATTACTTTTAAATTCAACTTTAATCTTGAATAACTAGGAGGAGTGAATTTATCGAAAAATGTTAAGATACCTTTTTTTATAGCGCATTCATATTCCTTTAAGAATATGTATTGTATTTTTTCAAATATTGATTTGTTCATTAATTACAAAATTTCTAATTTGAAAAGTAAAATTGTAAAAACAGAGAAATAAAATTGTAGAAACAGAAACAACAGTAAAATTGTTTAAAACATACCGTACATGAACATGAACTGTTTTTTTTTGTTCATTTTACTAGTGGAATGTAGTAACCATAACAGGTGACACCTCCCCATTACAGGAGATGCCAACCTGCCAGTCTAATAAATCTATTGATTGTTAAGAACAATGCAAAATGAACGATTAGGTGTAAAAGTAAAAGATTCTCCAGGGAAATGTTTTTTTTTAATTTTTAATGGATTTTTGAGGGTTTAGTCTACTGTGTTGAAATTCGAAACAATTAAAAATGTATAGCAAGCAGTCCAAAAATAGACAGCTTTGAGTTTTTTTTTGTTTCTGACAGGACAAGGATGTATATTTCCAGATAAAACAAGGAAAACACACAAAAACTTGAAGTAATTAAAGTTTTACCACATCAAATATACAAATCAGGCTTTTATCCGGATTTTACGGATTTTATCCTTTCTACCCGTTGGATACATCTGAACTATATCAAATGGACTAGTACAAAAATGTTTTTATCGTTTTCATTTTAAAAACATTAGAGGTAATGAGTGATTATACGTGTGATAAAAAAGACGTGAACTTATGAACCATCCTGTTAATACTTATACAAGGTGGCGCAAAATAAGATTCCTAGTTTGTTCGCTTTGTAAAATTTGAATGAAACAATAAATAAACCATCTATACAACAAAGTTTTATTTTAGATATTTCTTTCATTATGTGTTTTTCTCACAGAATTTTCAGACTCCTCTCAGTATTTCCGTTTGTTGTCCTTTACGACCTCGATAACCATTTGGTAACCAATCGATAACCGGTGAGTTCTTGGCATATACTCTGTACTCATACATATACTCTGGCACAGATTAAATCATCTCCTGATGATGCTAACATGGTTAGCGAAACGTGCGTCGAGCAGTTCAAAAAAGTGTTTTGGTGTTTAGTGGTAAATCTCTTCAAGTTTAGTGTTTAAGTTTCAAGTTTCAAGTTTAGTGAACACCAAAGTTTCCAATAGAAGAATTGATATACTCTGTCCTTGAGATAACCCCATAGAAAAAAGTCTGGGACAGTCAGATCCGGTGAGCGAGGTGGATATTTTTTACATCACCATTTTTCGATATAAAAATCTCTAGTGATAACTTTTTGGGTTCTCGCAGCCCCAAAATCGACAGTTTTCTTTATTGACGAAGCCAGCTGGAAATGTGCTTCGTCACTTATCATCAAAGTGAAAACAAAATTCTCATCGTTTTCTGCGATATTTACGAATGCACGGGAGTATTCTAGACGAAGTAGCCTATCTTCTGGATGAAAGATTTGGACCAACTGAATCTTGTAGGGAAGGAGATTCAGATCTGTCCTTAGAATTTGCTGTAGGCAACGCCGGGAAATCTGCAATTGAGCAGAACCTCTTCTGGTCGATGTTTGGGTTTGATCTGCAACACTCTCCCGAACTCGTTCAATGTTTACAATTCAACAACCACTACGAGGTCTTCCCCTGTGTCGGGAATCCCTAACAGTGCACTGGTGCGCCTAGTTGGTGTCTCGCGAACATTGTAAAATCTTTTATATCCACGTTGACCGATTAACCGATTATTTTCAAAAAACAAGGTGACTACTCTGATTCGCTTAGCAATTGTGTACCTTCTTACTTTTATCTGTATGATTTTTCAAAAATAGGTATTTTATTTTGCGCCACCCTGTTTTTACAGTAAAAACATTATCGATAGTTCAGGAAACAAGTTAGACAACCCTTAAAATTCTATAGAAGAGGAAAATACATAAATTCAAAACTGTTTCTTTGCCAAGTTTTTTTTTCAACCCCACCTCCTAGCAGAAAATTAGGAGAATGGCCAACTTGGAGAAAAATATGGTCGTACTTTTTTTTATCTTTTTGTAGGCGAATGGATGAAAGCCCAAATGCTTTATCCGATTTCACATTTGTTTAAAAAAAACGAAACCCTCGGGGAAACCTTTTTCACGCGGAAAGAAAAGGCCCAAGTACAACAATTTGGAAACGAAGTGAACGTCTCGTTTGACGAGAAGGAAACTCATTTTCGCTAAATAAAACAGTAGGGAAAATCAACAAGTAAATCGAGCGAAATATTTAAATAGAATGTTGGAGATATGACAAAGGTAAGAAAATACATTTCTTTGAACGATAATTTTAGCAGGCTGTTTATATTAGCTGAAGGCTTTCGAGGTTTACCAGCTTTTTTTTAGAAAGCTAATTTTATTTAAATCAAAATATAATCACAATTTTTAAGAGACACAAAGCAGAGTAAGCGAAAGTTTTAATGTATCCATTGAAATTACATAGAGCCTCCAACAGAATTTGTATTTCTCTGGTATAGTCTAATGAATTATGAAGCTAAAAGAAGTGTACTAGCTTAGTTGTATTTTATGGTTATTGAAACATTTAAAGTCATAATAGTGTCAATGGAGACCGAAATAAACAAATGAATATAAATGGAAAGGCTATTGATATGACACGAAATACCAAAGCCTTCATTTAATCTGGTAAACCACGTGACTAGTGATTTATTTAAACCTAGGGACTTTAATTTTTTTTATGCTAAATTTTTTCAAGGTGGTATCATCTGTCACCAAATATATTACTAAAATTTCCTTTAGATCTGTCATCGCGATTTGTTCGCCGTGCTTTTTAAATTTATAATAACACAACGTGTAACACATTTCATTAGTTTCTATACATAAAAAATATACATCTTAGAGAAATAACGAACTGAAAATTGAAGGAGATCCTAGAAAAATAGCAGATAATTTTAATAGATATTTTGTAAAAGCAGCATCTGCGCTACTTAATGACTTACGGCAGGCTCCAATTTTCACAAAAATACAAACTTATTGGTCATCGATACAGCTAAAACAGGTGGACATTAATGAGTTGATTGATTGTTTGAAAAAGTTGAGAATTAAGTGTAGTGCAGGCTATGATTGATGAAATTTCGATTACTGAAATAAAATACACACTAGACCTACTAAGCTAAACTCTTGAAACTTATGTGCTTTATAATAAATAACTATAAACTATAATAAACTATAATAAACTATAATAAACTATAATAAATAACTATAACTATAAATATGGCATATTTCCTAATTAGTTGAAGCTAATTTTGGCCGTTCCAATTTTTAAAAAAGGCGATGGGTATAAAATTGAAAATTATCGTCCAATAAGATTTTTTTAAAAATTATGTGTTAGCATCTCTTAAATTATACCATTACAACAAAGCAACTTAATAGCATCCACCATTTATATCTAGAAAAAAAATGAACAAAAATAGCCTTATTTGATTTCACAAATGAAATACTGAGGTCACTAGAGAACAACGAATTTCCTTTGGGACTATTTCTTGATTTGTCAAAAGCATATGACACAATAAATTATAGTATTCTTTATGAAAAATTGGATCTTTATGTTATTAGAGGACAAGCACGTACATGGATACAATCATATCTCGAGGATCGAAAACAAAAAGTTAGAATTCAAAATTCGAACGAATTCGCTATATCAAATGAGTTTACCATTCATCTTGGAATGCCCCAGGGAAATGTAGTGGAGTCAATATTATTCATTCTCTATGTGAATGACATAGTTAATGTAAATGACAACATAAACTGGAGTAAAAGAACAACGTATGCTGATTATACAATTATGTTGGTGAGAAGTGAAGATGTGTAACAATTAATGCATAGAACTGCTAATCAATTAAATGGAATTGATAAATGGTTGGCAAAAAATAAATTAATATTAAATAAAGACAAAACAAATGTAGTACAATTCAGGAGAACATAATCTAGAATTAAAGAATTTGATAATGAATTGAATAATACTTTTTAAAAACGCAAGATGTAAAATTTCTAGGAGTAATCCTAGATGGCAATATATCTTAGCCTTACCTCATAGAACATTTACACAAAATACTGTATAAATCTGTTTACAATTCTTGTACTGAGGTAATACTTATTAAATGGATAATATTTATACAGCAAGGATATTGCTACCTTAAAAATTGTGAATTTTGCTAATTTTGAAAGCCATATTAGATATGCAGTGATCTTTTTTTGGGAATAGCTGTGAAATGCAGAAGCTTTTCATATGTCAAAAAAATGCATTATGTTGAATATAAAGGAATCGTGCATGGAAAAATTTAAAAACGATGGTTTTGATGACTCTTTCGCCACTTTTTATTCAGGAATGTATTCTTCAAGAATCCAAAGTTATTTCCGAGTAGTAAACCCCAGACAACATATACAACGAGAAACATAAATAAATTATAAAGTAAAGTGTTTGGGTTAGAGGCGCATCAGCAACTAGGCTATTTAGCGACTGGACCTACAGCTTAACGTGGGTTCCGAACCACGGTCATCAGCTTCCAACAAACCCAGGCCAGCACCCCCCTCGGGCTATAAACCCTTGGTTATGTGCCTACCCATAAGTCTATCAGGAAGCCTACCGACTGGCGAGTGACCAACGTAGAACACTTCTCAGAAGGCATCCGGCCTTACCCAGCCTTTAACTGGCGTGACTGAAGGGTAATTCGTAGTCGGATTTTACACTCTTGCCTATAAACAATCACAAACATTTAGGAAAGATAAACGGACAGAAGAAAGGAAAATAACCATCCGAGCGCTGGAATCGAACCAGCTACCGCTCCAGCGCGGATTCGGCAAAGCAGACGCTCTTACCGCCGCACCAACGCGACCGGCAAATAAATTATAATTACCCATTACATAAATTAACACATACACAGCAGGGAGCATACTATAACTGTATAAAAATGTATAATCATCTACCACATTATGTTAAGATTATGAGGTACATTGGCCAACTGAAAAAATGGTTGTTCAATTTTTTATTATATTTAGAGCCCTAAAATGTTGATGACGATGTAGGATATCAGAACTGTACATAATATCAATGTAAAATTTTTGACACTATTTCGTTTTATGCATTAACATACTTCTGAAATAAAGATAATAATAATGATTATTATTATTACTTCCTGAGCAGCAAAAAATATTTTAAGAACGCATTTGATTATTTAAAAAAAAATATTATTCGTTGCTTGCATTTCATCAACAGTTTTTTCAATAAAAATTCTACGACATACGCTTCTCTTCTTCTTTTTGCCTTCTATGGCATTTGTTTTCATATAGATATTTTCAGATTGTTTTTTAGGTTTAAAAGTATATAGCACTGGTCAATTGATATGTTTATTTTCGTTATTAGTGCTAAACTATGTATACAATTCAAAGAAAAAGATTATTTATGAAAATAAAAAAAAACAATAAATGTATATCGTAATTTAAGAACATTTCAGCGATTTCGTGTTCATAATTATAACGTTCCGGAATTAAATGAAGGCGCTATTTGAAATATCATTCCCCTGAGTAGCACGGGCAACCTGAAAATAGATATCTATAATAGAATTAATGCTACATCAAGGATGTTTAATTCGTTTTAGTCATTGTTTCTAAACAAGAAGTCAGTAAAACAACGAAAAAGAAAGTACACAAAACTGTTTTTGTACCAATACTAATTTAAGGCAGTGAATCGTATACCCTAAACAACCAATTAAAGGCTAAAAGAACACCAACGGAAATCCAGAATGTTGACAAAATTTAAGGGGTTACAAGTTTGCCCCATAATAAGGAATTGCGAAATATCAAACAGATTGAAGGACGAGCCTCTTTCAAAAAAGAGAGACTGATAAGAACAGAAACTAAACTGATTTGGGCACTTTGTACGCATTAGGCAAAATACTTTAGTCAAGAAGATCTGGGAACCGAAAGCGAGAAGAGAAGTAGAGGAAGACCCAAAATGACATTGAATCAGAATATAGGAAATCGAATGAATCGAAAATAAATCAAGTTGAAAATCAAGCGAAGAATGGGAAAAATTGGAAAATATTTATATAAATATAAATAAATAATTATATAATATAATTAACTAATTTAAACTTTTAAAGAACACTTTTTTTAGTGAACATAGTTCATTAAAAAATCTAACTTTAAATTTAAACTAAAATCTTACTTAATTTAGACAAAACTAATTTAAACGATTAATGAATAATATTTTCAGTGTATATAGTTCATTTAATGATGAATCGTTATTGTGACGTCTGAAAAACACCTGCTTCATATAGAAATCAACCTAAGGCTACGCACACAAAGAAAGCAGGTTAGCCAGCGCCTATTTTCGGCGCCGAATACCGGTGCCAGTTGTCCCGCTGATACGTACATTACCATTATTGCACCATTTCATTAAAGAACGCTAGTTATCTGCGAGTAAAAAAGCAGAAATATATACAAATAGCGGCCTTAGACCGTCATAAACTTATTTCGAAATAATAAAATATACTAGAAACATAAAATATTTCGAAATAATAAAAAAGAATTGAAAGAAAAATTACCAACATGTGATTGTGGAAGATTATAAGCCGCCATATTAATAATAATTTTTCTACTGAAAATACAGGACCGGCGCCGAAAATCGACCAAGAATTAAAAATTCATTCCGGTGAAATAGTCGGTGCCGGTTCACGTTTGTTTACAAGTTCCGACACACTTTGTTTATGTTCACGATAATTTAAAACCTAAATAAATAATCGGCTTTTATAGGTGCCGACTACCAGTAAGCAGGAAACCTACATTCTTTATGTGTGCACCCTTATGCATTGGTGGCAAATATAATAAACCCTCAGTGATAACTATCGACATTATTAATATTGAAAACTTGTATACGGGCTAACCAGATTAGAACTTAAACGACTAACAAGACTCCATTCATGGAGTCCCATTCGTTATGACTTTATCAATATTTATAATATATAGGGGGATTTTTTAATGCGTCCAAACTTTAAATTCAAATAAAACAGCCAAGAACCAAAGTAGATGCCTTGAAACTATGAATTTTAAATGAAACAACATCCAATGCCATTAATTTTTGAAAACATTTTCGGATAAATATCCACAGCGGCTACTTCTGACAAAGCGCATTCTATCAATCCAATTTCCGACCAATTTTCAAAGCAAATACGGTCTTATGTCGGCAATTGTCTGAGTTATGTTGGCTTCCTTGGCGTCAGTAGTTGCTGGTTTATCGGCATATTCTAGAGATTTATTATAACTCGAAAAAAATATTCCAAAGGCGATCAAATCACATAGCCTTGGTGGCCAATTAAAAGGTCCATTCCTGGAAATAATTTTCTCAACGAATTTTTCCCTCAATAAATCGATATTGCCTGTATAACATGTGGAACCGTCCTGTTGAAACCACATCTCTCCAGATCAATATTATTCGAATTCGGAATAAAATAATCCACGTAGATAAAGTACTCCACAAAGCCCAACTTCTTCGGACGAATTGATAAATTTGGATCTTCAACGACACTACCAGCAACAGCGCCGATTGTTTATTCGGAACGCACAGTTTTTTGTCTTGTTTTTATTTTAATATCGAATAGCGTGAAATGCGTTCAGAATTTGTCGATAATTCGGCGAATATATCACCAAGTGCTCTATAAGTTTTCTCAATGAACACTGATTTTGCTAATAAATTTCGATAATTCGCAAGCGATACTCTGATGTTAAATATATATATATATATATATATATATATATATATATATATATATATATATATATATATATATATATTCATATTATGCAATTTAAAATTGGTTTGGGGATTTTTAACTCAAAAAAAATCCAATGAACTAAAAAACGCCGTCCATGAAATGGTTTCTTCAATAGGGGAATAGGAAAGTCACGCGGTGTCGGATCTGTTGAATATGGTGCGATATTTTGTTGTTTTTTTGTGAAATATTGTCGAATGAGTATTGTGTAATTTTAAATAACTTTTAACATAACATTTAATAGGCGAAATGATTTGATACATTTGTCAGATGTCAAGAACCAACTTGGATTTTTTAAAAAAGTCACCTTACTTTTTGATTATAATAATACACGACAGAGGATTCAGATGTGTAGTCTTTGACTAATTTCGATATATAAGTATAATAAGTGTTTATGGAGTCCCATTCGTTACGACTTTATCAATATTTATAACATATATGGTGATTTTTGAATGCGTTCACACTTTAAATTCAAATTAAACAGCAACCAAATTAGATGTCTTGAAACTATTTTTTTATCTGAAATAACATCCAATCCTATTAATGTTTGAAAATAATTTCTGACAAAAGCATATTCTGCCAATACAATTTCCGACCACTTATTCAAGCAAATGGGGTCTTATGTCAGCAATTGTCCCAGTTATGTTTTCTTCCATTGCGTCTGTAGTAGTTGCTAGTTTAGTGACATAGACCAAAGATTTATAATAACCCCAAAGCAAATAATGTAAATGCGTTAAATCACATTGCCTTGGTGTTCAATTAAAAGGTCAGTTCCCGGAAATAATTTTCGCACTGAATAGATCCTGCGAACGGCGACAAATTGATAAATTTGGATCTTCATCAACACTGCCAGCAACAGCGGCAATATTTTCTTCGGAACGCACAGTTTTTTGCCTTGTTTTTGTTTTAATATCGATCAGCGTGGAATGCAATGGAAGTTATCGATAATTCGGCAAATACATCTCGAAGTGCTCTATAAGTTTGGCACACAAAACACTGATTTTGATAATAAATTTCGATTATTTGTAAGTGGTACTCTGATATTAAACGTTCAATGATGATTTGCTACACTGAATAATTTTGACACTAGAGGCACAGTTTGTTTGACTGCGACCCCTATCGGAAGTTCGGACACACTAAAAAAATTACCCTTTATATCCATTCATATTAAGCAATTTAAAATTGGTTCGCCGACTTTTAACTAAAAAAAAATCGGTACACACGGTATCGGATCTGTTGAATATGGTGCTTGTAGAAGGATATTTTGTTGGTTTTTTGCGAAAAATTGTCGAATGGTTATTACAATATGTGTTGGTGCATTATAGTAATGTAAAAACGTAAAAAAATCTTAACGTTTTTTCGTATGAACTCTTACTCAGTTCAAAATCCTTGATTTTAGTAACCTTTGCTTCACTGATCGACGTAGAAGGTCTTCGTGAAGGAGAATCATCTTTAACAGCTTCCATGCCATCACTAAAGTTCGTTTTTTAGATACAAATTGATTTTAAATAATCGCCGACCAAAAAAATAGAGACAGTATAATCTCAGATTTAACAGGCGAAATGATTTGAAACATCTGTCATATATCAAGAACTAACTTGGTTTTTTTTAAGTCACCTTACTTTTTGATTATAATAATTCACAACAAAGGATTTAAACGTGTAGCCTGAAAATAATTTGAAACATCTATCATATATCAAGAACTAACTTTGTTTTTTTTAAGTCACCTTACTTTTTGATTATAATAATTCACAACAAAGGATTTAAACGTGTAGTCTGACTAATTTCGATGTATAAGTGTAATAAGCGAGAATATCGTTGCTGTAACAAAACTAACTTACATATTTTTAACAAAGTAAATTCAAGGTGTCTCATAAGAAAATTTCTATTTCATTAGCTCACTGCTCAAACGCAACAACTGTGAGGGGCGCATGGCGCATGTAAATCGATAACCCCGCGTTTAGGAATTTAGTCCATATGGAGCCTTTCTCAGGAGCAGACCATGCGTTGTATATGCGAGAATTTTTCATCTCAACGGTCATGTAAATAAGCAGAACTATCGTTACTGGAATGCAATGAACCCAAAACACACGCATCAATAACCCCTACATTCACCTAAACTCACTCTATGGGCTGCAATGTCAGCGCGAAGAATAATCGGTCGGTACTTTTTTGACGACAGGCAAGGGACGCGCAGTTTCAGTCAATTCAGAGCATTATGTGAAAATACTGGACAATTTTTAGGTATCTGAACTGCAAAACTATGCTGTTATAATCAAAGAACATGGTTTCAGCAGGACGGAGCAACGTCACACACTTCCAACCCGTGTCTGCCAGGAATTTTTTTGAAATAAATTGATCTCTAAGAGAGGTGACATAAATTGGCCTCCACACGTAGTCCTGATTTGAGCCCTATGGGATTTTCATTGTGGGGCTATCTAAAATAGAAAGTTTACGTCAATAAACTGGGTTCTTTGGTGCAGTTAAACGGTTTTTCTGATAGACATCTCTCTTTTAGTTATATCGCTATATCAAAAAGAAATTTTCTTTTGGGACACTTTGTACAACTGAGGAATAATACTGAGTTTTTTCCGTTCATTTTTATTTAGTTATTTTTTTCTGTAAGAATAGCCAACTAAATTTAGAATTTTATATTTTCATATGTCAATTGCAGAATTATCCTGTTATCGACATTGAGATGCCATCAGAGTTTGCTGTTTCAGAATATTTGAAAACACATCTCGTTTTGTTTTTTTCTGTCTCGCTGCACTTTAAGACATTCTAATTATCTTTTATATTCGTGTATAACATCGAATAAATTAAAATTTTACGAGCAATCCTAAATTGAAAAATTATTAACACTGTTATGAACAGTAATAATTATATGAATATATGCGTTAATATTTACATCCCGATATTTTATAGATTTTAGGAAATTTCACATTAATAACTATATGGAATATGAAAAACGGCCTGGAAATTATGTGTAAACTATATGTAAAAAGAATTAGATTTATTTATTTATATACAGGGTGCTTCACCAAAATTCAGACAATTTTCAATCTGAATCAATGAACTCAGAAATGAATTTTGAGTTTCTTCGAACGCAGATAAGTTCGATATTGTTACTGTCCTGGAAAAAGTTGAATTTCGTGTGTTGAGTAGTATTATGACGACATTGCCCCTTCAGCTTTCATGGTTTATAAGTGGTTTAAGGAGTCGAACTAGCACGAGTAATGCTCTGTGCTCAGATCAACGCCTCGTTGAGATCACAACTCTCGAAGTGGTCAACAAAATATATGATACCGTATTGGTCGATGGCAAAGTAAAGAGTAGAAAGATTGTTGATGCGGTCAACATATCGGACGAACGCGTACGGAATATTCTACACGAACCATTTTGGCATAAAAAAGCTATCAGCGCGATGAGTGCCGCGTTTGTTCTTTATGGACCAATACCAGAATAGAAGGACCACTTCACAGCTCTGCTTGAACATGTATAAACGAAATTCGAAGGAATTTCTGCGGCGATTTGTGACTACTGATGAAAGTCAAAATTATCACTACACAAAAGAAGCAAGGTAATAGTCAAAACAGTGGTTTTTAGGCATCGAGCGTGCTCGAAAAAGGCGAAGATACTTCCATCATCCAGAAAGCTCATGGCTACATTTACATTATTGGTCAAATTTTATAAATATTTGATAAAAAAAACCATTCAATTGGCGAAAAAAAAGTGTTGTGTCACCACTGCAATGCATCGGGCTATTCTTTTGCTGTTGTGCTAGCAAAATTTATCAAGTTGTACTACTATACTCCGAATTTGGCCCCCTCTGACTTATTTCAATTTCCAAACATTAGAAAATGGCATGAGGAATGGAAATCAAATAAACGGATCATCGTCGAAATGGAGGACTATTTTACATAGTTCTATAAACCTGAAGTGCTAAAATTACCCCCTTTATTTGGGTGGTATATGGAATAGGGTAGTATCGATATTTCTGTGGTTATACAGCAACTATGTAAACAAAAAAGATTAATAAAGGGTGATTTTTTAGTGTGTCTGAACTTCCGATAGGGGCCGCTGCCAAGCGAACTGTGAGTTTGCGCGCAAATCTGTAAAGCTGTGTCTCAATAGTTTGGCAAATAATCATGAAACGTCTGACATCAGAACAACGCTTGCAAATTGTAAAAATGTATTATCAGAATCAGAGTTCCGTGAGATCAGAGAATTTATAGAGCTTCCTGAATTTGAACTTCTTCTTGAATGATGTACTCTCCGAATTAAATTAAAATTAAAACTTGAAACAGAAACAAGACAAAAAACTATCCGTTTCGAAGAAAATATAACCGCTGTTGCTGGTAGTGTTGATGAAAATCCAAATTTATCAATTCGTCGCCGTTCGCAGGAAGTGGGGCTTTGTTATTCAACTACGTGGATTATTTAATCGCGAATTTGAATGGTATTGATCTGGAGAAGATGTGGTTCCAACAGGACAACTCCACAGCCAACGCAACATTCGATTAATTTAGGGTATAATTCGGTAAGAACATTATTTCGAAGAATGGACCTGTTAATTGGCTACCAAAGTCATGTGGATTAACGCCAATATATTATTTTCTTTATGGTTATGTTAATTCTTTGGTCTGTACCGATAAGGCAGCAAATATTGCCGCTTTGGAAGCCAACGTACCTCGGCCAATTGTGGACATAAGATCCCAATTGCTTGAAAAAGTGGTCGGAAATTGGACTGACAGAAAGCGTTTTGTCAGAAATAGCGCCGGGGGACATTTACCCGAAATTGTTTTCAAACATTAATGTCATTACATGTTATATTACATAAAATAAATAGTTTCAAGATATCTAATTTAGTTGTTGTTTTATTTGAATTTAAAATTCGGACGCAGTAAAAAATCACCCTATATATAAATTAATTAATGCATCAATTGTTGTTATTCATTTGGCAGATGCAGACTACTTGCTTGAACTGCCATGGATCTTGCGAATTTCTTTAAAGCACCCAAGCTGTCGTAAAAATAATGCAATAGTTTAAAATGGCGATGGTACCGCCCTGCAAGCTCTTTTTATTTATACCTTTAAATCATTAAAAAATTGACTCGGTGGTGTTCTGACTACAAAATCTCTCAGTAGCTAAAATGCCGGAGAATAGCTTACTGGAATATTTATATTTCACTTCAACATATACCTGTTAAACAATTATTCGACTAATTTGAGTGACTTTATACAGCACTTTGTATAGCAGATTGAATTAGTTCGAAAAATTTGTTTTTTCATTTCTTCAGCTACAAAATGCACTTTTTATCAGTATAATGTAGCACACAGCTGTACCTGCAAAACCATCTGTAACTTTTTACTCTAACTGCAGTTCTTATATCTCTTGACAACTAAAATTGTTTTTTAAATCTTATCTCTACAAAAATATTATGGTATCTCAAACCTAACATAATCCAAAAATTATGGTGTCCCTTAAATAATGACGAAAATTTTCCTAAAGAATTTATGTTGCTTCAGTGTTGCTATTACAATATTTTTATTTAAACACATTTTACGAATATTTCTCTTAACAATTGCAAACTAAATCTTTATCTACGCATATTATATGGGTATAAATATATGTAATAGAAATGTTAATATATTAGGTTGTTTGGAAGATTCGTAGAGAGTTTTGAACAAAAAAAAAAGACAAACAAATAGTATATATAAATATTTATTTAGTCTGCTATGTAACTACGATTATTATTTACAAGTTTGTGCCAAGGTTTTTGCCAAAAAATGCCAAAAAGTTGTTTTTCACCTCTTCTTTCGTTTTAAAATATGTTTTAATTTTTTTAAACAATTTTGGAGGTAGCAGAATAAATGTTGGTCCGAGGGTACTATATCCGGTGAGTAAGGTAGATGGCCTAACACATCCCAGTTGAAACTCAACAATTTTCAAAAAGTCTTGATGAAATGATAAAATACGATCTACCTGTGAATATTACAGGTTGATGGTTTGGTTGCTTGGAAGAAAATCAAAATATATGGGTCCCTTTCAATTCCACCAAATGCAACTCATAATTTCCTTGGGGTAGAGGCCGTCCTTCGCCGAAGTTAAAACCCCTGACCCTTGCAACCCCCATTTTTTTTCTCGTTACACGTTGTCATACACAATGCACTTCTTATCGCTTGTTCAGAAATGGAACCTTAAATTTTTTTGTTAGCAAAAGATCGCATGAAAAGTTTCGGTATAGCAGATTTCCATCGCTAGGTTTGTGAGGACCCACCGTGGTATGTTCCCATTTTTTTTTTTTTAAATGGTATTTAACAGTATTTAACTTATTATTGCCTTGACTTATTAACTTATTATTTGCCAGTATTTAACTAGCTGTTAAGGGATCGCGGTGCGTGGTTGTTCAGCTATTATGATCTTTATTTCCTCTACATCAGTGCCTGAAGGCCGGTCAGAGCGATGCCGGTCTTCCAGGTTAAAATCCCCGCCTCTGAATCGATCAAATCACTTTTTTACTGTGGTCTTCTCCCCAATAAAACTCTCTCCATAAACGCCACAAATCTTGGTTTTTTATTTGGACAGCATTCTTGCTCTTTTGAAAATTAAAAAGCATAATGTAGCGGCGTAAATACAGTTATCGATCGGCATTTGCAATGTGAATCAACTCGTCTAAACGTAAACATTGCAAATGTCACATGGAGTAATAATAAAAAAATAGTATTGTAGCATATCATTTTAAAGGTCTTGAAAATTCTAATTAAGTAAGTTCTAATTTTTTACGTATATGATGATAAAATCTAGACATTGTGCTCTCATTCATCAGCACCTTTTGAGGAAAGATCCTCCTCCTAACTGCTCTTTTTGTGGTGAACCTCAGACCGTCCGTCACTTTCTAATCGAATGTCACGCCACAATAAACATCAGGACCAGACTCTCCCTCCCTAGTGACCTCTCAACTCTCTTTCCACCCGGTTCCCTGGATCTACTCCTTCTCTTCCTTAGGGAATTATCTATCACTGATCATATCGAGTCGCTGTTCTCGCTCTTTCCCTTTCACATCTCTTATCATCCATCCCCTCCATTCCTCAATCACCATTACGCGTGCACCCCTCCATCATCCAAAAATTTGTTCTCCTCTTCAACACTCGCCCTCCATCAAACCCAGAATCCAGAATCTCAGATGTCAGTGAACATCTGCTGTAGTCGTTCAAAACGTATTTTTACCACCAAACTACGAATTGCATGTTCGACAATGGCTGGATTCAAGGTTTCCTGGACAAATGGACAAGCAGAAGAGGCGCTTTGGAATGACTGGCAAGATTTCCATATATAACGCTACTGGATTTCTTTCTTTAGGATTATCTCCGCCGCAGGATACTCAGGAGCTAAGAAATAGAATTACGGATACATGCAGGTTAATAATAAGGGCATATTTTAAAATGTTCGGAAAGAATTCGAGAACAGATTATACTCGTGTTTAGCCAACAGTGGGTGACATTTTGAGTTCTTAATAAAGTAAATTTTTAAATCATATTTTTAACAGTACATTTATCTCACAACAGTACTATTATTAATTTATTTTTGTGTTTTAGTCCGTTTAACATTTTTCACTCGCACTTAAAATGCTACTTACAGCCATCGATAGTAATATACTATTGGTTTTCCGTCTATTACGAAAACAAATCCACCGATTTCAGTTTTATACACGCAGTTTAATTAGGATTTTCAAGACCTTTAAAATGATATATTACAAGTTAGGGGTTGCTGTTTAAAATTTTTACGTGCAGGTGGCTAGAGGTGGTTTGGACATGGTTTAAACTTTCCCCTCGGTATCTAAATTGGCTTGTTTTTTGTCTAGAGTTAATTTCTATTGGTTAAAGAAATAATGAGGGTGACTACTTTTGAAATAAAAGCATTGTGTACATCAACATTACTAGTCCAATACAGATTTTTGTTTACAAGCTTTAAAATAGCAACTAATGGAAAATCCCTACGAACTTTCCAAACAATCCGTATTGGAATGAATATTAAATAAAGAAAATATAAAAATTTTGTAACTGAAAATATGAACAAAGAAGGTATACATATGTCGCCACAAAAACCAATTTCACCACGACTCAAGAAGTTTTGAGGATAATACTAATGGAGAAGAGCAATACTCGTTATCCTTCAAAAAAACAATACAGACGAAATATATAAATTCAACCTGTTTTCTCGCCTGCGTTCCCCTTATGTTTTATTTTTCTTAAATTCTACCATCTAGAAGAAAATTAGGAAAAGGGCCAACTTGGAAAGAAATATGGTCGTTGCGTCTTTTTATTTTTTCGTACATGACTGGTGGAAAGCCGGAATGCTTTATCCGATTTCACATTTGTTAAACCAAACTCGAGCAGCAAGAAAATTTCGTTTCCGTGTACGAAAAGATAGCCCAAATAAAGCTGTTTTTATTCCTGTAAGGAGAAAAGAAGACTTATCTCTAAATGTAACTGTTAAAATATCTTATTTGGTGATGGAATTATAAAAGATATAATAATATTTAGTATCTATAACACACATAAATTAAGATATATATTTTGATATATTGTTTGTTTGGTTGAAAATCGATAGTCTCACTTCACAAAATGGTTTTACCTTTCAAAAAGTACAACTTGTTGAACTATGTTAAACGATCCTTTATTTCGGCGATGATCTCTTCATTTGACGTAAATTTCTTTGCAACCAGTCATTTCTGTATGTATGGAAAGATAAAACAGTTGAAGAGGGCCAAGTTTGAAGAATAGGGTGGATGCGGCATCAATTCGTAGCCAAAAATTAGGCAGTTCCACTGTTAAAACACTGACGAATATATTGATGCATTGTCGTAGTGAGGCAACACTTTTTCTTTTGCCAAAATGAAGACGTTTTTTATCAAATCTTCATGAAATTTAACCAATAATACATTATGATTCTCTCCTGTGAATATCATAATAGTTGAAGATAATGCCTGGAGAATCTCAGAAAACAATAACCGTGATCTTTCTGGATAATAGAATTGTCTTTGAGGCACGTTCGCCAGGTAAAAGCTACTATTTTGACTGTTCCTTCATTTGTATAATACAGTGGATTTTGTAAGGCAGCCGACCGAGATATTTGACCAAAATTTTCTACGTAATCGAATAACAAAAACCAACTTCTTCGAACGGCGATGAATTTATAAATTTGAATTTTCATTAACACTGCCAGCAACAGCGGCTATCTTTTTTTCGAGGCGGACAGTTTTTTGTCTTATTTCTGTTTTAATATCTTCAGTATCTTCATCAACACCGCCAGTAACAGCAGCGATATTTTCTTTGGAACGCACATTTTTGTCTTGTTTTTGTTTTAATATCGAACAGCGTGAAATGCGTTCGGAATTTGTCGATAATTTAGCGAATACGTCGCTAAGTTGTGCGCTAAGTGCTCTATAAGTTTGGCGCACAGAACAGTGATTTTGATAATAAATTTCGACAATTTGCAAGTCCGTTTCACAATGACCCCTATCGAAACTTCGAACACTAAAAAATAACCTTTTAATAATACTGTTTTCGTATTTATTACATTTTTTTTGAGGTAACCTCAAAATTTCTTGGCATTTTGTATTTCTGAATTAATATGCAGTTGTGGGTGATTCGCGATTTGATTCACACGTTGAACTTGTGTGTTCGTAGTTTTGTTCTTTAAGGACAGATGAACTAGTAGAAGTTTGTTTCAGTAAGTTGGTTACAAAATTTTAACCATCGAGTTAAAAGCTTCTCTAATTACTGAAATTGAAAATTTTCAAATCTAGATCTTTAAAAAATACAGCTGTTTCTATCATAATCAAGTACAAAAATAAAATTTTGCAATGGTATTGAGTTTCATTAATTAAATATTGCTTTAAATCGCTCATCGTTTCTCTTTAACTGAATTCGATGATGACCATGAGTTACCTTTAGATCAGTAGGTGTACGGTGGATGAAGACAATCTGGTTTTGCTGGTATGGCTAGCGGAAATGCCTGCAGGTCAGAAAATTGTTACAGAGTTTGGCGATGCTGACCAACTTGAACGTGAAGAAAATGAAAAAAAATAAGAAAAGAACCCCCCCTTGTTTTAATGACGCTATTAAAGGAATAAAAAATGTAAAGCAATTTTTAGAAAGTGATTATTATATTATAAGCGCCTCATTATAAATAGAAGAGTAAACAAATAAGCAAATATTATTTATTTATAAATACATACAATTTTGATTATAGTGGATATTTTAGATATTAATATGTACTTATGTATTTACAATGATTTAATGATTTAAAATGATTTCTGTCAAGTATCGGCTGCCTCAGTTAAATTTATAATAGAACAGTACTTGCATCAAATTCTTTTTATAAATCTCTATGTTTTAATACATATTACAGAAGATTTTATGAAGTAATTTTTGATCTTAATACATGCAAACGTTTTTGAAGCGTAATAGCGATGACACTGTTTGGAATGTAAATGTCACCCATAAACGGCTGTGTCCAATGTTTCAATTCACCATGGAACGATACACGATACATGAATTATACTCTAGAGCAGTTGAAATACCCTCACTTTGGGAAACAAATATTCTGTTCCGACGAAGCGCACTTCTGGCGTAATGGGTTTGTAAACTTACATAACTGCATGATTTAGGCTGAAGAAAATCTTGAAGCGATTGAGAAGTGGATCTTGGTAATGAAGGAGTGAGTTATTTTCCGAAGATGACGATGATGAATATCATGTTACTGTTAATGGTGAACGCTATAGGAATATATTAATAGAATATATTTGCCTGAACTGATAAATGTGAATATAAACAATGTTTTTTTGCCTCAAGACAGTTATCTTTCTGCTTTACAAAAATAAACCCTGAACAATTCTTGACCGTAAACGAAACATTCAGGCTATTATTGAGAATATACCACGCGATATATGCGAAAGAGTATCGGAAATTGGGTCTCCAGAATTCCACCAAACGAAGCCGAGGGGAATCTTTTCAAACAGATCACCTTCAAAACATAATGCCATTATTTGTCCTTCAAGATAACATAATAATGACTGGATTATCACTTGTAGTTAGCACTGTGCCTCATTTTATAGTTCTGACTCTCTTATTGGAAAACTGTTTATACCATATGTATATTTGTTAAGTATGCTTTATAGTTTATCTGAAAAATAATTAAACTTTATTAAAAGGTTAAGTTTTATCTGCAACGTATCATTAACCGTTTATAATTGACAGTACTGTTATAGCAGTATCAGAAAATATTTGCTCCTATTTGTTTTTTTTTCTCAAAATTGATTGTGTGATTTTTCCGTCGGAGCGCTTGACGACATAAACAGAATTGATTGAGAAAATGTCGATTGAGTGGAGTTTTGCGGTAGACACGTATTCAATAGCTTTGAGAATTAACCGAAGGATAAAAAAATATTCTCGATTAAACTTCTGTTATACTGTGGGTAAATTCATCTGGACAAGTTAAGCAATAAAATATACTTTCAAATTAATTTTTACTTTATATGATAAATTTCCTATCTCAAACAAATTAACATTATTGTTAATATCAAACATAATCAATAACATTTATAATAGGATAATGTTGTCAATAATAACGCTCTAACTGTAAACAGGTTTCTATATCATCAGTGATTTTTGTGAACTGATCAAACAAAATGGGAATAGTTTCATTCAGACCTTGTTGTGTGTAAGATTGCCCTCTCTTGTTTCAGATGTCACACTATGCCGGAAAAATAACTTTTAACTTAAACTTGAAATAAAAAGAAACAATTAGTTATTTTGCGAAAAATTATTTCTTTTTATTCATAATACAATACACCGCTGGGCACGTTCAACCAATGCTAGCATAAATTTTTGTGTAATTTTTCAAAATCTCTTTAATGACCCGTGTCATGACATGACATAACATGTGTAATACTATCATAAAACATTCATTGTGTGGCCAGTTTGAGTTTCGGGAACAAGAAATAATCACATGGAGATAAATTAAGTGAATACTGAGGATATTGAAGCACACAGACTTGTTTTATCGTCAAAAATTCACGAACAGCGAGGACCGTCGCTGTATACACATTGCAGCACAGACTTTCCATTTATTTATATCCTTTGTCAAAATTTCGTGAATCATGTCTGATCATACGTAATTCTTCCGCTATTCATTTCAGAGTCGCAGTCACATCATAGGCGATAATTTCATGCACTTTTTTGACCAATTCATCCCAATTTTTATTTTGTTTTGGCTGCCTAGCTTTGGGTCGTCCTCCAAAGCCTCACGACTGTCCTAGAATCACTTGTACTACACAAACATACGCGTATGAGATAAGCAATTATCACCATAAACTTTTTTCATCAATTAAAATGTTTCTGTAAAAGTTTTACCCAGCTTGAACAAAAATTAAATATTAGCTTTTTTTCCATCTTTATGACGAGGTGACGAAAGGTACTGTCACTTTGCGCTATAACTTGACAATCCGTTGATCGATTCTAATGGCGGTCTCGTCTTATAGAGATATACAGCTTTCCGATCATATATAATTTCAATACATGGCACTGGTAGTTTTCTTAAAATTTTAAAAGGCCCATTATTTTTCCGAGATGCCGTATATTTATGATCGCTATACTTCTTTTTCAGACATATCTTTCTTTTTAACATATTTCACTCAATTCTGGCTGGTATTCCTTATCAACAAAAAATGTGTCCTAATATGTGGGACAATTTAATAGTTTGACTATCTAATTATATATCCTTTGTGTTATCTGTATTATATCCTTTGTGTTATATCCTTTGTGTTAACAGATAAATGTTTATACACATGCTGAAAAGTTTTTTTTGTTCCTGATAGGTATAGTTTTTCACTATTTATTATTCCGGCTATTTGTATTAGCCCTCTTGATAATAACCCTCCTAAATCAGAGGTTAAATTTATTAATAGCATATTAATGCTATGAATTGGTAGTATATCAAAATTTGCAGCCTTTTAACATATCGGTCAATAAGTCCCTGGTCTGACATATAGATGGCATCACTTACAAAAATATTTACCAGTGGTCAATTGTATCAACCTTCAAACATCATGTGTTAAAATTTCATGACAATCCCTCTAACAGTATCTGAGTTGTTATGCTTTCAGTGGCGCTTTGTTATTTTCAAAACAATAAAAAGAATATTCATGTATTGATTAAGAATTACTTTTTGGTGAATAAAAATACCGTTGAAGCAACATATTGGTCATTGCCGGGACTCTGCCCTATGAAAATTAACTATAATTGATTTGTATGCTGAACTCAAATGTGGTTGTACAAGTAACGATAATGCTGACTGCTCTGGATGTCCAAATGAGGTGATTATACTAGACAACATCAAAAAAATTCCTAAAATTATTTCGCAAAACTGTAAAGTAAAGCTGCAGGAGATAGCTGATACCATAAAGATATCGAAAGGAAGAGTTTACACCATTTTGCATGAACATTTTGGAATACGTAGACTGCTATAGAAATGAGTTGCTATAGAGAGAACCAAAAACAACAACGTATTGATGATTCCGAGCAACGTTTGGAGCGGTTAAGCGAAATAAAAAGGATTTTTTTCATGCGGTATCTGAAAATGGATGCAACATGGATCCATCACTAAACTCCAGAGTCAAATCGGCAGTCAGCTGAGTGAACAGCAGCCGGTGAAAACCGTCAAAAGCGACCAAAAACACAACCATGGGGAGGCAAGGTTCTGGCCTCTGATCTCGGTGGCCAGTTATTACCACTCCGTTACGAAATAACGCCTAAATCATTTGGATTCAAGATTTTTATCGCCGCAAATCTTGCAGTTTATTCACAAAACCAGAAGTGCACTTTAACGGAAAATATTAATTTTCCCCATAGCAGAGGTCTCTCTAGAGCCCAATTCAGGAATATTCTATGCAGATGATGATCAACTGACTTTAATTATTGGATAAATTGAACTTCGTAAGTCTTACAGCGAAGATCATGATGAAAAATTCTCCACGTAATCGTTTGAGAAAGGTTGAGTTCTTGAGAACGACGTGAATTAAACATACTGTATTGAACAGTGTTGATACTATTACGTTTCAAAGTTCTGACACTTTATTTGGAAAATTCTATAAATATTAGGTTTTTATTCCAACCATTTCATTTTGTATGGCCTATAGCATCAATCTAACGAAAGTATTTATTCATGTAAGATATTGCATTCCATATTCATAAACTTCTTTATGATTATATTAATTAATACCATCTTTCTCAATTATGACAAGGTGCAGGTTCCATTAGTGATTGAGTTATTTAGAACGTCAACATATGAATTCCTTCTCGAAAGACGTATTGTGATACAGTGAAATTCCTTCGTATTATTCAATATATTTAAGAGCTTTTATGTCATAAGAATGCATATAAAGCTACTGTACCTTTGTAGCAAGCAATTTCTGTAAAAAGGCATTTTGAAGTACGTTCATTTTCTATATTACCTAAAGCGGAATTACCTAAAGCGGAAAGCAATCTAAACACTACAGTGTGATAAATTTTTTTATAGGAACTCGTAAATTTAACATATCCAGCATTTTTCAAAAATATTGCTGAATTTATATTTGACTATAAATATACAAGTTCATATTTTAATAAACATAATTTGCGAGGTGGAATGAATTAATTGAAGATACAAAAATGATAAATTAATATATCAAGGGTTTATACTATGAGTTAAAGGGTATAAAAGATCTGGATTTAACGTACTCACCTTACCGGGCTAGCTTTTTATGTCGGGGCTGCGTGCGTAGGTGAGAGCTTTAGGTCGTGCACAGAAACAACGTTGAAATAATGCTTAGCAAGAGATGCTTAGCAATATCTACGAGAGAATCAAAAGATGGGCGCCAGTGGAGGCCTATTCCAACCACGATAAGGAAATGCTTATTCTCTAAGTACTTATCTACGGTATTATAGCCTTCAAATATCGGATGTTCGGTTTGGCTAATACGGCAACGGTAATGATGGAAAGATGTATGGTGCAATGGTACAGCAAGTTACGTTCAATCGTAACTTGCACTACGGTGACGTAACTGGTGAGTTACGTGGTGGTAACGTACGGAATCAGTACGATATGCTTAGTGGTGTATCGTGATTGCGATGGAGGTTGTAGGAGACCCTAAATATAACGACAGAAGGAATCACAAAAGTGCCTTGAGACGCAGAAAACTCACCGTGGTTGTCGATACTAAGGGCTAGGAAAACACACCACGCTGCAGATCGGCGGCTCAGACAGATTCGCAAATGCCGGGTTAATTCACGGAAGCAGCGCTGGTCCTACCAAGCGGGACGTTAATACTGGGGAATTTAGAAGGGATAGGAATAGCGGAATCTGCACCATGGACGGCGTGTTTCCGGAGACAGATAAGAAAGGTCGCCGCCTATACGGATGTAAGCAGAAAATCTGTGACGCTCGCCGGAGATCAGGGTTGGACAAATACGAAGGAAGATGAGGGTACAAATGTAACGGGGCGAAAACCCAAACGTTACAATATTATAATAACGTTACGCTATTATGTATGGAAATAGTCAGATATCTCAAAAACGCTTTAAGATTTCTTAATGAAATTTTGTACACAAACATCAGAAATTGTTGCCACTTTTTGGGTAAGTTCCATTTTTTTTTTCTTGCCGCATATTTGAAATCCAAGGCTAACTTGATTTTTTTATTGGCAACAGTACTTGAATTTAGCATTGCTGGAAAGAGCTTTTTTTTAATTCAACGAGGTAAATTATGTATGTTTTTTTTTAAAGTAGATTTTAAAAAATGGAAAAAAGGTGTTTCGCTCTCTTTTAGAACTGTTTATAAGAAGAACTGTTTATAAAAAGTGTCTGCTATTAATTTTCTGGCAGTAATAGATACGTCGGACGAAGCCTCGAATTGCGTTTGTTCCGCCAGATAAGAGGTAAATCGACAATTTCTTGTCGAATTCGTAATTTGAGTTCTTCGAGATTTTTTGACTTATTAACGTAAACCCTTTTTAAATGGCCCCACAAAAAAAAACGAGTGGTGCCAAATTTGGTGACCTTGCCGCCCCGTCGATTGCTCCGCGTCGACCAATCGATCGGTTTGGGAAAATAGTGTTAAGAAAATTTCTAACGTTAGTGCCATAGTGTGCTGGTGCACCATCTTTCTGTAACCCTGTTTCCTGGTTTTGGGTTAATTACATTTAGAAACAGACGAAAAATTAAGGGATGATATTTTCTTCCAATAGATCTAATTATTTATCAGCTGTCAAGTTGCCATCAATGAGAAAAGGTCCTATAATATTCTTGCCACTAAATCCCCTGCAAACATTTAACTTTTGAGGATAGTGTAAATGAACCCAGTATCTACAGCTGTGTTTGTTAACATAACCATTTAAACAGAATGTTGCTACAACCGTCAAAATAATATTTGAAATAAAATTTGGATTGGTATTGAATTTGGATTGGTATATGATGGAAAAATACATCATAACTTCGCAAAACCCAACTCTTCGATCAAAATCATCGCAAAGTAGCTGAAACACCATAAATAATTTTTAAATGTGTTTAATATCGCTTCGGGTGAACATTTATCGATAGTTTTATAGTTGTAAACAGCTTTTACAGTTGATTAACAGATGGTGTTACGGTATAATAATTAAATGAAGATAGAAGATCACTTTTTTGTATTTAAAATCTGTTTTTAATTACTATTGAGAGAGCAAAATGAAATATAACATATAAATGAATAATAAGCATCGGGTAGTTAGTAAATTTGAAAATGTTAGATAATTACTGGGAAAAACGGTATAAATAAATTTTAACCTTCGGAAAACTCATAAAATAATTTTTTTGATTTCAATATAAAAATTTGTTTATCTAAAATGATGACAACAGAGGCAGAATCAAAAATATTTAGTAAGATAATCAATACAATAAGCGAGAAAAAATATCTAAAAGTGCAAAAATCCCAAGTCAAATGAACGTTTTGGTGAATGTCGAATAAATGGTTTATGATCAAGCAAATACAGAGTGGCGTTATCCCACTTTAAATTAAAAGTTCGTTCAAAACCGGCTGTAGCACCATCCTGCTGAAACCAATATACCTCAGTATCTCCTAATTGAGGTTAGTAAACATTTTCAAGTATATGCCTGCAACGGTTGGCATTTAAGGTTTCTGCTTGTCCTTTTGTATTTATAAAAAGAAAAATAACCTTATTTCTTTGTGAGGAAAAATCACGCCAGACTGTGACTTTCTCACTATGGAGATGTTTTTTCAGGAATCACTTGTAGATTTAGATGTTCCGTGTACCAGTAACATGAACTTGGTTTATTAACAAAGTCCTTTGGATAAAAATGGGCCTCATCAGATATTTATAATTTTATGATAAAATATTGATATGCATCAACAAGTTTTAAACAGACATGGGTGAATTTTAATCGCAGGTGGAAATCCTGACGGGTTAAACTCTTGGACTAGCTTGTCCCTACATTGTAAAACACACTGTATCTTTTTATTGCTAATTGAGGAAAGAGTCACCGGGTTGAGATTTCTCGACTTTCGCAAACACATTCCCTTTTAGTTTGGATATTTTCAACTAATCTGCTATTCGTGGTCTATCTTATCTTCTAACGTCATTAATTCAGACTGAAGAAGAGATAAAAACTGGCTGCGTCGAGTGAGACAGATTTACCGGGTCAAATATTGACAATTTAATTGTTATGTATGAGAATGGACTGAAGACTTCTTTGCGTTCAAGTCTGAAAA
Source organism: Cosmopolites sordidus (assembly GCA_031761425.1). Lineage (NCBI taxonomy): Eukaryota > Metazoa > Arthropoda > Insecta > Coleoptera > Curculionidae > Cosmopolites > Cosmopolites sordidus. The sequence goes on from JARFXV010000124.1 coordinate 238,602, forward strand.
TATATGTTTCAATAGTCTGACAAATCATCATGGAATGTTTAACATCACAGCAATGTTTGCAGGTTGTCGAAATTTAATATTAAAATGTATTCGCCGAATTATGCAGAAATCTCGAACGCATTTTACGCTGTAACACCATAAGTAGCTGACACACCATAAATATTTTTTAAATTTGTTTAATACCGCTTCAGGTGAACATATATCGATAGTTTTATAGTTGTAAACAGCTTTTACAGTTGATTAACAGATGGTGTTACGGTATACTAATTAAATCAAGATAGAACATCATTTTTTTGTATTTAAAATCTGTTTTTAATTACTATTGAGAGAGCAAAATGAAATATAACATATAAATGAATAAAAAGCATCGTGTAGTCAGTAAATTTGAAAATGTTAGATAATTACTGGGAAAAACGGTGTAAATAAATTTTAACCTTCGGAAAACTCATAAAATAATTTTTTTGATTTCGATATAAAAATTTGTTCATCTAAAATGATCACAACAGAAGCAGAATCAAAAATAGTTAGTAAGATAATCGATACAATAAGCGAGAAAAAATATCTAAAAAGTGCAAAAATCCCAAGTCAAATGAACGTTTTGGTGAATGTCGAATAAATGGTTTATAATCAAGCAAATGCAGAGTGGCGCAAATGTAGTTATCCCACTTTAAATTAAAAGTTCGTTCAAAACCGGCTGTAGCACCATCCTGCTGAAACCAATATACCTCATTATCTCCTAATTGAGGTTAGTAAACATTTTCAAGTATATGTCTGTAACGGTTGGCATTGCCAAATATTGCCAATTTAATTGTTATGTATGAGAATGAACTGATGACTTCTTTGCGTCCAAGTCTGAAAATATTTGTTTCAATAGTCTGGAAAATTATCATGGAACGTTTAACATCACAGCAACGTTTGCAGGTTGCCGAAATTTAATATTAAAATGTATTCGCCGAATTATGCACAAAACAAAACAAAAATCTGTGCGTTCCGATCTAGTGGAGATATGGTTCTAACACGAAAGCTTCACATATCATACAGCCAATGCAACAATCAATTTATTGAGGGGACAACTCGATGGGAAAGAACAGAGTATTTCAAGGAACGGACCCGTTAAGTGTCAAAAAATAATTTTTGTTGTGCGCTAGGGCCTGTTTTGACAGTTGTAAAATTATGACCATGTCACAACATTGGCGAAATACACAGTGGTAAAATTCGTGATAAAGTTTCTACTCTTAACAAATGGAATTGTGAGTTCACAAATCACATTAAAGATTGTTAAAATTTATTACACTTCTAAAGGATCAAATGATCAAAGCGGAATATTACGTTATTATTTTGGACAAACTAAAGTAAAAAACTAACAAAAACGTCCTTGTTTAGCCAAGAAGGAGATAGTGTTTCTTCAATACAATACATAATGTGAAACAAGTATTATTGCTGGTACAAAAATAAAAGCGTAAGGTTTATATTTACTGCCCTTTCCCAAATCTTGCGTGCCTTTCTGACCAAACCCTTTACCTAAATTACCTAATCCTAGAAAATATTCTCGAATGAAAACAAATTACCTTTAAACATGCCAGTTTCCTATAATCCTTGAAACTACTAATTTTACTACAAGCCAATGTTACATGGATAAACCTATTTTGATTTACTAAAGTAATATTTATTACTATTATATAATATATTGAATTAAGTTGTTCCAAATTTTCTGCAATCGGTCAATCCTGATGGTCTAGACTTTTCGTTAATATTACCGTCGAAAAATTTGACAGATGAGCAATGGTTAGTTGCTTGACCGGGAGGAAGCCTCACCCATCCCTTACATTGGAGGGCACATGTTTCGTCTATTGGTGGTTAGACTCATCAGGGTACCGACATGCTCTCTCGCCAAGAATAGGGAGTCCCTCTCCACAATCAAACAACCGATATTTTCGCCGACCTCTCGTCGGATGGCTTATGAATGGAGTTTTTTGACTTCTTTGGACTGCGTCCAACGAGACAACAGTAGTCAGGAGTTATACACCCCTGACCGTTGGGTTCCACAATCTCATGTGGAACGCATAACAACCTGCGTCTCCGCCATAATGAGCAATGGTTAGTTGCTTGACCGGGAGGAAGCCACCCATCCTTTACATTGGAGGGCACATGTTTCGTCTGTTGGTGGTTAGACTCATCAGGGTACCGACATATGCTCTCTCGCCAAGAATAGGGAGTCCCTCTCCACAATCAAACAACCCATATTTTCGCCGACCTCTCGTCGGAAAACCCATATTCCCATATTTTCTCATATATACCCATATTTTCCGACGAAACAATTTCGGACAAATGTTCATTCTAGCACATTCTGTCAATTCAATTTTCAACACTTTTTCAAGCAAATTGGATTTGAAGTCCGCAATTGTCCAAGTTATGTTGGCTTCTAAGGTGTCAATAGTTGCTGGTTTATCGGGATAATTTAAAGACTTAACATAATCCCAAAGAAAATGGCCAATTAACAGGTCCGTTCCTCGAAATAATCCTCCAACACCTATTGTATTGGCTGTCTGTATAACATGTGAATCCGTCCTGTTGGAACTGCATCCCCTCCAGATCAATACCATTCAAATTCAGAATTAAAAAATCCAGGTAATCGAATAACAAAACCCAACTTCCAGCGAACGGCGACGAATTGGTACATTTCGATCCAGCAGTGGGAAATGCGTTCAGAATCTGTCATTAATTCGGCTAATACATTGCTGGGTTGAGCGATTATGTGCACCATAAAATTCACGAAGTGCTCTGTAAGTTTGGCGTACAGAACACTGATTTTGATAATAAATGTTGATAATTTGAAAGCTTTGCTCTGATGTTAAAGAATAATGTTGGTACTAGAGGCGCGCAAACTCACAGTTCGTTTGACAGCGATCCCTATCGGAAGTTCGGATACACTAAAAGAATTCAAATATCAAATTAGCGAATCAAATATAGGCCTGCCGGTTTCCCAGTTATTCGAAATATCTTCCGTAAAATATTCTAATTCTACGCTGAATGAAAGAATATACAAGTCCTTCCACCCCAACCATAAGATAAAAACCGATAACATCTTGAACCAGCTGGAGAGCCCTTAACTCTTCCAATCCCCATGCCTTGATTAGGGACCTAATTCCTTTAATATAAGTAAGGGCCCAAGGGACAAATTCAAAACCTCGCTAAAGAAATCTGATCAGAAATTGAAAACATTCAATTTTACTTTTACTGGTTTTGACTGAAAAGCCATCGAATCCATCAAACACTAATTTTAGACAACTTATGCATATAATACATCAAACATCTGGCCTTGAATGCACATATTTATTAGATGAAATTTAATAGATAGCTATAAATTAGGTAAAATTTAAATAACTATATAAAAATACTGGGCGGGCTAAGTATCAGACTACCATTTTATTCAGAACCAATATTTTTCGTGATATTGGTGACAGTTTGGGTTTGGCGTGATATTGTGTAGTGCAAACGTACAAATTTTATTATGGGTAAACACACGCTAAAAAATGCACTGATCTTGTAAGTTACATTTAAAAAAAAATAATTAAATTATTAACTCAACAACAAAATTCGGAACAGCTGGAATATTGAACGTATAGAGGAATCTCCAGAAACGTCGATTTGATGACATGATGCATAATTGGGAATTAATCTTCGCAGTTTACGACAAGTTTTGAATAGATCTACTGATGTGGCGGCATCGGGTTATTTTTTATGGGGATTTTTTAAGGAAAAGTTACATAAACAAGTCTCAAACCATATAGTAACTCAACGACAACATTAACACCCGATGTGTTGAAAAAAGTTGTGGAAAATTGGTTAAAAAGAGCATAAAGTTGCATTTGATTGGCATAACTTAGAAAAATTAATTAACACAATTAATTAACATTAACACACTTTAAAGACAAATTTTTTTTTAACAAAAAAAAAGAAAAAAATGTTCATGTTCTTCATGAATGGTCTCATGTTAAGTTTCTTTTAAAAGTTATATATAACAAATATCCATAGCCTGATAATTGCTCCACCTATTAGTAGAATTGTATATCAATCTTAATTATTTTATTTAACCCTAGCTGTTACTCGTCTACCTCACTGGCCGTAAATTAAATTTTAGTAATTATGACTTTTTTATGATTAAAATTACTTTTATAATTCCCTAGCTTTTATCTGCTATTTGACAATTTTTTTCTATAAACTTTGAACAAAAAAAAAAAATTGCGAGCGATTCACAACGATGCGGTCTTAAATTTAAAATTTCGGAATATACTTTACGCCCCCACAACCCCTTCGGAGTTGATTGTTATGAACTCTCCTTAACGAACATCTCCGACGCATGAGGAACAATTGTGTCGAATTTTGGAGGTCTTATAGTTTCGAATAGATCGTGAAAAGTGATATGTATATGTATATGTATATGTGTATGTCTATGCATATGTATAAGTATATGTATATGTATATGTATATGTATATGTATATGTCTATGTCTCTGTATATGTAAATGTATATGTATATGTATATTTATATGTATATATATATATATATATATATATATATATATATATATATATATATATATATATATATATATATATATATATATATATATGTATATGTATATGTATATGTATATGTATATGCATATGCATATGTATATATATATATATATATATATATATATATATATATATATATATATATATATATATATATATATATATATATATATCATCATCAGCCCGCATCGATCCACTGCAGGATGAAGGCCTCTTCAGCATGCTTCCAACCTTCACGGTCCTGGGCTTTCCTCTGCCACTCGGGTCCAATATACTTAACGATGTCATCAATCCATTCATGCTTTCGGTCTTCTTCGCGGACGTTTGCGATCAAGCGGTATCCACCATTGCCCTGGTCCATCTGTCGTCCCATCGCCTCGCTATATGGCCTGCCCATCTCCATTTCAACTGTTTTACTCTTCCAATGATGTCACATACTTTTGTTTGTTCCCTGATCCATGTGCAGGACTTTCTGTCTCGTCTTGTAATGCCAAGCCTACATCTTTCCATTCCCCTCTGTGCCACCCGAAGTTTTTGAATTGATTGCGATGTGAGTGTCCAGGTTTCACTTCCGTATGTCATAACGGGTAGAACGCACTGATCGAATACTTTTCTTTTCAGGCAAAGTGGGAGTCTGCTCTTAAATACTATGTTGAGCCTACCAAATGCCTGCCAGCCACATTTAACACGCCGTTCCACCTCCCGGGCGGTATTCCCCTCCATGGAAATCCTCTGCCCAAGATATATAAAGCTGTCCACAATCTCTAAATCCCTTCCTAGAACTGAAATTCTTCTGTCCTGAGCGAAGTTATTGAACATATTCTGACTCTTTTTCAGGTTTATTTTCAAGCCAAATGGTTCGCCAGCCCTTTGCAGTTCTTGTATGCGTCTTTGCAGCTCCTCTGGGTCTTGTGAAATGAGAATAATATCATCTGCAAATCTAAGATGGTTTAAGTTTGCACCATTGATCTTTACACCATCCTGTTCCCAATCCAGTTTACGGAATACTTCTTCAAGGCCAGCCGAGAAAAGAATAGGCGATATTGCGTCACCCTGCCGTACAGCTCGTTCTATATTAATTCCCACTTCAAGATCATCAAGGTGAATTGTGGCTGTAGCTCCATCATATATCGATTCTAATAGGTTTACATAGGCTCTCTCTACACCTTGGCTAAGCAGTGCATCCATTATCGCATGCTTTGAGATGGAATCAAATGCTTTTTCGTAGTCGATAAAAGCCAAGCACAGTGGCATGGTGTATTCGTTGTGCCTTTCTATGACCTGCTGTACAACCTGGATGTGATCCATTGTACTGTATCCACTTCTGAATCCTGCTTGTTCTCTTGGTTGTGCGTCATTCAGTTTTTATAATATTCTTTTAGAAATTATCTTAGTGAAAACTTTGTACATCACTGATAGGAGGCTTATTGGACGGTAGTTCTTTAAATCTTCCTGTGCTCCTTTTTTATGTAAAAGGATCACTTCTGCATTTTTCCATAAGTCCGGTACTTTTTGTTCTTTGAGACATTTTGAGTATAATTTTGCCAGTGTTTTATGTAACGTCCGACCACCAGCTTTTAGCATTTCGACAGTTACACTATCCTTTCCTGGAGCCTTGCCGTTCTTCATCAATTCTATAGCATTTGTTACTTCCTCCACTAGGATATCTGGCATTATATATTGTTCTTCCGTGGGTATTGTTGTCCCTGACTGGCTCTGATCTTCATATAACTGGGAATAAAACCTTCTGACAATCTCTAACATTTGGGTACGCATCCTGCACACTGTGCCATCCTCACGCTTTAAAGCATATATTTGCGTTCTTTTGTTTCTCAGCTTCTGTTTAGCTTTGTTAATTCCTTTGTTTTCATCCAGGGTTTTTTGCACTAGCTGCATATTGAATCGGCGCGTGTCCTCTCTGATACGTTTTCTTATAGTTTTGCAAAGCTCAGTGTACTCGACCCTGCCAAAAGGACTACCTGCATTTCTCATTGCTCGCCGTTTCTTCATTAAATCAATGGTCTCACTGGAGATTTTTGTTTGTTGAGACATTTTTCCTCTGGTGCTGTTGAAGCAGCCGTTTGAAGTACATTGTTGGCAATTTCTTCATATTGAACTGATATTTCCACGTCCTCTGGATCTTGTAACGCAGCAAACCGGTTTGACAAAGCAATCTCAAAATCGCTTCCTCTCTCCAGCAGTTTTCCAGAATCCACCTTGCCCTTCTTTGATCTTACCATTCTTTCGCGCTCTTTTCGACAGTCAATCCGAACCCTTGCTCGTACCATTCGGTGGTCACTTCCAACATTAAAATTGTTAAGGACAGTACAATTTGTAAATATTGATTTATCGTTGGTCATGATGTAGTCAATTCCGCTTGTGAGCCCAGATGGATTTTTCCATGTTCATTTTATGCTGATATTTTTCTTATAGAATGAATTCATAATATATAGTTCTTGTCCTTCAGCAAAATCAACTAATCTGTCACCTCTATTGTCTCGCTCACCAGTTCCATATGGGCCAGTTGCATTTTCGTCTGTTCTTGTTGTTCCAATTCTGGCATTAAAATCTCCCATCAGGATTTTGTACCTACATTTCTCCTTGTATAAAAGCTGGGCCACATCATCATAAAATTCCTCAATTTCCTCATCTTTATGGCTTATAGTTGGTGCATAAGCTTGGACGATTTGAAGCCTAAACTTTTTATTCAGCTGAATGACGCATTGGGCTAATCGGTCGGATGTACTTTCAAATTTTACCACACTGTCCTTCAGCTTTCGATTGATGAGGAATCCAATTCCGCCACATCGGCCATTTTCCGTACCTCGAGTGTAGAGTACGTGTCCAGTTGGTTCCAGTTTGATTAACTCTTCACCCTTCCTTCGTGTTTCACAAAGCCCAATAATATCCCAATGTATGTTGTCAAGTTCGATTAACAGTTCTTGAAATCGGGCCTCTGTTTTCATAGTCCGTATATTTAACGTTGCAATGTCAAAAGTCCAATGGCAGCCTGATCTAACCCGGTGATTCTTAGCACCCTCTGCCTTGGGGCAGGTCTTCCCGCTGCCGTAGGTAGTTGCCCCTTGGCCTCCGGGGAATGAGGGCCGTGTTTGAGGTTGTACTGTCATATTTCAACATATTGAAATACCATGTTGAAGGTATGGACCGTAATCTGCCACGCTGGTCCAATGCGGGTTGGCAGATTTTGGATCATGTTAGTCTGAGGCCTCCGCTTATATATATATATATATATATATATATATATATATATATATATATATATATATATATATATATATATATATATATTGCGCTCGGTCTTATAGCTGACCGGCGACTGCGCAGATTGTATCGAGATAGTTCGGGACTATTCGCGACGCTCGACAACGCTGTCGGGCATCCGTTTAGTGATTTTTCTTCCTCGCCGTCACGTTGCCGCGTTTTTTCTTTTTTCAGAAAGGATTTCCATACTTTTGGAATGTTCGCGTATTTAGCTCACTCCTTTCTTCTATTTCAAGGGCTTTTCTGATTATTGGGATCTTATAGTTTTCAATATTGGCTATTTCTTTGGCTCCTTCAAAACCCATTTAAACTTTCAAGCGCTCTCAAGAAGAAACGAGGATATCACCATATTACAGGCGGACAAAGGAAACGCAAAAGTCATAATGAACACCAAGGACAATATGGAAAAGATGACGAACATTTTACTAGAAAAAACATATAAACCAGTGAATAGAGATCCAACAATCTATCTAGAAAAAACAACCAAAAGCAAAATCAAAACATGGAAACTAGAACCGGACATTGAACGAAGAATAATTCCAAGAGACAAATCAAGCAGATGTCCTAAACTTTACAGTCTACCCAAAATACATAAACCAGAAATCCCATTAAGACCCATAGTAAGGGACTACAGCTCTCCAACACAAAATTTGGAAAAATATCTAGCAAATATCATGCAACCAAGCTTCAAACTTGATTGTTCAAAACTCAGAAGATTTGATAAGGATAATTAAGGATCTCCAACTAGAGGATACAGACATACTAGCAAGCCTGGACATTGTCTCACTGTATCCATGCTTCTCCATAGACGAGGCTCTGGACCTAATTTCGACTAACGAAAACTTTCTACCATACGTGGGGGAACTCTCCGAACACTATTTGAAGAATACATATTTTTCCTTCAACCCCCATATCTACAGACAGACTGATGGTGCCCAAGTGGGATCATCTTTATCACCCGTTATAACCAACCTGTTCATGACAGATTTCGAAACAAAAGCATTGGCCAGCGCTCCTTTAAAACCTAAACTTTGGAAACGCTACCGAAAGTCTCAATATATTGGGGTAGCGTGTAGATACCCCCTCGCGATCCTAACTTTGCCCCTTCAGAATCCATGGTTCTTCCTCCCCCTAAGGAACCATGTCCCAACCTAGCTTGCCACTTACTCTTTAATATTCCTACAGACATCCTACACCGACAAAGAAGGAAGTGGGATCCCACTGTGTCTACAATGTCCCATGAGCATAATGCAATATGGCAAATAAGAAAAAATACACCCCAAGCGATCTGACTGGCAATAGGTGCCACCGGGTTTCAGGGTTTGGTGGTGAGAAATGGGCTAGCGGCCATGCAGCACTTCTCGGTTAGGCTGCACATGGAAAATATGTAACTGGTTCTTGTAACATATTCAACGTCGTTAAGGTTGACACCTGGAACGTTCAGGGCCTTCTATAATGCGGAATACTTCAGATTCTTTTTTATGCTTGGCGAGAGAGCATATGTCGGTACCCTGATGAGTCTAACCATCAACAGAAGAAACATGTGCCCTCCAATGTAAGAGGTGGGTGGGGCTTCCTCCCGGTCAAGCAACTAACCATTGCTCATTATGGCGGAGACACAGGTTGTTGTGCGTTCCACATGAGATTGTGGAACCCGGAACCCGAATATATATATATATATATATATATATATATATATATATATATATATATATATATATATATATATATATATATATATATATATACTGTGCAAACCATCGCTGGATATTTAAACCGGACATTTTTATAGCGTTATAAAAATATCCTCTGTCCTATTCCTCGACATAATCGACTTCTATGCCAAATTTAATTTGAATCCTTCCATCCATTCGAGCGTGATTGAAGAACAAACATCCAAACAAGCATACTTTCCAGTTTATAATATTAGTAAGATGGATTTCGCCAACCTTAGTACATTTGAGTATAGGATAACTCAGTTTGACTCTAGTCTTATATACTTGTATGCCACCTATCCATCCAGTCATCGCTGAATCATCCATAACATTATTTATATAACATTATTTTTACCATTTCTAAATCTAATCATCCGTGAGAAAAATTAACTACTTTTTTCGCTATGAGCGAACTTTTACTCAACTTATAATCTGACATTGACAAATAAAATTAAACTTTTCGAGAGCACTGTCAACCACAAACATTTTACAGGAACTTTATTTTAGTCCTTTTTGTCGTTTGCAAGGTACTTTATTGACACCAAAGTTTAGAAACTATTTATATTCTCCATTTCAACTGTCGCGTGTGTTATGTGGGTGGTGTTGCAAAATACTTTTCACTGAATGTAACCAATCTATCTTCATTTCTAAGGCTGTATATTTGTTCGTGTTCTAATAATAGAAACCAATTTATTTAATGACCCGACTATTATATACACAAATGTACACACAAATAGAGAAGTTTTACTATTAATCCTGATTTTTTTTTACCAACTAGTAATTGTTCTAAATCATTTAAAATGATAAAATGTTTAGAAACTATTTTAATTATATTTAATATTGTTCTACCAGATGTGGCGCTTAATCATTTACAATTTTTTTGAAAGATGGCGCTGGGTCATCAAACAAGGGTCAGTTCATAGTCTAATCTTTTATGTCATTTTGTTGCTACTGTACACTGTACTGTACGCAAACGATTTCAAGTTCGCGTCATGTTTGTTTCGTATAGTAAACATGTGTAGTTTCGTTCCAAATAAAGAGCATTTGCGGCACGTAGTGCTTTCCTTGTTCAATTAAACGGAAAACACTAGTGAAAGCCGTTATTGTTGTGGTAAATTGCGGTGATAATGTTCCAACGCAAGACGTTTGTTGGCGCTGGTTTAGACGATTCAAAAATGGTGATTTCGACTTGAAAGACAAAGATCGCCCAGATCAACCGACAAAAATTGATTGAAACTCAACAACAAATGGCAGAGAGGTTAAATGTTGGTCGCCGAACTATTTGTGAATGTCTGTACATTTCATGGGAACGGTTTAGAAGGCAGGAAAATGTATATCACATCAGCTGAATGACAAAAAGATGGAATAGCGAGAAAGGGTGTGCTAAATTTTGCTTTCTCGTTATGAAAGAAATACCTTTTGCATCGGATCGTGAATGCAGACCAAACATGGATATATTTCGAGAACCCAAAACGTAGAAAAATATGGGTTGACCCAGTGCCGTGTACTATGAGCTCTCAAACCAATGAAACAGTTAATATCGTTTGCTATCGTCAACAAATAATAAATTTTAACCATGCATTGATGGAAAAGCGACTAGAATGGACTATAACATATAGAAAAGTGATTTTGCAGTACGACAACGCTCCATCACACACAGCGAAGGCAATCTGAGACACCACTTCTGCACTTGGCAGGAAACTCTTGCTCCACCCGCTGTACTCACCAGGCTTACCGCTATCACTTATTTTCATCGATATCTTTTCCATGAAACACTTCAACAATTACGAAGATCGAAAATGGCTTAATGACTGGACCACCTCAAAGGATGTACGGGTTTTCTGGGAGAGCGTTCACATATTGCTAGAGAGATGGGAAAATATGCAGCTTGCGATGGTAAATACTTTTGGTAAATTAAAAGCTTTGGTAAAAAATACTTTGGTAAATTAAAAGCATATTGTACCGATCACTGAAATTAAATGCAGTTGATTAGTCCAGATGGTTTAGATTCTTCATAATCTTGTTATGGCATTTTTATAGCAAAATACATAGATATCGAGTAAGACAGAACCGAAAGACGCCAATTTGTTTCGTTGGTATAGCTCTTTGTAAAACGCCAATTTTGCGAAAAAATTATTCATATTCAAACATTTTCAAATATTTAACAAAATATTTTTCTTGTCTAATTTTCACTTTAATATAGCTATAGTTGACGTTGTTTCATTAACACTGTAGCTTCATCAGAATGATGTTGAGCAATGATTTTATTGATAATAATTAAAACACTTGGTATTTGTTTCACAATATATTCAAGATATTCTCTAACATGTTTCGGCCTCGCGACCATTCTCAAAGAGAGTTATGTATAAACTAAACTAAAGTTTCAAAGTGCTGTCTAATGGAAATCGGTTTTTTCATCTCGTTAAATTTATTACACTATCAATAATTGGAGTATTTCCGAAGTCTAGCTGGGTGTTTGTTAGGTTTTTGCCGTCGTATATGGCTTTTTTAATTTCGAAAATTTCCAGGTAATTTAACAGCCTGCTTTTATTGCAGCTATGTATTAATTTGGTATTATTAATGTTAAAAAAATGGTTCTGGTCTATACAATGTTCGGCAAAGCCCGTCTTTCTCTGATTGTGTAAAATTGAATATTTATGTTCTTTTAGCCTATCATTGAGCGATCGGCCCGTTTGGCCTATATAAATAGCGTCACACATATTACATTTAATTTCGTATACTCCAGATTTGTCACAAAATTTTGCTCTTTCTTTGTTATTGTTTAACATCGATGTAAGATTATTCTTATTTACAGAGATAATATTAATATTTTCGTTCTTTAACTGATTTGTGATTCTTGAACTTAATTTGTGAATATAGTTTATAGCATGCCAATTTTTAGAATCTTTTTCGGGTGTTGCGGCATAAAAATGTTTGGTGTTGTTTTTCTTAATCTTGTTTTTTATCATTTTATCTATGATGCTTGGCTGATATCCATTATTCCTTGCGATATTTTTGATAATATTAAGTTCTTTTTCATAGCTGTCTTTTTTAAGTGGAATCGTTAGAAGTCTGTGGGTCATACTATGAAAAGTGGACATTTTTACATTCCATGACTGATTTGAACTTGCGTGAATAATTGTATCGGTATACGTGGGTTTTCTAAATATTTCGAATTCTAATTTATTCGGTGTTCTTATTATTTTTAAATCTAAGAAATTTAATGAATTATCCGTCTCTGTTTCTATTGTGAACTGGATTTTTGAGTTTACACTGTTTAAATATTCAAGAAATTGACCCAATAGTCTTTCTGTACCGGTCCATATGCAAATAATATCATCGACATACCTGGCCCAAAAATGTATGTGTCTTGTATAATTAGTGTCGCTAAATAAATTGTTTTCAAAATTAGCCATATAAATTTCTGCCAGGAGGGGGCTCAGGGGGCTTCCCATTGGTAATCCATTCGTTTGTTGGTAAAATTTTGAATTGAACAGAAAATAATTTTGTTCGGTACCTACATTGATAGCTTCTATGAGAGCATTTTTGTGTACGATTTCAAGATTGCATTCATGAATTCTTTCAGTGAGGATATTTTTAAGATCTTGTACCGGAATGGAGGAAAAAAGGGTTTTTATATCGAACGAAACTAACTTTGCATTGGAAGGTATCTGCATGTTTTTTAATTTTGTTGTTAGTTCTATTGTATTTTTGATTGCTTTGGGTGAGTTGAAATCGATAAATAATGGTAGATCACTGTTGAGTTGTTTGCAAAGTTTATATGCAGGAGCATTTACATAAGGAACGACTGGTCTCATTGGAATGCCATATTTATGCAGTTTAGGCATTCCGTATAAGACTGGAGATTTTGGGTTCATGGTATCTAGTTTGGATTGCGATATATTTAAGAAGGTTTCATTGTACGTTTTAGTAATTTTCTTTACAGCGGTATATTTTTTTGTTGGATCGGTCTTGAGTTCTCTACAGTTTTCTATGTTGATGAGTGTGTTCATTTTTAGTAGGTATTCATCTTTTGTTAGAATAGTAACAGTATTACCTTTGTCAGCTTTGCAAAGAATTAAATTGTTTTGGTAAATTTTGTTACGTAATTTATTAATTATTCTGAGTTCGTTGGAATATTTATTTTTTATTTTATTGTTTGCTATTATATTTGCAATGTTATATTTTGCTAATTGGCTTTTATTTAAACTACTTAAAAGATTCTCTAAATTGGCTGCGAGTATTTCAATATCTGTGGATTTGACGAAGTTTGAACAGTATTTGAGACCTTTTTCTAATAACTTAATTTCTTCATTATCAAACTGAACATTTGTTAAATTTACAACTCTATCATAAAATCTTACTGAACTAATTGAATTGATATTATGAGAATTTAGGTGAGCAAAATTTTGTGACTTACATTTTCTTAGGGTATTTAATTTTCTTAGCTGTATTAGGTACTGTTTATGTGTTGCATCCTTCACTGACTCGCGCACTGTCCTGTCAAAGTATTCAAATTCGAAATAATTTGATTTGTGTAGCAGTTCTGTGTGGACTAATTTAAGATGTAAGTTGAGATTATCCCTGTTTCTGTACCATTTGGATGCTTCTTCTGCTAGCCAATGTTTCCGAGCTGCATTGACAGTGCTTTCTGCTTGAGGTGAGTGGTTATGACATGAAATCTTCATAAATTTTGGTTGGAGATCCTCCTTTTAACACGTTTGAATAAACCATATGTGATTATTACACTTTTTCACTTTCAGTAAAGTTTTTTGTATATAACCGCTAATTTTGCTGTGCTTGCATTAACAATAGTTTTGATTGATTGCGCGGTTGGCTCTTGGTGAAACATAGTAACAATGATAATAATTAAAACACTTGGTATTTGTTTCACAATATATTCAAGATATTCTCTAACATGTTTCGGCCTCGCGACCATTCTCAAAGAGAGTTATGTATAAACTAAACTAAAGTTTCAAAGTGCTGTCTAATGAAAGTCGGTTTTTTCATCTCGTTAAATTTATTACACTATCAATAATTGGAGTATTTCCGAAGTCTAGCTGGGTGTTTGTTAGGTTTTTGCAATCGTATTATCAAAAATATCGCAAGGAATAATGGATAGCAGCCAAGCATCATAGATAAAATGATAAAAAACAAGATTAAGAGCCAACCGAGCAATTAAGAGCCAACCGCGCAATCAATCAAAACTAATGATTTTATTACCCGTTTTCGTTCTATCTTCACAATTTTATGTCGTCTTAAGCACTGACAGAAGATCACGAGTTCGTCCACCACGTCGTTTCAGGCAATTATCTAAACTTGAAAAATGTTCTGACGAATATTTTCACGGGTGTGAAATATTACGATAGTTTCTCGGGTATACCGTGTTAGATAATTGTCCTCTGGTGGACGGTTTCGCTGACGTTTCGATGGAATCACATCCATTTTTTGCAAACCTTTTACTCGACGGCGTTTCGACAACTAATGCTCAGCAAACTACAGGTAGGGCTGTTTCGAGGCTGACTGTTATTCAACATTTACATGGGATGGAGATGGTTGCGCTTATCGTTCCTATTAGGTAGTGCTTTTTTATAATGTACTGCAAGATGCGTCTCTTAGAATGATCTCGAACTGGAATTGAAATGGGGTTGGAATGAATCTCTATTGCTGTAGTGGTGAGTCTAGGATGCCCATGGAAGAGTCAAGTGTTTTCAGTATGAATAGACCATCCCTATGTAATATAGATCATCCACAGAAATCTCTCTATCTATCTGCAAACTCGCCCAAATCTCAGGTTTTAGCAGGATATCACCATCAATTCTTCTATTGAAACCTTCGATGTAAAACACTAAACTGAAACAGATTTAGTACTAAAACACCAAATCACTTTATTAACACCTCGAGGCGCGTTTTAATAAGCCTATTAACATCATCAGGATATAACTCAAACTAATTCTAAAACTGAACTGTATTATACCCGTTCCTAATGAAGCGTGTAAAAATCATAAACCGCGAAGTTTACTAAGCGTTATATTAATAATTTAAAATCTTGGTTGATTGGAATAGGTCCTTTATACCAGTTTATTGGATTATCCCCTGATGATGACAACATGGTTTGCGAAATGCATGCCGCGAATTTATATGAAGTGACTTGGTATTTTAGTAGTAAATCTCTTCCAGTTTAAGATAACACCAGACCAGTGACACTAGATTTGACAGCTAGATCACCATATTTAACATAAATACAACATGGTCGGGATCGTGTTGGTCGCAGTTTTGTTCGATTGTCCCAACGACCAGCAACTTTAACGTATTTGAAGCACTTGGCACAATACGCCTGGTATACCTTGCTACAAGAGGACATATATCATCTCGCACTGTTATAGCAGACTTTAATGACAGTAGTGTGCCTAATTATTATTATTTTCTTTTAGTACAACACACTTTTTTTCCAGACACATTCATTTATTCAAAGAAACTCCAACACTATAATTTAAAATCTAATAAGTGGCCTTTAATTAAAAATGGTTCGCATTTTTAGTTAACTCGGCCCCATTCGCCAAACTCTTATCTTCAACTAATAACGTTTCTTCTATCTTGACGCGGGACCCGGTTGTTTTACAACAGTTTTTTAGATCAGGGAAATATTGATCCAGGAACGTCAAGTAATTTCAACCTTCCTCGAAAAAGTTTTCCAATAAATTTCTTCTCGAGCCCGTTGTTTAGATAAAAAAAAGTATACTATCGACGTTTATTGGCGCTATTATAATGGGCGGTGGATTTTTTGTTAAACGTTATCTATAAATATCCCAGCATTGCGTTTTCTCCTAGTTTTTTTTCAAACAAAATGTTTGTAATTTTGTTTGAAAAAACTTTTTGAAATTAATCAGAGCAGACTGTTCGAAAGTTTTTTTTTTTTCTTATATATATATATATATATATATATATATATATATATATATATATATATATATATATATATATATATATATGTATATGTATATGTATATGTATATGTATATGGATATGTATATGTATATTTATATATATATATATATATATATATATATATATATATATATATATATATATATATATATAATATATATATATATATATATATATATATATATATATATATATATATATATATATATATATATATATATATATATATATATATATATATATATATATATATATAAAGTAAATAAGTCCTGGGAAATTCTAGAAAAGACTATCTCTAAAATTCCCTCTAACCATGTAAAAATCCTATTGGGTGATTTCAACGCCCAGCTAGGGAAAGAAAAAAAGTACAGGAAAACAGTCGGCAGTTTTCCCGCTCATAAATGGACTAACCATAATGGTAGAAGATTGGTTGAACTATGTTCGCAGTTTAATCTAAAAATAATGTCAACCCATTTTAAGAAGAAAATATCAAAACAAAAGACCTGGAGGTGCCCAAACACGTACATGGGTGAATTTCAAATTGACCATGTTGCCATTTCGTACCCCAATTATAAAGAGATTTTGAATGTTCAAGTCAGGAAAGGAGCTAATATAGACACGGATCACTACTTGACTAGAATCAAACTTAGCTTAAAACCTCGAAAACTTATTCAAAAGAGGCTGCTAATACCAAAGTTTGACCCAACGAAAATAAAACCAGCCCTAACAGAAGAGCTTGATAAACAACCAGCACAGAACTGGCAAGAATTGAAACAAAAAATTATTAAAACGGCCTTAAAGTTGGTCCCTTTACAAAAACGTAGAAAACATCCGTGGTGGGATGAAGTTTGCGAGCAAGCAGTATTAAGCCGAAGTAAAGCATTCAAAGATTGGAACAGTCAAAAAACAGCAATAAACTATAACATCTTTTTGGAAGTAAGAAAAGAAACATCGAAGCTAATTAGACAAACTAAAAGAAAATATGAAAACAATCAACTTAATGAAATAGAAAAAGATTTCCAAAAAAATAACACCCGAAACTTTTACAAAACATTTAAAACTAAATTAACAGGCTATCAACCGCAAAGTCTTTGCTTCCAAAAGGAAAACGGACAATTAGCTCTAAATAACCAAGACAATTGCAAAGAACTTGCGAAATATTTTGAACAAATACTAAACTGTTCTGAGCCCTTAAACAAATTAACAACACTAAAACCTAAACAAACAAACCCAGATTCATTACCACCGAATGAAGAGGAAATACTTAGGCAAATCAAGCGGCTTAAAAATAACAAAGCTTCTGGTGAAGATGGAATCACTGCTGAACTTTTGAAATCCGCTGGTCCAGGTACAATCAAGGAAATAACCAAAATTCTACAAGAAGTTTGGCGAACCGAACGGATTCCGGAAGATTGGAAAGATGCTCTAATCCATCCACTATATAAGAAAGGAGATAGAACGGATGTAAACAACTATAGAGGGATATCTCTTCTCCCAGTTTGTTACAAGATTCTATCTCAATGTCTACTAGACAGAGCACAGGTACAGTTAGAACCTAACATTGGTGAATATCAAGCAGGTTTTCGACCGGGCAGATCCTGCCCTGAACAGATCCTGAATCTGAAGTTGATTCTAAGACATCAAAAACTGTACAATAAAAATCTCGTCTGTACATTTGTGGATTTCAAAAAAGCATATGATTCTATTGACCGCGAATCTTTATTCCGAATCTTGAAAGAACAAGGACTAGATCTGAAAACCCTGGCAATTATTAAAGCAACGTTAACTAACACAAGGTCAAAAGTTAAATTCATGGGTGAGATCTCAGAGCCCTTCGAAATTAGAACTGGAGTGAGACAAGGGGATGGACTCTCGCCACTCTTATTTAACTGTGTTCTAGAAAAAGTAATACAGGAGTGGCGTGAAAAAAAGTCGGCCCTGAATATTGACCAGCCCATTAAACTGGGGAGAACCAACATCAAAATTGATTGTCTGGCATTTGCTGATGATCTAGCAATTTTAGCTCAAGATGTATTAACGGCACAGAAACAGATTGAAATCCTAAAAGAAACAGCAGAAAATGTAGGACTCCAAATTTCCTTTGAAAAGACACAATACATGACCTGCAACAGACTAAGAACGCCATTTCTAAAAACAAAATATGGTAACATCAGACGAGTCTCTCAATTCAAATATTTGGGTGAAATAATCATGGAAAATGGGTTGGAAAAAGCGGCCAATAAGGGTAGATGTCAAAAAATGGAAACGGCATTGAGACTTACACAAAATATTTACAACAAAAAATGCCTATCTAAAAACACAAAACTGAGACATTACAACACAGTTATTAAGCCAGAATGTCTATATGCTGCAGAAACGCTCATTTTGAATAGAAAGAGGGACATCGAGGACATTGAAAAGAAGGAAAGAAAAATCGTAAGGAAAATCCTAGGCCCCAAACAAATAAATAGCACAACATACCGACTTCGAGAAAACGAAGAAATCAAACAATACACAGATATACATAGCGATATGAGAAAAAGAAGACTTAAGTTTTACGGACACATAAAACGGATGAATCCGAGAAGGTTAACTAGACAAATAGTCGAATTTTATGAAAATAGGAGTAAAGCTAAAGTAGAAATAATTAAATGGATTGCTGCAATTAAAGAGGACCTAAGGTCAGCAAATATTTCACAAAGTGAAATTCAGGATAGAGGCTGTTTCAGACACAAGGTGAACGTTTGGAAGGTTGGCCAGAGAGAAAAATGTAGGAAGACTGGAACAACTTGGTCTGATGAAAGGAAAAAAGCTCATAGCGAAAGAATGAAATTAGTATGGGCACAAAGGAAGGCTAACAACAACAAACGCCTCTAATTGTACTTCGCGTGGCCCACTAGGGCCCATACGTGAATAATAATAATATATATATATATATATATATATATATATATATATATATATATATATATATATATATATATATATATATATATATATATATATATATTTCAAATTAATAAATGATGGTATAAAATAAGGTTTCTAGTTTGTTTGATTTGTAAAATCTACACAACAAATGAAAGTTTTATTCGTTACGCGAGGAGCTGGATTCAGGGGTCTCTGGTGAGGTCTTTTTGGGTTCTTTCTGCCCCAAAATCGACAGTTTTCTTTATTGGCAAAGCCACAAAGCTGGTAATGTGCTAGGTCGTTCATCATCAAAGTGGAAACAAAATTCTCATCATTTTCTGCGAGATTCTCATCATTTTTACGAATGCACAGGATTATTTCAGCCGAAGTAGCTTATCTTCTGGATAAAAGGTTTGGACAACTAAATTTTGTCGGGAAAGAGCTTCAAATTTTACTTAGAATTTGCTGCGGGAAACGATGAGAGATCTGCAATTGAGCAGAACGTCTTCTAGTCGATGTTTGGGATTGATCTGCAATACTCTCCCGAACTCACTCAATGTTTGCAATTGAACGACCACTAAGCTTGTTCGTCTTAGGTTTTCCCGTATGTCTGGCATACCCAGCAGTTTCCCTTTCCTCAAAACGCCGAACCATTTTGATTATTGTGCGCCTAGTCGGTGCCTCGCGAATATTGTAACATCTTTTATATCCACGTTGCGTTAGAATTATTGACCGATTATTTTCAAAAAACAAGGTGACTATTGTGGTTTGCAAAGCTATTGTTTATCTTCTCCTGACTTTTATCTATGTAATAAAAAAGAAAAAATTACAAACTACAAAGAACTAAAAAAGTTATGATTTTTCCAAAATAGGTATCCTATTTTGCACCCTGTGTTAATTTAAATAATTCATTTAATCAAAATTTCATTAACAACTACAGAAAATCACATTTATTTGCAATGAATTATGCATCGTTTAAAAGCCTGAAGTTCTACTATTTATCTACATAGGCCGTTGCGATCGATGCATTTTTTGGTGTAGCTTTTTTCGTATATCCGTGTCATAGAAATCTCCTGCCGCAGCGCGCAGGTCGCGTACGTCCTCTTCTTTCAACTCTTAGTTTTACTGACATCAGAAATCAATTTCCACATCTCTCGAATCATCAGTCGCCGATCTTCAAGCATTACCCTTTCCACTTTTGCAATCGTTTCATCCGAAACCGATGGCCGTCCGGCACGCGGTTTATCATGGATGTCTGTGCGTTCATTTTTAAATTCTTTACACCATTGCTGCACGCACACTTCACATAATTGATGATAAATTCTTATAAGCGTAGTGCCCCTGGCACACAAAAAACGAATCACAAAACGTAACTCACATCTGGCGGTGGTAGTGACTGAAAACTCCATCGCGAACGCCTGCCAAACAAAGACGCTCGTAGTGGTAGGCGGGAAACCAAACAACACGCCAGTGCTGTGACTTATTTCCCTTTTACCACATAGTAGTATAGGATACCGGTTTTTTTCATTTTTAAACTATATCGATATCTGTAGAAACTTCATCCATATCTTTCTTTGCCAACCTTCTCGCGTCCGTCCTTTCTAATCTTTTTCTCTCTAGAAGATTTTCTATTACTTTGCCCCAAGTCATTCTGGATCTACCCCTCATCCTGTTTCTTTGTATTTTTGTTTCCCGTATCGTCTTACTCGTTTAGTTTCATGCATTAGCTGTAGATGTTCTTATTAACTCAACTGTCTCTGTTCTATTTACTGCAATATATTTTTATAACTAAACAATATATTCATACAACCCAGGACCAACTAGAAGTAGTTGAATATGCCAGGTATACCCTACTCTGTCTCTGCATAATACAAAATAATCAGTACTGTAAGTAAGCGTCAGAACTTTAGTTGTACTTATGGTACGTTTTATTAAATCGCCACCAAATCCGCGACTTCATCCTCGTGTGGTTTAACATATGATGAAAAACACTATCAAACTAAAATTATTAAGTACTTATTCGGTGTTACTAAAGACTTTTCCTGACGAATCCGTATTATTGTTGCCAAATGTTGTAACATAAGATTTAGGATTCAAAGTAACATGCCTGATTACACTTAATAATTTAAAATGATAGTTCTATAGGCAAAATGTGATTGGATCCAAATATACGAAATATTTTAAAATTTGGTAGCTAGTGATAGATTGGCCAGATTGCTAGGAGAGTTCCCTCTAAAGCATTCCACATATAGCTGATGATATATGTATATGTATGTATGTATGTATATATGTATATGTATGTATATGTATGTATATATATATATATATATATATATATATATATATATATATATATATATATATATATATATATATATTACAGAAATCTTTCACCCTTTCTCCATGTGGTGCCACCGATCGCCTTCGCCGAACTGTCAACCATGCGACGTCACGCGTCTCTCGGGACTGGTTTCTAGCCTTTCAGCCGTCATCAGCCGAGCTCTAGACGAACGCAAGGAAAGCAGTTCGGAGAGGCAATCGGGGCCAGACCAGATCAACTGGCCATTTTAATGAGGGGTCGTGATCGCACACAACTCACGCCATCATACGGCGAATGCTCGTAGCAGTCAGGACCGCTCGTAACATTCTGCCTGGAACCTCGGGTATAGTACCAGGTATGCCCACAAGGTAGCGTAACGGAACCGTGGAGGGAAAATATTACAGAAATCTTTCACCCTTTCTCCACGTGGTGCCACCGATCGCCTTCGCCGAACTGTCAACCATGCGACGTCACGCGTCTCTCGGGACCGGTTTCTAGCCTTTCAGGCTCTCGGAACTGCTTTCCTTGCGTTCGTCTAGAGCTCGGCTGATGACGGCTGAAAGGCTAGAAACCGGTCCCGAGAGACGCGTGACGTCGCATGGTTGACAGTTCCCACCCACCCCTTCAATTGGAGGGCATATGTTTCGCCTCTCGATGATTAGGCTCTTCAGGGTACCGACATATGCTCTCTTGTCAAGAATAGGGAGACCCTATTCCCAGTCAACCACCCATACTTTCGCCGACTTCCCGTCGGATGGCGTATATATGTAATGTTATGTATGTATGTTATGTATAAGACGTATGTATGTGTATATGTGTGTTACTTGAACGCTGTCATGTTATATCTAATATTTTCACCGATGGTAGATAATGTTTCCAAATTATTCCGGGTATCGATCCGTTGATTCTGTGAAGAGTCACGACGTTTCGCCAAAATATCATTTGGCATTTTCAAGTATTGTCCACTTCGACAACAGCTTCAGTCCGTTTCAGTTGGACTCCTCAGTCGAAGCGGACAACACTTGAAAATGCCAAAGAGGTTTTGTTGAAGTTCCATATATATGGAATTGGATTCCTCATCAATCGAAAGCTGAAGGACAGTGTAGTAAAATTTAAAAGTACATCTAGCCCAATGCGTCATGCAGCTGAATTAAAAGATGAGGCTTCAAATCGTCCAAGCTTATGCACCAACTATAAGCCATAGAGATGAGGAAATTGAGGAATTTTATATGATATCGCCCAGCTTTTATACAAGGAGAAATGTAGGTACAAAATCCTGATGGGTGATCTTAATGCCAGAATTGGAACAACAAAAACTGACGAAAATTCAACTGGCCCATTGGAACTGGTGAGCGAGGCAATACAGGTAACCAACGGGGTAGAAACGCTTTATAAACAAAACTGGTTGATTCTGCTGAAGGACAAAAACTGTATATTATGAATTCGTTTTATAAGAAAAATATTAGCAGAAAATCGACATGAAAAGTCCATCTGGACTCACAAGTGAAATTGATTACATCATAACCAACGATAAAACAATATTTTGCAATTGTACTGTCCTTAACAATTTTAATGTTGGAAGTGACCACCGAATGGTATGAGCAAAAGTTAGGATTAACTGTCGAAGAAAACGCGAAAGAATGGTAAGGGCAAAGTGGATTCTGGGAAACTGCTGGAGAGAGGAAGCGATTTTGAGACTGCTTTGTTAAACCGGTTTACTGTGTTACAAGATCCGGAGGTGATGGAAATATCAGTTGAATATGAAGATATCTCCAACAATGTGCTTTAAACGGCTGCTTCAATAGCACTAGAAGATAAAGAAGAACAAACAAAAATCTCCAGTAAAACCATTGATTTAATGAAACGAGGGACAATGAGAAATGCAGGTAGTCCTTTTGACAGGGTCGAGTACACTGAGCTCTGCAAAACAATAAGAAAACATATCAGAGATGACACGCGCCGATTCAACATGCAGCTAGTACAAAAAACCCTGGAAGAAAACAAAGGAATTAACAAGGCTAAATAGAAGCTATGAAACAAACGAACGCAAATATATGCCTTTAGGCACATGCCCGGCACAGTGTGCAGGGCATGTGCGCAAATATTAGAGTATTTTTTCTCCTTTATTTGGGTTTTTCGCCACTGTCTAAAACTCAAAAAATATCAAAAATACCTGTTCTTATTTAAAGAAAGAATCACTGGGTAAAAACAAAAAACCAAACGGAGACAATTTTTTGTTTTTACCCAGTGGTTCTTTCTTTAAATAAGAACAGGTATTTTTGATATTTTTTGAGTTTTAGACAGTGGCGAAAAACCCAAATAAAGGCGAAAAATATATGAACACGCCACAATAATTCAGACATTACTCAAATATTAGAGGTTGTCAGAAAATTTTACTGTTTTATTGTCAATTAATTGGTTGTCAGAAGATCCAAACCAATCAAAGACAACAATACCCATTGAAGAATAAATGCCAGATATCCTAGTGGAGAAAGTAACAAATGCTACAGAATCGATGAAAAACGGCAATATAACAACGGCATATATATGTATATAGATGTACGTATGTATTATATATATGTAACGATAGTTTGTCGGATATCCTGGGTTAGCTCACTATCCTCTAGTGGGCGGTTTCGCTTGCGTTTCGATGGAATCTCATCCACGTTTTTTATGCTTTGAAAACGGTGGATGAGATTCCATCGAAACGTCAGCGAAACCATCCACCAGAGGATATTTAGCTAACCGCTCTACAATCCTAGTAGGCCCTGCGTTTGATTGACTATTTGTTGCTATGTTTTGCTAAAGGGTGACTTTTTAGGCCGTCCGAACTTCCGATAGTGATCGCTGTCAAACGAATTGTGAGTTTGCGCACAAATCTATAAATATCGGTCTCAATAGTCTCACAAATCATCATGGAACGTTGAACATCAGAAGAAGGCTTGCAAATTGTCGAAATTTATTATCAAAATTAGTGTACTGTATGCCACTTGTGAGTACTTCGTCATGTATTATTGATTAAATCATCTCCTGATGGTTAGCGAAACGTGCGTGGAGCTTTAAAAAATTATTTGGCGTTTAATGGTAAATTTCTTTGAGTTTGTAGTTAGTTTATTTAGAAATATCATTTATATTTATTAAAAACAAAATATAAATGCTTTAAATTTCTTTTAATTACTATCTTTTAATTAATAAATTTGTTTCAGTAACATAGGACAAATTTTTTTTTATTAATAATCTATATTCATCTATATTAATAATAATATAAAATAAAAATATTTTATTAATATTAAAATAATAATTTTATTTATAATATAATATTAAAAAATATTTTATGATATAATAAATTTGATATCAATGATATCAAGTAATAGTCAAAACAAAATATTATCTATATTATTACATATTATGAAACAGTATTTGAATTAGTATATATTTTTTTAATATTTCAGAAATCTATTGTTTTCGTTAGGCTTTTAGATTAAGAAATATTGTAGATGATTTTTTTTTTAACTTAAAAATATTGATGTCACAGAAAATGTCTCTCCGTCTATTTTCATTATGCTATGCTCGTTTATGAAGTATATTTCTTACTTTCTTTTTCCACATATTGAGCGACGAAAAGCAATTTTTCTTGTCAGAAAAAAAGCACTGAAAAAATTTTAGATTGTATACAGTAAACTTTTTAAATTTGAATATTTAAGCTCGGTTGACTTCCTTGTAAATCATAGTTTTTATACTCTTAGCCTGTAAAACACGGACTTTGATAATCAGTTTCGACAATTTGCAAGCGTTGCTCTGATGTTCAACGTTCGCGCGCAAACTCTCAGTTTTATAGTGACCCTATGGGAAGTACGGACACACTAAAAAAATCACCCTATATATACAAATATAATACCAAATCACAAGGAAAACAGGAAAAAAACTAAATATTAATTTTATTCGGGAAAAATAATTATTTTTATTTAAAATAGTCTCCTTGCGTGTCAGCTCAACGTGTTGCACCGTCAATTAGGTTGACAAATGAATTGTTGATCTCGGCCTAAGATATGTCCTTCAGGATGGCGGTCGACGCCTTTTGAATATCTGCAGCAAGGGCCACTTGCCTTGTTGACGGTATTGTCGCTGCACACGACGAATACGCGGCAGCAGACACTTAATAACACCAAGATAAAACACAGCATAGAACGTTTGACCAGGTGGAATGAATTCCGTGTGTACAATTCCCTCCGAAACAAATCAATATTGTTTTGATTTTTGACTTCTCGAGACGTCTTTTCTTTCGATCTGACTCGCACCCGAGCTTGCATTCGGCACATTGACACTTGGTTTCTGGATCATATTGAAAACACCACGTCTCGTCACCAATAACAATACTATATTGAAATTTTCGTCCTTTCTCGACTAATTAATCAAGCCCTTACAATTTTGGATTTGGAGCAATTTTTGGTCGTCAGTCAATTGGTGTGAAATAAAGTGTGTACAAACCTACCGAAGTACCAAATTATCAGTGCGATGAATTGAATCTTTGGACATGTTTAATCCCATTTCCATACATCGCGACAAAGATTTTCATTGTTTTTTTGTAAATTCACGTACAATTTTAATGGTACTTTGAGTAACCACGGAATTTTTCGGACCAGGATGTTCGCCGTCCTTGATGTCCGCACGACCTTCTTTAAATCTTTTAAACCACTTGTAGACTCTGCCATAGGATACACAATTCTCAACATGCACTTGTTTTATTAATTAAAACGTTTCGGTGAATGTTCTGAATATACGCTCTTTGTTCGATGTTCATTTTTCGACAGATGGTATAAACACACTGACACTTTAAGCCCAATAACCTGACTTCTAATGATCCGAATGTCATGCAAGTTTGTCAGAACGTCAGTGAAGGTTGCATCTTGCCAACGCTTACCACCAAAAGATGGTGCCACTGGAAATAGCTATTTTTAAAAAGTCCTGTTTTTCGTGATACACTTCTTGTATTTCTGTGCAATAGTCGATATTAACGGGATGCTGGTTTTTCATTTTTTATCCTTCTGTTTACCCTACTGCTTTATCTCGAAATGTGCTAGAGAATGTCAAATAAAGTAAACATCTAACTTTGAATAAATAGGGGTAATCTTCAGAAATAAACATACTACCTCTGGAGGTACATAATTTATTTCATGGCCTTAACTATATATGATAATATTATCGAAAATAAATTTGCCCATAACGCACTTTTTCAGTAAACGAATAATTTAAATTCTACAAACAAACAATACAATTTGTTTGTACAGATTTGAAAAAATGTTGAAACTTTTACCATTAACTAAAGAGATTTTAAAATAGAGTTAATATTAGGTTACGTAATTATTTGTATCAAAAATTCCTTGGCAAATTTCGACATTGGATTCACCCAGCCTTTTTAATGTTTCAAGTGGAATTTTGATTCCCAGGTATATTTTCTCAAATAGTTATGTTTTATTTTTAATGTTTGAATAACTGGAATACATCGGTCGAAAATTTCCCGGATTCTTTATGAACAAATCATTTTTTATAAGCCAGAGGCGTGTGCGTTGGAATTTGCTCTTTGGCATATGACAACATTTAGTTGTTCTCAAGTATATTCTTGTTATGAAAACGATCCTTGCCCAATCGATATAAATACCTGCATATTTTTGAAATGTATTACGAATTGCAATGTATTGCAGTTTATTTATTATTATTATTTTATTACAATTTAGAGCAGCCACATTGTACTTACTATAGTATAACTTTGTACTAACTATAGTTTAACATTGTACTAACTATATTACAATGTGGCCACTATACGAGGGTTGCTATTTATGTATCCGAAATTGGCAACAATGGTGTTGCTAGGCGCCATCTGAGGTATACATTGTAAAGTTGTTTAGTGAATTGAAAATTTTATCTGAATTAAAAAATGGAATTGACTCGTGAGAATTTAGTTATGACTTACTTAGTTTAGTAAATTCACGGACGAATTTAAAGGAGGTCGTCCAAAATCGGTTGTGGTGTCAGAAAACATCGATACTGTACGCGAACTGATAATGCAACGTCATCATGTGATGTACCGTGACATTGAGATATCCCTGGACATTAATATGACAAGCATACACAATATTTTACAGGAACATATAGCCGTGAAAAAGATTTGTACGCGATGGATTCCGCATAATTTAACAATCGCTCAAAAAAGGCTCGTATCGATTGCTGCGAAGAAATGCTCAAAAATACAACAGTGGTGCATCAAAAGCCGTGTATAATATCTATACAGGTGACGAATCTTGGATCTATGCGTATGAGCCCGAAAGTAAACAGCAATTGACTGTATCGGCCTTTCAAAATGAGCCAAACCCAACAAACGTTGTTCGCGCAAGAAGCACTTCGAATCAAATAGTCGCATATTTTCTGGAATAGATGGGCACGTGGCTACAGTACCACTAAAAAATCAGAATGGTCAATTTTGAATGGTAAAGAACCATTTTTTTGTCAGAAGTCTTTGAAGAAATACGAAAAAACAACCAGAGACGCAGAGATACCTGATACCAAAAGTGCATCGATCATCGCGCAGGATATTTTGAAAAACAATAAAACCATTTTTAATGATAAATATTTGTTTTTTGTTTATTATTCCGGATACATAAATAGCAATACTTGTAGTACTCCATATGGCTTGAAAATAAACCTGAAAAAGAGTCAAGGCATGTTCAATAAGTTTGTTTTCTTTGGGATTTTGAAGAACAGAATAATTTGAATTTTGGGAAGGGATTTAGAAATTGTGGACCACTAATAGGGCAGAGAATTTCAATGGAAGGGTGTACCGCCTTGGAGGTAGAATGTCGTGTTAAATGTGAAGTTGAAGTTCAACATAGTGTTTAAGAACAAACTGCCACTTTGCTTGAAAAAAAAAGTCTTTGATGAGTGTGTCTCCATAACATATGGAATTATGACATACGGAAGTGAAACCTAGACACTCATGTCGCAATGCTAACTGAATTCATAAACTCGTGGTAGTACAGAGGGAAATAGAAAAACGTATGCTTGGCATTAAAGGCGGGACAGAAAGTCCTACGCATTGATCAGAGA
The DNA here is from genome assembly GCA_031761425.1 of Cosmopolites sordidus. Classification (NCBI taxonomy): domain Eukaryota; kingdom Metazoa; phylum Arthropoda; class Insecta; order Coleoptera; family Curculionidae; genus Cosmopolites; species Cosmopolites sordidus. The sequence continues at coordinate 267,458 of JARFXV010000124.1, forward strand.
ACAAGCGAAAGTATGTGACATCATTGGAAGAGTAAAGGAATTGAAATGGAGGTGGGCAGACCATATAGCGAGGTGATGAGACGACAGTTGGACCGTGGCAATTCTGAAATTGATATATATATATATATATATATATATATATATATATATATATATATATATATATATATATATATATATATATATATATATATATACTTATTTATATATATATATATATACTTATTTATTTCAACGTGAGCCGGGCGTTTCTGGCTTAATACTGATTTTTTTCTATTCTTCTCTTTTTTCTTCTATTTTTCTCTATCCTATCATTTTTGTTCTTTAAATTTTTATCGATTATGTGTTGTTATTTTATAGCTATGTTTTAGTTCTATGTCTAAGTTTGTATGTTCCTATTGATGTGTGACTTCATTTTTGACTATTTTTTAAAATTTTTATTACCTTTTCGGTTTCTATTTTATTGTGTCCTTAAGTAGATAGTGATCACTGTAAATTTCAATACCTCTCCTCACTTGACGACGTCTCATACCGTATATATTTCCATTTGTTTTTCTGTACCAATAAATAGTGAGTCGATTATTGATTTTTCTCCTCTGTTATATAATAATTATATCTACTTTTATTATCAGAAGCTTACCCATATTAGACTGATTTTGAAACGCCCTAATATTTCAATAATACCAATCAGAAACAAGAATTATAGACTAAATTTGGATATACAAATGTTATTATTTATCAGTTCGGAGCGAGACTCTGAGGTGACCGGACGTGTTTTGTCTGGTCACCATGGGGCCAGATAACAGTGTCGGTTGGTAGTTTCGGTCGCCGCCGTACAGAACTGGCCAAGGGAGCGGACAACCCCGAAGTGTCGCTTCCGCCAAGCGACACTTCAAATATAACCAAGTGAATAAGTCTTAGCCCCGAAGTTGGTGAAGAACGAAGCACCGGGACCGGCAGCAACACCAAATCCTTCTTGCCCGGACCCGCTAACCAAGAATAAACAGTGTAATATTGTAAGCATTGGGTGGACTCTGTGGTGGTCGGAAGCGTTGCGAGCGCGCTGGCCATCGCAGGGGCAGACGTCCATGGCTGTTGACTGTTCCAGCAGCGGAAGTCCGAACTGAAATAGGGAGCGGGCACCCCCGAAGTCGTCACGCAGATGCGCGGCGGCCTCAAACCTAACCAAGTGAATAAGCCTCAGCCCCGAAGACGGTGAAGATACGATGCACTGGGACGGGCAGCAACATCCAGTCCTTCCATTCCGTGCTACCAATAACATCAGAACAAAACCACTAACACCGGTATAACATCAAGAAAACAAAAAAGAGAATAACATCAAGATAACAAAAAAGAGAATAACACCAAGAAAACAAAAAAGAATAACATCAAGAAAATAAAAAAGAATACGCCAGAAGACCACAGACACGAACAAGAACCGAACACTACACCAGTTCATTCAAAGAATCCAGCGTCAATGACCAACCAATCAATCTACGGACAAACTTCCACCGGATTCGATCCTTGCGGGTCGTTTCCGGACCAGTAACCACCTTTCACATCGGTCGATTAATCTCGACCAGTACCGTAAGGTATTAACCGCGCCAAAAGGACGGCGCATAAAACCCAGATTGTGACTGACGCGAAACAGTTGCAATCGATAACAAGTGAACAAAAGTAAGGGCCCCAGGGTCAACTTGACACACAGGCAAGAAGAAGAAGAAGTTATTATTTATTAGAAAATAATTGCAGTCAAGTTAGCTTTGACTACGAATATAACGGAATACTAAATATTAATAAAACCCCAATAGGTCGTTTATATTTAAGAGCCGGATAAATTGTTTTGAAGAGATTTTCGTTTGGGATCAGAGTTCCGAAAACAATATTTAAAGGATCATAAACGTGAGATAAAGCTTTAATAAAACCATTAGTTAAGCGGATTAAACAACTTTCCGACGTGACAAAATATCCATTTTCCATAACAATTTCGTCAACATAGACCCGCCAAACTTCGTGAATACTTTTATAAACAGGCAAAGGAAGTTTTCAATTAATTAGTGGCTCGAAATGTGTACGAAACGTCTATATACATATATATATATATATATATATATATATATATATATATATATATATATATATATATATATATATATATATAGTGTATGCTAACAAAAACTATACATTAATCAATGCACACCTCCCAGGTAACGAAGAAAATAAATCTAATCCTGAAAAAGTAAATAAGTCCTGGGAAATTCTGGAAAAGACTATCTCTAAAATTCCCTCTAACCATGTAAAAATCCTATTGGGTGATTTCAACGCCCAACTAGGGAAAGAAAAAAAGTACAGGAAAACAGTCGGCAGTTTTCCCGCTCATAAATGGACTAACAATAATGGTAGAAGATTGGTTGAACTATGTTCGTAGTTTAATCTAAAATTAATGTCAACCCATTTTAAGAAGAAAATAACAAAACAAAAGACCTGGAGGTGCCCAAAATTTCAAATTGACCATGTTGCCATTTCGTACCCCAATCATAAAGAGATTTTGAATGTTCAAGTCAGGAAAGGAGCAAATATAGACATGGATCACTACTTGACTAGAATCAAACTTAGCTTAAAACCTCGAAAACTTATTCAAAAGGGGCTGCTAATACCAAAGTTTGACCCAACGAAAATAAAACCAGCCCTAACAGAAGAGCTTGATAAACAACCTGCACAGAACTGGCAAGAATTAAAACAAAAAATTATTAAAACAGCCTTAAAGTTGGTCCCTTTACAAAAACGTAGAAAACATCCATGGTGGGATGAAATTTGCGAGCAAGCGGTATTAAGCCGAAGTAAAGCATTCAAAGATTGGAACAGTAAAAAAACAGCAATAAACTGTAACAACTTTTTGGAAGTAAGAAAAGAAACATCGAAGCTAATTAGACAAACTAAAAGAAAATATGAAAACAATCAACTTAATGAAATAGAAAAAGATTTCCAAAAAAAAACACCCGAAACTTTTACAAAACATTTGAAACTAAATTAACACGCTATCAACCGCAGAACCTATGCTTTCAAAAGGAAAACGGACAATTAGCTCTAAATAACCAATACAATTGCAAAGAACTTGCGAAATATTTTGAACAAATACTAAACTGTCCTGAGCCCTTAAACAAATTACCAACACTAAACCCTAAACAAACCCAGATTCATTACCACCGAATGAAGAGGAAATAATTAGGCAAATAAAGCGGCTTAAAAATAACAAAGCTTCTGGTGAAGATGGAATTGCTGCTGAACTTTTGAAATCCGCTGGTCCAGGTACAATCAAGGAAATAACCAAAATTCTACAAGAAGTTTGGCGAACCGAACGGATTCCGGAAGACTGGAAAGATGCTCTAATCCATCCACTACATAAGAAAGGAGATATAACGGATGTAAACATCTATAGAGGAATATCTCTTCTCCCAGTTTGTTACAAGATTCTATCTCAATGTCTACTAGACAGAGCACAGGGACAGTTAGAACCGAATATTGGTGAATATCAAGCAGGTTTTCGACCGGGCAGATCCTACCTTGAACAGATCCTGAATCTAAAGTTGATTCTAAGACATCAAAAACTGTACAACAAAAATCTCGTCTGTACATTTGTGGATTTCAAAAAAGACCGCGAATCTTTATTCCGAATCTTGAAAGAACAAGGACTAGATCTGAAAACGCTGGCAATTATTAAAGCAACGTTAACTAACACGAGGTCAAAAGTTAAATTCATCGGTGACATCTCAGAGCCCTTCGAAATTAAAACTGGTGTGAGACAAGGGGATGGACTCTTGCCACTCTTATTTAACTGTGTTTTAGAAAAAGTAATACAGGAGTGACGTGAAAAAAAGTCGGCACTGAATATTGACCAGCCCATTAAACTGGGGAGAACCAACATCAAAATTGATTGTCTGGCATTTGCTGATGATCTAGCAATTTTAGCTGAAGATGTATTAACGGCACAGAAACAGATTGAAATCCTAAAAGAAACAGCAGAAAAGGTAGGACTCCAAATTTCCTTTGAAAAGACACAATACATGACCTGCAACAGACTAAGAACACCATTTCTAAAAACAAAATATGGTAACATCAGACGAGTCTCTCAATTCAAATATTTGGGTGAAATAATCATGGGAAATGGATTGGAAAAAGCGGCCAATAAGGGTAGATGTCAAAAAATGGAAACGGCATTGAGACTTACACAAAATATTTACAACAAAAAATGCCTATCTAAAAACACAAAACTGAGACATTACAACACGGTTATTAAGCCAGAATATCTATATGCTGTAGAAACACTCATTTTGAATAGAAAGAGGGACATCGAGGACATTGAAAAGAAGGAAAGAAAAATCGTAAGAAAAATCCTAGGCCCCAAATAAATAAATAGCACAACATACCGACTTCGAGAAAACGAAGAAATCAAACAATACACAGATATACATAGCGATATGAGAAAAAGAAGACTTAAGTTTTACGGACACATAAAACGGATGAATCCGACTAGGTTAACTAGACAAATAGTCGAATTTTATGAAAATAGGAGTAGAGCTAAAGTAGAAATAATTAAATGGATTGCGGCAATTAAAGAGGACCTAAGATCAGCAAATATTACACAAAGTGAAATTCCGGATAAAGGCTGTTTCAGACACAAGGTTAACGTTTGGAAGGTTGGCCAGAGAGAAAAATGTAGGAAGACTGGAACAACTTGGTCTGACGAAAGGAAAAAAGCTCATAGCGAAAGAATGAAATTAGTATGGGCTCAAAGGAAGGCTAATAACAACAAACGCCTCTAATTGTACTTCGCGTGGTCCACCAGGGCCCACACGTGAATAATAATAATAATATATATATATATATATATATATATATATATATATATATATATATATATATATATATATATATATATATATATATATATATAGTAGTATTTGGAAAATTTTGACAATTTTGAAAAATTGGATCTTTATGGTATTAGAGAACAAACATGTCAATGGATACAATCATATCTCGATGATAGAAAACCAAAAGTCAGAATACAAAATTCGAACGATTTTACTATGTCAAATGAGCTCACCGTTCAACTTGGAATTCTTCCATTCTTGGAACGTTTCCCCAGGGAAGCATATCATAGCCAAAATTATTCATTTTCTGTGTAAATGACATAGTTAATATAAATGATAACCTAAACTGGAGTAAAGTAACAACGTATGCTGATCGATGATCGAAATATATTAGTGAGAAATGAAGATATGTAACAACTAATGGGCACAACTGGTGATCAGTTAAATAGTATTGATAATTGGTTTGCAAAAAAAAATGCTGAATGAAGCTAGAACAAATATAATACAATTCAGGACGAAACAATGTAGAATTAAAAAGTTTGATAATTTAATATTGAATAATCCTACTTTAAAACCCAACAATATGTAGTCTTAACACGTAGAACACACACATCGGAAGTACTTGGATATTGCTACCTTAAAAACTGTGTATTTTTCTAATTTTGAAAGCCATATTAGATATCCAGTGATTTATTTGGGAGTAACTGTGAAATGCAGATGATTTTCATATGCAACAAAAGAGCATTATGCAGTATGTTAAATATGAAGCACCAGGAATCCTGCTGGGGAAAATTTAAAAGCAATGTTTTGTTGACTTTTACGACAATTTTTATTCAGAAATGTATACTGCTCTTCTGCAAGAATCCATAGTTATTTACGAGTCGTATACCCCAGACAACATGCAGAGTTAGTCCAATACGTATTTGGACTGAAGTATTCCTGCCAAGGGAAAGGGATGGATGGTGGTTTTTATAAATGATATCGGAGGTGGCTGATGTGAGGTAACCTAGGAAACCTGGCCCAGTTGTCTAAGGAACTTTGGAGTGCGTAGATTGTGTAAGAAGTGAACGTGTGTTGTACGTCGAGATTCAAGATACGAGAACACATCGATCAGCGATGTGCCATCAAATTTGGCATGAAATTGAAGAAATTTGTTATGGAAACTTTTCACAATATCCGTGAGGCTTTCAAGGAAGAAGCTCTGTCGAGAATACGCGTTTTTAACTGTTTGACGATTTGCCGTGAACTATTGGAACGTTTGGAGACCGATCCAAATGTTATGAACAAAGTGATAACTGGTGACGAAACTTGGATTTTTGAGTACGATCCGAAGACCAAAAGGCAAAGTTCTGAGTGGTACACAAACGCATTTCCTCGACCGAAAAAAGCTCGCATGAACAATTCAAGAGTGAAATCGATGGTCATTGTCTTCTTTGATGCAAAAGGTGTGGCCCACAAGGAGTTTATTCCCGCTTTACAAATAGTGAACGACAAGTGCTCGAATACTTTAGGATGAGGGTCCGCCGTGTCCGAAGAGATCGCCGATTCATGGATGCTCCATCATGACAACGCGCGCAGTCAAAAAGGCTTAGACGGAGCGCTTGAATGGCCTTGCAGTTGTGGAGTTCTGGGGAGCATACGAAGACTGGAAAAACAGCTGGCAACGATGTATTGATGCAGGAAGGTTATATTTTCAAAATTATTACTTACATTGTTAATCTAGATATTTCTTCAATATATGTTTATTATAACCTCAGTCCCGACAAACCCTGATTGGACAAACCCTGTATATAACGAGAAAAAAAAATACCCATTACTTAAGTTAACACTCACGTAGCAGGGAGCATACTATAACTGTATAAAAATGTATAATCACTTGCCACATTATGTTAAGATCATCAGGGACATTGGGCAACTGAAAAATGCTTGTTCAATTTTTTATTACACTTAGAGCCCTACAGTGTTGATTATATAGGATATCAGAACTGTACGTAATATCAATGTAAAATTTTTGGCACTATTTTGTTTTATGTATATTTTTCATACTTCTGAAATAAAGTGTTTTTTTTTTCTCCATGTTGGTTTACATTATCCGTGAGGCTATCGCCAATCACGATATGATTGATGCATTTTTTACTTCCTGATGATTAGTCCTTTTTTAATTCAGAATTTACTAATTTGGATGCTAAAGTGATTACCGGGATCACCTGAACGGTTTCTAGTCTGGAATTTTTTTTTATATTCTTCACATAACTCGTAGTATTTGTTTATTTGTTCCCTTTCTTTTTTGATGCAAATATTGTAATAATTAGGATGTGATACATCTATAAAGTAGGCAGTTTTTTGTTCTTATCCCCAAGTCCGTTATAATTTTTGTATCCCAATACACTTGGAAGCAATCATTCTCAAAAACTAGTTCAGGTACATATTTAAAATATGCAGTTTTTTCCTTTGCAAATTGACAAGCCAGACTTAGCTCCTGACGCACAATGCCCGCAGTAAGATTGTGTCTCTTCATATATTCAGTTGGTGCCATTGTAGAAGTATATGCATTTACCATTAGTATATCCATTTACAAGTATATGCTCCACAGTTTCGGATGTCCTTTGACACATTCGACATAAATCATTCACCATCTGCGGTTTTTCTATATACGTTTTGTAATTTCTGGTTCCCACTCACTCCATCGTGAATGGCAATTACAAAATTCTCAGTTTCTGCAAATAACTGTCCTCCATGTATCCATTTAGTGGACCAGGAAATATTTACATTTGGCAGGAAGTTCGGATATTTCCCATGTATAGCTTTGCTTATCCATTCTAGTTGAATTTCAGCTCCAGTACTTGGAGTGGCCTTTAATATTGTTTCCTGCAACTGCAAAACTAAATATTTCGCTATTAGGCATACATCCGAGTGAAGTTCCGAGGTTTGTGCTCTTCGGTTAAAATAGGGTTTTAACTTGTTTGCTAGATTGTCATGCAAAAACTTCAAACTGAGCAACCCTCTTCCTCCCATTCTTCTTGGCAAATACAATCTTGCTGTAGATGAGTGAACATGATGTATGTGTTTTTCTGCCATCTGCTTTCTGATAGCTCTATCAAGTCCCCTCAAATCTGTTTTTCAATCAAAATTTCACAACTCTGAAGGCATAAGAAAGTAGTGATATCGCAGATGTATTAACAGCCTTGATTATATTTTTCCCATTCAATTGAGTCTTTAATAATAATCTAGTCCGTTCCTTTATTATATTCCCAAAATCCTTCTGTATTTTAGATTATGTTGTATTACCAGTATTTGATCATAACCCAGGTTTTTATATGAATCTTCAGCGAGGTACTTAATAGCATGTTGGTCTTGTATGTTATCATGTGATTCTAGTGTTCCGCGATTAGTGATTAATTTAACACACTTCTCATATCAAAAACTTATCTTTATATCAGCACTAATTTTTTTTACGAGTTCTATAAGTCGGTCTAATTGTTGTTGACTTCCAGTGTACAACTTTAAGTCATCTATATAGAATAAATGACTGACGAAGTAACAAATGTTGACATTTTTATCGAATATCCTAAATAGTTTCGATTCAGTCGGACAGAAGACGAGAAGGAGAGGTTTATACTCAATACGAACCATAATGGGATAAGTGCATCACCCTGGAATATTCTGCTTTTTATTGAAATCTCATTAGTTTCTAGTCTTGTTATTTATACAGACTACTAGCTTTTTTCTCCAAGAAGCCATAGTCGCCAAGATAGTAAATATTTAAGAGTTTTATAAGCCATGAGTGCGGGATTGAGCCCAACGCCTTCTGATACACAATCCAAGCCACTGCTACATTCCGCATTCTGTTTTTGGAGTATTTTGTTATAGCCATGTCGATCGTAAGTTGTGTATGTCTGACTTCTAACGGCCTTCTGTTGCTCTGTAAGAATACCATGTATCTTAAGATGTTGAACTTTTTGCACTATTATTGATATTATTTTATAAATAGTTAGAAGACATGTAGTAGGTCTATCATTTTTTGGACTTTTACTATCTTTACATTTTGGCACCATAATGGTTATCCCTGCCGTCAAGAAACCTCTACCCTTTTCCGCCAATAATTATGAATATGATCTCGACCTGGAGCCTTTGCGACTGCATTAATGTCATTGAATGTTATATCACATAAAATAACTAGTTTTAAGGCATTTAATTGGGTTGTTGTTTTATTTGAATTTAAAGTTCGGACGCACTAAAAAAATCACCCTGTAGCAATTTATTATGTAAGTACCATTAATATTTACAACTTTTTGCCAATGTAATGGTAGGCCCATAATTCCTTTTTACCAAAAAAATATCAATAGGTTGTTGTTTGTTCACTTCTTCTTCCGTTTTAAAAGATTTTCCATTTAAACAATTTTGGAGTGAGCGAAATTAATGGTAGTCTAAGGGTGCAATGTCTGGTGAGAATGGTGGATGAGGTAAAACATCCCAGTTGAAGCTTAACAATTTTTATTAACGAATCCTGATTAAACGTGGTGGTACATTGTAATAATGAAACACGAGATATTTCCTGTTTGTTAATTCTAGACCTTTTTCTACAGTTGCTGCCTTTAACGGATCTAATTGTGAACACTAGAGGTCGGTGTTGATCGTTTGGTTGTGTGAAAGAAGCTCAAAGTGTATGAATCATTTCCAATTACACCAAATACAAAGCCTATGCTTCTTCGGATGAAATTAAAACCGCTGACACTGGGAACACCCACGATTTATTTCAATGAACGTTGTTGTACACAGTTCACTTTTCATCACCAGGTTACCATCTGCTGCAGAAATGAAGCTTCAGATTTTTTTTCAGCCTAACTTTGAATAATCACCTTGACTAACTGTAGGAAAATAAAAATGAAGCAATTTTGTTTACAAGTATTAAAAGAGCAACTAATGGAAAATTCCTATAAACTTTCCGGGCAACCCGACCCAAATACATTTTTCAAATTCATATAAATTTGTTGCTTAGTGAAAATATTTGCAGTTCTTATATAAAATATCCGCACTTCCATGCTATTATCCAGCAGGTTAACTGCACTTATGACTGGATGAACCTCCAATCGCTTTAAGTACTTAACACTAAATACACTCACTTCATGACGTATATAATTTATGTTTAGATGGCAATTAATAACCTCATTCGGCGTTTAGGAACGTAATTACATTACAAATTACACTGATACAAAAAACTATGTTTACTTTTTTGTAATTTAAACGAACCCCCATTTTGTATTAAGTTTGGCCCAAAAAGAGAAAATAACTTCAGTTTTTTTTCTATTGTTTAAAATTCGTTTGCTATAAAATATTGTTGCATTATAACATTAAAGGGATAGACGTATTACACTGGTCAACAAATTTAAACTATTCTGAGGTAACATTGATGACCATATGTTAAGCTAATTACTGTAACACGTCCATTTTTTTTTGTTACAGGGGGGTTGGTCATGGGGGAAAGAGGAGACGACATATTTTTACAATCTAATGTTTATTTAATATTTTTAAACATATAAAACGTGTTGAATCTATGCAGGACATTACAGAGGATTATGTGAATAAAAATATATATTACATGAGATGTCATACAGCGACAAAAACTTTTACTTTTTCCTCTTGTCCTCTTGTTCATTATGTCTTTTTAAAAACCCGCAGTAGTCGTCCAACATAGATGGGTCCCCGCGTCCCTGGTATCTTGCTCCATAGTCCCGATATCCTGGTGTAACCTCCTTCCGGAGTGTAAAAATGCATTTTTAAGGACATGGGACACCCTAGTATTTTATAAGCTTTCAAAAGTTCACCCATGAGGTTTTTATAGTTTTTATCTTTCCTGTTGGCAAGAAATCCTTTCACTACACTTACAAAACACTTCCAGCTGCCAATTCCTTTTTATTTAATTATTCTTGAAAACGGAAATCACCTAGAAACTTTCTTATTTGAGGTCCAATAAATATGGATAAGCGGAAGAAGCACATTTTTGGTTAAAGGGGCGGGGTGCATATTTTATGTTTGAAGTACCAGGTTCAAAAGAAGTTCTATGAGGCCAATCTTTCTTACTGTGATGTTATTTTTAGTCCTAAAGTCCTAGTGTCCCATAAACACAAAAAACAGCAATACTTTGTAAAACGCCATTGAAGTCCTAGCAATGTACCTTTCACTTTGGTTGTTATGTTGTCATAGGTTTCTTTTATTATCACTGAATGGGCTGAAGGAATAGATGGGTTTTTGTTTCCATTATGAAGCAAGGCTGCTTTTAGGCTGTATTTCGATGAATCTATAAAAATACGCCACTCGAATGGTACATGTTCCATACTAAGCGCATTCATTAAACAATCAGTATCACATAGCGATCCTTCCGTTTTGTAAAAACTTGAAAATGTTACATTCGGTTTTCGGTAAAGTAAAACATTTTCCACTGTTGAAGTCTGGAACCAAGTAGTTCCGATTTTTGTTTTGACAATCTCAGATCACCAAATCATTTAATTCATTCTGGGTTATTAAGTGAGGTTCTCCAATTTGGCACTTAAAATATGAAAGATATTCTTTTTTAACTTTCTCGGATATAGATCTAGCTTGTGACTTTAAAATAAATCGTCCGCATATATAAGAAAACTTATCCGCAGAATTTTTGCAAAATCGACGTTTAGAACTTACCATTTTATATAAAATCGATTTAAGCACTTGACTATACTGTAAAAGAGACAGAAACAAGCCAAACTATAGAAAACAATAAAACTGCCCTTAAAGGTTCGTAGAATACTGTGAAAATAGACCTTCTGCAAACTTATGGTAATTCCTATATTGTCCAGTCCAAAGTCAGATACAAATAATTTCAATTTCCCCATGATATAAAGGAGAAGCAGGTTCTTGAACATGGGATGTGCTAGGTCATTTCTATGAAAAGGTGTTTTAATAACTACCTAAATGAAACGCAAAACGAACATTCTCATCAATGTTACAAAAATCGTTTCGACCTGTGTAATCAGGAAGTAAACTGAGACTCCATTTATCTTTATATCGCCTTTCCATTACAGAAATTTCTTGGTGGAAAAAATTATTGATCTGTGATTTGTAGCTGTAATTTTAATAGCTTTAAATCTCAAACTAAATCATTAAGTTAAAGCTGTGAAATCATATGCGGCTCTGTGGAATATCTATAAGGATTATTTTCGATTTCCTGTACAAATTTTATATGATCACGTGAAAATTTAACGGTTTTACAGATTTTTCTTCATTCACAGTCCAAGATACTGGAACTGGATGGTTTTGAAACAGGAAGTTTATCACGATGTTCGAAGGGTAGTAAATCTGATGGTAAATGAGGATAAGGCACAGTATGTTTAAACTTTCTTTCAATAGCTATTATTTTAGTGAGGTCAAAATACCAAACTGAGACTTGGTTTTTGGGTTTTCCCTAAATAATTGACATTGCAAACCGCATTTTACGATTTGCACTTTTCTGCAACCTGCTTACAACCTGTTAATAATGTAGGAGAAGTTTTACAATACATATGAGTGGCCCATGCCTTGTCTTGGTCTCCAACTTCAATTCTGAAATAAAATTCGTAAGTCTTTCGCACAAGCACGATGAAATTGTGTTTTGCGATTTAAAAGTGAGCTTTCCGCACACATAAAAACTATTACGAACTATCTACGAACTGCCTAGGCACTGTACTTAAAATTAATTACAATCAAAGTCATATAAAATAAAAAACATTACGTAGAACTTGAAGAAAGTATTACTCACCACGACATATCAAATTTCGGAAGTCGGTAGCCTACTAATGGCCGCAATCTGTCCTGGCAGAATATTTTGTAGATTTAATAAACAAGAATAAACAGGTCTTAACTAATTGTGGTCGGCATTGTTCTCAGGTACACGCTTTGAGTTGATGAAAATAGTGAATATTACAATATATAAATTTGCGTGGTACAGAAAATCTATGGGCCGCGATGTCTCAAATACTGTTTATACCAATATCCAACATCAAACATTGGCCGTTGTTAAAAAGAGTACAGGCTAAACAAGTTAATCAGAACTGTTGACAGTGAGTCTCGTTGCCTGAACACTTTATTGACTTAGAATTTTATGAACTTCTTTGTGAACTCTTGTGAACTCTTCCATACTATTCCATTTTTTTATATTGCACAGTGTCATTTTTATCAATTCAGTTAACTTTATCGATATGCCTAAGCTCTTCAGAGTCTGGTAAATCCTTTTCCTTTCAGTCTTATCGCAGACGTGTTTAACATTTCTAAAAAAGGCATATAAGTATATTATATTATATTCGTTTCATACATCCGTCGTTGTGTAACATATGTAATCCATAAGAAACATAAAAAACGTTTTATTGGCGTAACACTTGCGTGCTTCTCGGTAAAATATCGAGTGCTTGCTGAGTTATATATTTATATATTAAGACTCTTTTAGGGCCAAGACATACACCAAGCCATCTAAAAATCTATAAAGATTATAAGGCACATACACTTGATGTAAAGCACATTGAAAACTTAACAGGTGAAATGTACTTGAATATATTGGAAAATCTCATAGATCGCCTTATTATTCAATCTTTGGAAAATCAAGTTAATCAACAAGGGGATATGGAATTTAATGAACAAATTTATACTTCCAGCACGATGGAGCGAAAACTTGACAGGTGAAATATATTTAAATATATTGGAAAATCTCATAAATCCCCTTATTATTCAATCTTTGAAAAATCAAGTTAATCAACAAGGAGATATGGAATTTAATGAACAAATTTATATTTCCAGCACGATGAAACGAAAACTTGACAGGTGAAATATATTTAAATATATTGGAAAATCTCATAGATTCCCTTATTACTCAATCTTTGGAAAATCAAGTTTATCAACAAGGGGATATGGAACTAAATAAACAAATTTGTATTTCCGGCACGATGGAGCCCCGCCTCATTATGCGCTACCTGTTAGGACATGGATAAATGAAAGATTTTCCAGAAAATTGATAGTTGGGAGAGGTTCTGTGGATTGACTGGCGAAGTCCCCAGACCTCACATCTCTTGATTTTTTCTTTGGGCATATTTGAAGAAGGGATTTTTTGTTTAAATTGTAAAACTTCGCCCGATAATCTTTCCGGAAAGACGTCGGCAAATTAACCGGTAGACTGTTGGAAATGTTCTCAAAGAGTTTGAAAATAGGCTCTATTATTCTCTAGTCAATAACGGAACACATTTTGAAAGTTTAATAAAGTGGAATGGCGAAGACGCAGGTTGTTGAGCGTTCCACATGAGACTGTGGAACCCAACGGTCGGGGGTGTATAACTCCTGACTACTGTTGTCTCATTGGACACAATCCAAAGAAATCAAAACACTGCATATATATATATATATATATATATATATATATATATATATATATATATATATATATATATATATACGGCGAAGCAATGAGAAATGCAGGTAGTCCTTTTGGCAGGGTCGAGTACACTGAGCTCTGCAAAACTATAAGAAAACGTATCAGAGAGGACACGCGCCGATTCAATATGCAGCTAGTGCAAAAAACCCTGGAAGAAAACAAAGGAATTAACAAAGCTAAACAGAAGCTGAGAAACAAAAGAACGCAAATATATGCTTTAAAGCGTGAGGATGGCACAGTGTGCAGGACGCGTAACCAAATGTTAGAGATTATCAGAAGGTTTTATTCCCAGTTATATGAAGATCAGAGCCAGTCAGGGACAGCAATACCCACGGAAGAACAATATATAATACCAGATATCCTAGTGGAGGAAGTAACAAATGCTATAGAATTGATGAAGAACGGCAAGGCTCCAGGAAAGGATAGTGTAACTGTCGAAATGCTAAAAGCTGGTGGTCGGACGTTACATAAAACACTGGCAAAATTATACTCAAAATGCCTCAAAGAACAAAAAGTACCTGACTTATGGAAAAATGCAGAAGTGATCCTTTTACATAAAAAAGGAGCACAGGAAGATTTAAAGAACTACCGTCCAATAAACCTCCTATCAGTGATGTACAAAGTTTTCACTAAGATAATTTCTAAAAGAATATTTAAAAAACTGAATGACGCACAACCAAGAGAACAAGCAGGATTCAGAAGTGGATTCAGTACAATGGATCACATCCAGGTTGTACAGCAGGTCATAGAAAGGCACAACGAATACACCATGCCACTGTGCTTGGCTTTTATCGACTACGAAAAAGCATTTGATTCCATCTCAAAGCATGCGATAATGGATGCACTGCTTAGTCAAGGTGTAGAGAGAGCCTATGTAAACCTATTAGAATCGATATATGATGGAGCTACAGCCACAATTCACCTTGATGATCTTGAAGTGGGAATTAATATAGAACGAGGTGTACGGCAGGGTGACGCAATATCGCCTATTCTTTTCTCGGCTGGCCTTGAAGAAGTATTCCGTAAACTGGATTGGGAACAGGATGGAGTAAAGATCAATGGTGCAAACTTAAACCATCTTAGATTTGCAGATGATATTATTCTCATTTCACAAGACCCAGAGGAGCTACAAAGACGCATACAAGAACTGCAAAGGGCTGGCGAACCATTTGGCTTGAAAATAAACCTGAAAAAGAGTCAGGTTATGTTCAATAACTTCGCTCAGGACAGAAGAATTTCAGTTTTAGGAAGGGATTTAGAGATTGTGGACAGCTTTGTATATCTTGGGCAGAGGATTTCCATGGAGGGGAATACCGCCCGGGAGGTGGAACGGCGTGTTAAATGTGGCTGGCAGGCATTTGGTAGGCTCAACATAGTGTTTAAGAGCAGACTCCCACTTTGCCTGAAAAGAAAAGTATTCGATCAGTGCGTTCTACCCGTTATGACATACGGAAGTGAAACCTGGACATTCACATCGCAATCAATTCAAAAACTTCGGGTGGCACAGAGGGGAATGGAAAGATGTATGCTTGGCATTACAAGACGAGACAGAAAGTCCTACGCATGGATCAGGGAACAAACATGTCTGTGACATCATTGGAAGAGTAAAACAGTTGAAATGGAGATGGGCAGGCCATATAGCGAGGCGATGGGACGACAGATGGACCAGGGCAGTCCTGGAGTGGATACCGCTTGATCGCAAACGTCCGCGAAGAAGACCGAAGGCACGATGGACTGATGACATCGTTAAGTATATTGGACCCGAGTGGCAGAGGAAAGCCCAGGACCGTGAAGATTGGAAGCATGCTGAAGAGGCCTTCATCCTGCAGTGGATCGATACGGGCTGATGATGATGATGATGATGATGATTGAAACTTTTTAGTTTATGTGATATAACATTCAATGGCATTAATGTTTGAAAACAAGTTCGAATAAATGTCCGCCGCAGCTACTTCTCACAAAGCGCTTTACGTCAATTCAATTTTCGGCCACTACACCAATCCAATTTCCGACCACTTTTTCAAGCAATTGGGGTCTTATGTTCGGAATTATGCGAGATATGTTGCTTCCAAGGCGTCAATAGTTCCTGGTTTATCGACATACACCAAATAGTTAACATAACCCCAAAGAAATGAATCTAAAGACGTTAAATCACATAACGTTGATGGCCAATTAACAGGTCCGTTCCTCGAAATAATTTTCCCACCGAATTGTTCTCTCAACAAATCGATAGTTGCGTTGACAGTATGACATG
Source organism: Cosmopolites sordidus (assembly GCA_031761425.1). Lineage (NCBI taxonomy): Eukaryota > Metazoa > Arthropoda > Insecta > Coleoptera > Curculionidae > Cosmopolites > Cosmopolites sordidus. The sequence continues at coordinate 284,016 of JARFXV010000124.1, forward strand.
TGGAGCAGTTCTGTTGGACCCACATCTCCTTTAAGTCAATACCATTTAAATTCGGAATTAAATAATCCACGTAGTCGAATAACAAAGCCCAACTTCCTGCGAACAGCGACGGCAACATTACCAGCAAGAATAACAATATTTTCTTCGGAACGCATAGTTTTTTGTTTTGTTCTTATTTTAATATTTCGTGAATACATCACGAAGTTCAAATTCACGAAGTGCTCTATAAGTCTGGCGCATCGAACACTGATTTTGATAACAAAGTTCGACAATTTGCAAGCGCTGGTCTGATTTGATTTGATTGATTCTATGATAATTTGCCAGACTATTGAGTCATAGATTTACAGAGTTACAGTTCGTCGGACAGCGACCCCTATCAGAAGTTTGGACACGCCAAAACAATCACCATGTACATGTCAAGTAAAATCTAAATGTTAATATTGCTAAATTATTTATAATTAATTTATTGTATGTAATTGATATTTCAATTTGAAATTAGAATATAACATTAAGGATATTATATAACTACATCAAACATTTACGTAACAAATTAAAATTTTATATTCAATAAGCGATACTGATTATCTGGACCTGCATTTACAATATCGAATAAGGTAAAAATGTTCAACCTACATTTTACTAGGATAACTGAAAAGTCGACACCGATAGAACAGCAAAAGAATTATGTAATCCACTACATTTTGAAGTTTTATCTTTCATATGAACATATGTGAAGTTTCAAGTCGATCATTCAGTAGTCGATCATTCAGGTCAGTTCATTCGTACAAAAACAGCAGCTTAAAGTAAACTTATCAGCGTTATTTCTTAAAATGGAAAATATTGAAAATAGTGCAGTGATTAAATTCTTTACAAAAAAAAAGTTTGAATGGCAATGGAAATTCATAGTGAAATTATAAATGTATTAGGGGAGTTCGCTCCTTCAAAAACAATGGTTTGTAAGTGGGCAAGTGAGTTTCAACGTGATCTTACAAGCCTGGATGATTCCCAATAAGTACAACTAGTAAACCAATAATTAATTATATACATGATATGGTTATAGATGACAGACAATGGACTTTCAGTGAAATTGCTAAGACCATGGATATCTCAACTGAACGGCTATTTTATATTTGGAAAACGGAATTTGGTTTGAGAAAGCTATGTGGAAGAGATGTGCAGTATTTATTAAATTCTGATCAAAAACGACTTCGAGTAAAGCTTTCTAACCAATATTTGGAATTTTTTCGAAAGAATAAAATAAATTTTAAACGTCGTTTTGTAACTATGAATGGGACTTACCACTATCGACCATTTTTATCACTATCTCCAACAAACCGCAGAGTGGACTGAGCCCGGTTGTTCAGCTCCGAAACAGCTAAAGTGGTCAAAATCGACCAAAAAGGTTATAGCATCAATTTTTTGGGATGCAAAAGGCATTTTGTTAGTTGATTACCTTCAAACCGGTAAAGCAATAACATGGTAGTACTCAAACCTTTTGGATCAATTGGATGCAAAAATTCATTAGAAATTGTTTTGCTATTTGAAAACATTTTTGCAATGGCCAAATTGAAGGATTACACTACGAATTGTTGGAGCATTCACCACATTCAACAGATCTGGCTTTCTCCCTTTGACTTTCTGTTCCCAAACCTCAAAAAATTCTTATGTGACAAGCGTTTTTTGTCAAATGAAGAAGTTGTAGCAGCCGTATATGAGTATTTTGAAGGAGTTCCAGAAAATCACTTCAGAAATGAAATAAATGAATTGGAGAACCGCTGAAAAAAATGTATTGAGCTTAAAGGAGTATATACGAAATAATAAAGCCATCGGCTCCGCGAACTTTCAGTTAGCCTAGTAATACTTGTACATATGATATACGGATACTACTAATCGGCCTGCGTGGGTGCTCTGCAGTTTATATGTGATCTCAACAACGTTTGTGTTTGTATGGGAGAACAGCTGTGGTATCTGAGAAAAGAATGAACATTTATATATAAACGAAAATTCATTTTGACCGATTATTATATCAAACCTTTGATGTCAGACAGACGCTGGATGGACACTACTTAGAATGGTTATAAACAAGCTTGATATGTTTCAGATGGGCTGGCTTAAGTAAATTATGAGTATATCACTCAGAGATAAATATTAGAATGAGAAAATTTAGACTTGGTGTCAGCACTAACAAACAATCAATGAACAAATTGAAAACCGCAGACTAAAAACGGTTGGAAGACCGTTAACTACCTACAGATTAGCTACCAATAAAAAACCACTTAAACCCCTCTAGCGTGAAAGATCAAAAAAAGGTAGGCAGTCATAGAGAGTGTCGACAGAAGAGAAAACTTGAAACTTTGGAATAACTGTGTTTTTTTTAAAATTTTTAAATTAATTATGGTATGAATAATTAAAATTTTGTTATATAATTAAATTCCAATACCAATATTGGAAATAATCGAAAATAAATGCTTTGTTTTTGTTATTCATTTTTATACATAAAAGTATTAGCATATTTAGTACTCACTCTTGTACTCCTCAGTGATTCTACAATTAGACAATAAAATTAACGATTATCTAAAACATAATTTAAACAATGCACTGCATACACAAATTAAACTTTTACGTGGTCAATTTAACTTCACTACCACAGCATGTCAGTGACATGAACTCACCCATCCAAAAAAAATCCAACACGCACATGATACAGTCGAGTATATACAATGTATTAGTGTATATATGCGTATACATGTACACATGCTGCGCATCGCCATTCTGGCGCAACACATCACTAGCATGTCGGTGAAGCGAACCCATAAGTTTTGCACCTACCAAAAATCGTTCAATGCGGTTAGAGAAGTTTTCACTTCAAAAATTCTCGAAAGATGAAACTTCTCGACGGGGGTTTCGATAAACATGTTAGCACCATCAGGCGATTATTTAATTTTGCTGATGCTAACATCATTAGCGAGATGCGCATAGAGAGCATCAAGCGCGCCGTTCGAGTTAAGTATATAGGATATGGCATGTCAGTCTGACCTTTAATGATTCTAGTCTAGTTTCCAGCGACAGTTACAGCAGTATAATAGATCCGTTAAAGAGCATCCAGAAATGAAAATAAATGCTAAAAGATTCATAGAAGAAGAATATTTGTATAAAGTTCAGAAAATTCAACTAGACCTGTTTATTAATTTAAATGTAACTTTACACAGATTGTTGCGAAGTAACCTACAATGAAAATTAACAGAACTAATTGTATTGAATTGTACAGAGTTCTTTATTGTAGTATACTGTACAAAATAAGTATTGATCACTTAAAAATAAGTTTAAATCAGTAAAATATTTATTGAAGAGAAAATATTCACAGAGAACCAAATTGTATTGATATGGCTTTCGATTGTTCTTACATACCAGGATGTAACAAAAATGTTTGCGTTTTTGTTAAACTTAGCTATCCCCTGTGTATCCAAAATTCTATTTCATTGGCTCACTGCGTAAATACAACAACTGTGATGGGCGCATGTCAATCGATAGCCCAGTTTTTAGGATTCTAGTCGATATGGAGCGTTTCGCAGGAGCAGACCGTACGTTGTATGTACGAGAATTTTACAAAATATTTATCTCAACCTTCATTTTCATCTCAACAGTCACGCAAATAAGCAGAACTGTCGTTACTGGAGTGCAACGGACCCGAAACACAAGCATCAAAAACCCTTACATTCGCCTAAAGTCCCTATATGGGCTGCAATGTCAACGCGAGGAATAATCGACCTATACTTTTGGAAGACGCGTGACACACAGCTACCGTCAATTCAGAGCGTTATGTGGAAATGTTGGAGAATTTTTTGGTTCCTGTACTGCAAAACTTTGCTGGTTATAATCAAAGAACATGGTTTCAGCAGGTCGGAGCAACGTCGTACACTCTCAACACGTGTCTGCCACGAGTTCGTGAAATTTTTCCAAACAAATTGATCTCCAGCCGAGGTGAAATAAATTGACCCCCACGTAGTCCTGATTTGAGTCTTATGGACTTTTTCTTATGGGGCTATCTAAAATAGAAAGTTTACGTCAATAAACGGATTCTTTGGTGCAGTTCAAAGAAAATATCCAACACAAAATAGCAGCCGTTCCAGATATTATGTGCCGCGCAAGGAATTTTGCTGTTCGTTTAGATGAGTGCCGTGAGCATGAAGGTTTATATTTGGATGCCATTATTTTTAAAAAGTAATGTCCTAAAATATCTTTCTTTTATTTTTATCGTTATATCAAAAAAAAACTTTCTTTGGGTACACCTTGTACAGCTGCCAGAGAAATGGAAAAATATCATCAAACAAAACCCATACATTCCATCTCTAGAACTTTTCTTACCCGTCCTATCTTAACTCTCTAGAATCTATCCAAAACAATGCACTCAGAGTAGCTCTGGGCGCCTTCAAATCAAGCCCTATAAAGAGCCTCCAATGTATTTTTTCGATTGAACCTTTAAAATTCAGAAGAACCAAATTTCTCCTTAGGGCTGCAGTAAGAACAAGATCAACTCCTAACTCTACAGTGTCCAAAATGCTTTTCAGACCTGTTAAATACCTCTCTCCCGCCTATGACTTCAAAGCCTATGGATCCTCCTGGATCCTAGCCAATCTTTCCAGATCTCTCTCTTTCCCCTTTTCCACCTCTCTTCCTTCCACTTCTCTATTCTCTTTATCCTCCTTGGCTCCTGTCTCCACCCAACATTAACTTCTCTCTATTCAATTTTGATAAATCATACTATTCTTCTTCTTTCTTTCAGTCCCAATTTCGCAATTTACTCAGGTCGTTTCCTTCCTCCATTCTAGTCGTCACAGATGGTTTTAAACCGTGCTCTGGTGTTGACGCAGCCCCATTCTCTCCCCATTTTTCAAATAAATACAAACTCCATTCCAATACACCCATTCTTTCAGCTTCAACTCTTTGGGATTCACGAGGCTATAATAAGCATCTTCCTTCAGCCAGTCTCCCGCTGGACTATCTGTTCTGACTCCCTCAACTCCTTAAAATGAATCAACAACCCAAACTCGATCCATCAATTAATCCAAAAAATTCGGGATCGTCTCCACTCCCTAAATTCTTTATCGTATAACATCTCTTTTAGTTGGATCCCTAACGACAGGGCAGATCAACTGGCAAAAGATGCCATATCTACTGGATCCTCTTTTCCCCTTCACCCCATTCACAGATATTATTATCCGGCTATCTTTAATAAAATTTAAAATCTCATCCAACTTGAATGGAATCTTATTGACGAAAACAATAAACTATGGCAGATAAAAAAAAATTCTCCCACTTCATCTTCCCTCTCTCAAGACATTTACCAAACCAAACGCAATAGACTAATGATAGGTCATTGCCGCTTTTCTCATCAACACATCATAGACGGGAGCCCTCCCCCCTTCTGTTCGCTTTGTGGTTCCTCCTTATCTGTCTCTCACATCCTAACCTCATGCCCAGTTATGACCCATCTCCGCTCTAGATTTGCCCTGCCAAGCTCCATAGAAGATTTGTTCCCTCTATCGAATCTCGAAAACCTTATACATTTCCTAAAGGAATCTGGATTTTGTCCAGAATCTAACCCTTGAAATGATGAACAAATTGACTTGAACAAATTCCTTTATATTTAGTCATCTTGTAGTTCTTTGTCCCGTATACACCTAGTCACCTTGTAGTTTTTTGTTCAGTATAATTTTAGCCATCTTGTAGTTCTTTATCCCGTATATTCTGTCACATAACCTCATAAAGCAGTCAATAACAAAAGCCATGTTTACTAGTTCTCTGCCTCCATTAAATCCAGTACTCAACTCAACTTTGTTTGATCGGCTGTGCCCAGAATATCTGCTCTCCATAAATTAATAGTCACTAAATAACGCACGGGGTGTAACGCGACTTAAACAAATTCAATAATTAATAAAGGATTTTTGGATGGGCGTTCTTCTATTTATATCGCTATATTAAAAAGCAACTTTCTTTTGGGACACCTTGTATAAAAATATATATCTGGAGGTTATTCCTCGAAGTATAGGCCGTTGTTTTCAATAATCTCAACCTATCTTTAAGCCAGTAACTCCAATCCTCTTTGGTAGTACGATATCTCCCTGCCAGAATTCTTTGAACCAGAGCTGCACGGTGCGGGTTTACACGGCATCTTCCTCCCCTACCTAGTAAATCTCACAAGAGAGTGTCGTCAGTCGCTTTAAAGTCTTTTTTAAAATAATATCTTAAAATTGCTCAACTTTCGCGACTTATTTCACTCACTTAAAGGTTTTTATGAAAAACTTTGGAATGAATAGCTATACTTTAATACTGAAGGAAGAATGTTTATTTGTCGGAGCAACTTGAAATCGGATTAAACCACTGAGAAGTGAAGTATTATCCATATATAATGAAGTGAAATTTAATATAATATTATAATATAAAATACTAAATAAAAAACCCAAATACTTTTGTTACACCTTAGTATATACAACAAATAATTCCATCATAGCCAGTCTCAGTCATGTAGAGTACTCTTGCTGTCAAAAAAATAAATGAGTCTGATCTCAATAATCATTTTTAGAACAGATTTTTGGATGTTCAGTTTTACGAACTGAGATTCTTTTTGCATTGCGTTCTCATTCTCATAAAGTCAACCGAACCCATGATAATATTGTATACGAAATAAACATTCACCTTAATATACAATGTTTTAGAAACTCAAACATCTTAGCAAAGGTTTTCATAAGTTTGGTGTTCAATGTACTATGTGGGTGTTATGATAGCGACTCGTACGATTTCTAGAGAGAATGTTCGACGAAATAATATTTGGTATACTAAAAAATGAAATCAAATCTTGAAAAAAGGGGTTCGATTTTTTTCGTAAAACTTTTCTATTCAATAGCCGACGCCGGCCATTCGCAGTCTTTATGATTATCCTGAATTGTGCCTTAGAATATCAAATAAGGCAGAAATCTAACGTTGAATAAATAAGGCATCATATAAAAATAAACTGGTCAACTACGTGAGTATTCAGGCAGATTTCATGATTGCGACTCTACATCTCTATGTTATCGGCAAAATATACTCTCATAACATGTTCCTATAAGCATATGCTTATAGGAACTATATGTAAAAAGCTGATTAAGACGTCTTAAGGTTATTTCAGGTCATCGTTAATGACATTCATATAGGAAAGTTGATGAGGATTATTCTTTTTGGAAATTAACAAAGTTAACAATTAATATATTTGTATATTATATATTAGACTGTAAAAAAATCGACTATTTTTTTTTCTTAAAGGTATCGAAAATATTGTTAGAAATAACGAAAAAAATTACTATGGAAGTTAGAGCTCTTAATATTAATATTAAGAGATGCCACATCGCAAATTTCAATTTCCAATTTAAATAACAGGAAATTTTGTTTTAAACTTTGAAATTTAATTTTATAGCTGTTCAGCGGAACATTACTGTAAAAAGACTATTACACATCCTTGTAGGAAATTGAACGTTCTTCAAAAAAGGTCTCTTATAAATTTTCGATAAATTTACTTTTTCAAAAGTTATTCAAGGCTCAAGTTGAATGCATAATAAATTTTTACATTTTTCAATTTTTCAACGAAACTATCAATTTTATGGAAACATTTTATTCGACCTTTTTTTTGTAGATCATTCCATTTTCTATAAATTTTTATTAATAAATTTTTCGAAACTCCTTAAGGAGTAATTGTAATAAAAACAATTTAATGTAAGCATTGTTTTTTCTATTATGAAACAAATGAGTTTTTCTTGCGCATTTTAAATGTATTTTCAATAAATTATTTATATGTAAATGATATCCGTTCATAGTTTCCAAATACAGATTTTTTTTTGCCTAATAATGTCGTTGTAATAAATGAGAATTAATAAGTTTTACTCTCTAAACTTATAAAAAAATATAATTAGTTTATTATAAATAAAGTAGTTCTATTTAAAAAGCTTAACATATTTTGGAACTTATTTTCAGCTAAGAGATTTTTTTTAAAAAATATTTATTATTAAAAAGGTAAAGGTAAAGTGATAGGGTTAGAGGCGCATCAGCAACTAGGCTATTTAGCAACTGGACCTACAGCTTAACGTGGGTTCCGAACCACGGTCATTAGTTTCCGGCAAACCCAGGCCAGCACCCCCCTCGGGCTATAAACCTTTGGTTATGTGCCTACCCATAAGTCTATCAGGAAACCTACCGACTGGCGAGTGACCAACGTAGAACACTGCTCAGAAGGCATCCGGCCTTACCCAGCCTTTAACTGGCGTGACTGAGGGGTAATTCGTAGTCGGATTTTACACTCTTGCCTAGAAACAATCACAAACATTTAGGAAAGATAAACGGACAGAAGAAAGAAAAAGAACCATCCGAGCGCTGGACTCGAACCAGCTACCGCTACAGCGCGGATTCGGCATAGCAGCGGCGGGCCGCTGCTCTTACCGCCGCACCAACGCGGCCGGCTATTTATTATTAATACTAATTCCTTTGCAAAAATAATCGGAAATTTGAAAAATTATTTTTTAATTCTCGGAGAATATATATTTACTATATTTTGAAAACATCTCGATTCGTAAAAATAACTGATTTTGATTGAATTATCAAATCAAAATTGATGAATTATGAAATAAAAAAAAAACAGTTGAAAAAATATTTTAGTTAAAAAATACGAATAGAAAATTTGTATTTTTCAATTTTACAATAGTATTGTAATTTGTATTTAAAGTAATTTTCAGTTGAAATATTGAATAACTTTAATTTTCTAATCAATTATAAACAATAAAAATCCTATTATTTAGAAAAATTCACATTTCAATTAAAATAACTCACAATCCTTACGGAGTTTCGAAAAATTTATTGATGAAAATGTATAGGAAATGGAATGATCTATAAAAAACGTCGAATAACATTTTCCGATAAAATTGATAGTTTCGTCGAAAAATTGAAAACATCCAAAAGTTTATTGTACATTCAACTTTGGCCTCGAATAATTTATGAAAAAGTTAATTTATCGAAAATTTATAAGAGACCTTTTTTGAAGAACGTTCAATTTCTTATAAAGATATGTAATAGCCTTTCCACAGTAATGTTCTGCTGAAGAGCTATACAATTTAAATTAAAAAAAAATCTTGTTCTTTTAATAGAAAATTGAAATTTGCGATGCGGTACCTCTTAATATTAATATTAAGAGCTCTAACTTTCACAGTATTTTTTTCGTCATTTGTAACAATATTTTCGATACCTTTTATATATTATTATTATTATTATTATTCACGTATGGGCCCTGGTGGACCACGCGAAGTACAATTAGAGGCGTTTGTTGTTGTTAGCCTTCCTTTGAGCCCATACTAATTTCATTCTTTCGCTATGAGCTTTTTTCCTTTCGTCAGACCAAGTTGTTCCAGTCTTCCTACATTTTTCTCTCTGGCCAACCTTCCAAACGTTAACCTTGTGTATGAAACAACCTCTATCCTGAATTTCACTTTGTGTAATATTTGCTGATCTTAGGTCCTCTTTAATTGCCGCAATCCATTTAATTATTTCTACTTTAGCTCTACTCCTATTTTCATAAAATTCGACTATTTGTCTAGTTAGCCTACTCGGATTCATCCGTTTGATGTGTCCGTAAAACTTAAGTCTTCTTTTTCTCATATCGCTTTGTATATCTGTGTATTGTTTGATTTCTTGGTTTTCTCGAAGTCGGTATGTTGTGCTATTTATTTGTTTGGGGCCTAGGATTTTTCTTATGATTTTTCTTTCCTTCTTTTCAATGTCCTCGATGTCTCTCTTTCTATTCAAAATGAGCGTTTCTGCAGCATATAGACATTCTGGCTTAATAACCGTGTTGTAATGTCTCAGTTTTGTGTTTTTAGATAGGCATTTTTTGTTGTAAATATTTTGTGTAAGTCTCAATGCCGTTTCCATTTTTTGACATCTACCCTTATTGGCCGCTTTTTCCAACCCATTTTCCATGATTATTTCACCCAAATATTTGAATTGAGAGACTCGTCTGATGTTACCATATTTTGTTTTTAGAAATGGTGTTCTTAGTCTGTTGCAGGTCATGTATTGTGTCTTTTCAAAGGATATTTGGAGTCCTACCTTTTCTGCTGTTTCTTTTAGGATTTCAATCTGTTTTTGAGCCGTTAATACATCTTGAGCTAAAATTGCTAGATCATCAGCAAATGCCAGACAATCAATTTTGATGTTGGTTCTCCCCAGTTTAATGGGCTGGTCAATATGCAGTGCCGACTTTTTTTCACGCCACTCCTATATTACTTTTAAGATTGGCGAGAGTCCATCCCCTTGTCTCACACCAGTTTTAATTTCGAAGGGTTCTGAGATGTCACCCATGAATTTAACTTTTGACCTCGTGTTAGTTAACGTTGCTTTAATAATTGCCAGCGTTTTCAGATCTAGTCCTTGATCTTTCAACATTCGGAATAAAGATTCGCGGTCAATAGAATCATATGCTTTTTTGAAATCCACAAATGTACAGACGAGATTTTTATTGTACAGTTTTTGATGTCTTAGAATCAACTTTAGATTCAGGATCTGTTCAGGGCAGGATCTGCCCGGTCGAAAACCTGCCTGATATTCACCAATGTTCGGTTCTAACTGTCCCTGTGCTATGTCTAGTAGGCATTGAGATAGAATCTTTTAACAAACTGGGAGAAGAGATATTCCTCTATAGTTTTTTACATCTGTTCTATTTCCTTTCTTATGTAGTGGATGGATTAGAGCATCTTTCCAGTCTTCCGGAATCCGTTCGGTTCGCCAAACTTCTTGTAGAATTTTGGTTATTTCCTTGATTGTACCTGGACCAGCGGATTTCAAAAGTTCAGCAGTGATTCCATCTTCACCAGAAGCTTTGTTATTTTTAAGCCGCTTGATTTGCCTAAGTATTTCCTCTTCATTCGGTGGTAATGAATCTGGGTTGGTTTGTTTAGGGTTTAGTGTTGGTAATTTGTTTAAGGGCTCAGAACAGTTTAGTATTTGTTAAAAAGATTTCGCAAGTTCTTTGCAATTGCCTTGGTTATTTAGAGCTAGTTGTCCGTTTTCCTTTTGAAACCATAGGCTCTGCGGTTGATAGCCTGTTAATTTAGTTTTAAATGTTTTGTAAAAGTTTCGGGTGTTATTTTTTTGGAAATCTTTTTCTATTTCATTAAGTTGATTGTTTTCATATTTTCTTTTAGTTTGTCTAATTAGCTTCGATGTTTCTTTTCTTACTTCCAAAAAGATGTTATAGTTTATTCCTGTTTTTTTTACTGTTCCAATCTTTGAATGCTTTACTTCGGCTTAATACTGCTTGCTCGCAAACTTCATCCCACCACGGATGTTTTCTACGTTTTTGTAAAGAGACCAACTTTAAGGCTGTTTTAATAATTTTTTTGTTTTAATTCTTGCCAGTTCTGTGCAGGTTGTTTATCAAGCTCTTCTGTTAGGGCTGGTTTTATTTTCGTTGGGTCAAACTTTGGTATTCGCAGCCCCTTTTGAATAAGTTTTATATATATATATATATATATATATATATATATATATATATATATATATATATATATATATATATAACCTTTTATATATATATATATATATATATATATATATATATATATATATATATATATATATATATATATATATATATATATATATATATATACCTATATATATATATATAGGGTATATATATATATATATATATATATATATTAATAACTCCTCTCTTCCTGTTATCGACCAGTCACAATTCTTAACCTATCGAAACATTGAAGCCAAAATGGCCCACAATTCAAATCTTGGGCTCTTATTGTAACACCCTTTAGCATCTAGTGGACCAAAAAGTGAGAAAAACCAAGTGTACAAATATGAATTCTTAAAAATCTTTGTTTTTTATGTCAAATAAAAAGTAATAGAATCAATCTTGAGACGACTGTAAGCTATCATATATAATAATGGAGACAATACAAAATACTGAACGATTTTTGTCTATTTTTTACAATTATTTTTGGATGTTTAAATACATTTTTCCATTCAAAATTGTTATTTCATGAATTATTATTTATTGAAATCAACATTCTGTTTTAATTATAATGTATTTTTTTGACAATTAATTGTGGTTTGTGTTGATATAAAGTTATAAAATTTAAGGCCCTTAAAAGAAATAAAATTCAGAAAAATCTGTTCATTCAAAGAATTTTTTCCCTTACTGTATTTCAAAATACTAATTAAATAAAAACTTTCCTTACTGGTTGCTAAAAGTATTCACGAGGTTTGATAGATTTATATTGATAAAATTGTAACGAAAGCGTAACATTTCGACATGCCCAAAAGTTCTTTAAGCCTCTTAACTGTTGGTTTTATTAAAGTTTTTCTCCCACGTTTATGATCCTTTAAATATTGTTTTCTGAACTCTGATCTTGAACAAAAATCTTTTCGCAACATTTTCGTCACCTATTTTTAAACAATCCATCGATATTCTATTTTTCCTAATATTCCATTATATTTATAGTCAAAGTAAACTTTTAGTACACATATTCCAGTAAACTCAATAACATTTACACGCTTCTTAAATTGCCTTCTACGGCTTTAGTAACAATTCCAACAAAAGCGGGGATAAATGTTTATAGGGAATAAAATTCCGAGTGTGGGGAGGTTTTTTTGACCATTAAAACCCAGAGAATGACCATACAAAATTTTAAGATAACTTCTTATATATATATATATATATATATATATATATATATATATATATATATATATATATATATATATATATACATTGCAACGTTAAATATACGGACTATGAAAACGGAGGCCCGGTTGCAAGAACTGTTAATCGAACTTGACAACATATATTGGGATATTATTGGGCTCTGTGAAACACGAAGAAAGGGTGAAGAGTTAATCAGGTTTGAGGTACAAAATCCTGATGGGTGATTTTAATGCCAGAATTGGAACAACAAGAACAGACGAAAATGCAACTGGCCTATATGGAACTGGTGAGCGGGACAATAGAGGTGACAGATTAGTTGATTTTGCTGGCAAGAACTATATATTATGAATTCATTCTATAAGAAAAATATCAGCAGAAAATGGACATGGAAAAGTCCATATGGGCTCACAAGCGAAATTGACTACATCATGACCAACGATAAAACAATATTTACCAATTGTACTGTCCTTAACAATTTTAATGTTGGAAGTGACCACCGAATGGTACGAACAAGGGTTCGGATTGACTGTCGAAAAGAGCGCGAAAGAATCTTAAGATCAAGGAAGGGTAAGGTGGATTCTGGAAGACTGCTGGAGAGGGGAAGCGACTTTGAGATTGCTTTGTCAAACCGGTTTGCTGCGTTACAAGATCCAGTGGAGGTGGAAATATCAGTTCAATATGAAGAAATCGCCAACAATGTACTTCAAACGGCTGCTTCAGTAGCACCGGAAGAAAAATGTCCAAACAAACAAAAATCTCCAGTGAGACAATTGATTTAATGAAGAAACGGCGAGCAATGAAATTTGCAGGTAATCCTTTTGGCAGGGTCGAGTACACTGAGCTCTGCAAAACTATAAGAAAACGTATCAGAGGACACGCGCCGATTCAATATGCAGCTAGTGCAAAAAACCCTGGAAGAAAACAAAGGAATTAACAAAGCTAAACAGAAGCTGAGAAACAAAAGAACGCAAATATATGCCTTAAGGCGTGAGGGTGCTAGGCGCGTACGCAAATGTTAGAGCTGGTGGTCGGACTAAAAAGCTGGTGGTCGGACGTTACATAAAACACTGGCAAAATTATACTCAAAATGCCTCAAAGAACAAAAAGTACCTGACTTATGGAAAAATGCAGAAGTGATCCTTTTACATAAAAAAGGAGCACAGGAAGATTTAAAGAACTACCGCCTCCTATCAGTGATGTACAAAGTTTTCACTAAGATAATTTCTAAAAGAATATTAAAAAACTGAATGACGCACAACCAAGAGAACAAGCAGGATTCAGAAGTGGATTCAGTACAATGGATCACATCCAGGTTGTACAGCAGGTCATAGAAAGGCACAACGAATACACCATGCCACTGTATTTGGCTTTTATCGACTATGAAAAAGCATTTTATTTCATCTCAAAGCATGCGATAATGGATGCACTGCTTAGCCAAGGTGTAGAGAGAGCCTATGTAAACCTATTAGAATCGATATATGATGGAGCTACAGCCACAATTCATCTTGATGATCTTGAAGTGGGAATTAATATAGAACGAGGTGTACGGCAGGGTGACGCAATATCGCCTATTCTTTTCTCGGCTGGCCTTGAAGAAGTATTCCGTAAACTGGATTGGGAACAGGATGGTGTAAAGATCAATGGTGCAAACTTAAACCATCTTAGATTTGCAGATGATATTATTCTCATTTCACAAGACCCAGAGGAGCTGCAAAGACGCATACAAGAACTGCAAAGGGCTGGCGAACCATTTGGCTTGAAAATAAACCTGAAAAAGAGTCAGGTTATGTTCAATAACTTCGCTCAGGACAGAAGAATTTCAGTTGTAGGAAGGGATTTAGAGATTGTGGACAGCTTTATATATCTCGGGCAGAGGATTTCAATGGAGGGGAATACCGCCCGGGAGGTGGAACGGCGTGTTAAATGTGGCTGGCAGGTATTTGGTAGGCGCAACATAGTTTTTAAGAGCACACTCCCACTTTGCCTGAAAAGAAAAGTATTCGATCAGTGCGTTCTACCTGTTATGACATACGGAAGTGAAACCTGGACATTCACATCGCAATCAATTCAAAAGCTTCGGGTGGCACAGAGGGAATGGAAAGATGTATGCTTGGCATTACAAGACGAAACAGAAAGTCCTGCGCATGGATCAGGGAACAAACAAACGTCTGTGACATCATTGGAAGAGTAAAACAATTGAAATGGAGATGGGCAGGCCATATAGCGAGGCGATGGGACGACAGATGGACCAAGGCAATCTTGGAGTGGATACCGCTTGATCGCAAACGTACGCGAAGAAGACCGTAAGCACCATGGATTGATGACATCGTTAAGTATATTGGACCCGAGTGGCAGAGGAAAGCCCAGGACTGTGAAGGTTGGAAGCATGCTGAAGAGGCCTTCATCCTGCAGTGGATCGATACGGGCTGATGATGATGATGATGATGATGATGATATATATATATATATATATATATATATATATATATATATATATATATATATATATATATATATATATATATATATATATATATATATATCTTCAGACTATGGGGATAACACTTGAGAATGCCAAATCAGATTTTGGCGAAACGTGGTGACTCTTCACAGAATCAATGCTTCGAAACAATCGATCGATTCAAAGCTCAAAATGCACCAAGGACTAATATTATACTTATAAAAATCAAACGTCCAAATTCAAATCAAGATAAAGAACGTATCTATTGACAAAAAAAATTTTTACCACTACAACTTTTAAACCCATATATTAACCATGCTGTTAATATTAAATGGATACGCATATTTTAACTAATCATTCATATTTATAAGAGCCAGCATATCAGTCATTGCAGATTTCTCTCAAGGGGAAAAACTTTCTTAATGGTGAGAGCTTTAAAAGGCACCTGTGCTGGTATTTCATTCATCAAACTTCACATTTAAGAAAGCTGTAAAATGAAATTCGTTAAAAGTTGTTATAGGATCGTTGATATATTTGTCATCTCAATATATGTGAATTTTATATAATAGTAATATGTGCAAATGTATTCTAATACGAGCGTGGATATACTATTCATACAGAACATATCCATAATGTTAACATGGAATTTATTTAGAAATGCAGTAAACATTTGCGTATAATTAATTTTATATTAATCTTACTAGTTTTTCGCATTACAAAACATTCTATACTGGTTTATTTCTTTCTTGCTTTTGTGCTTAACCATAACCATAGCATTCTTTTTTTGAAACAGTGATTCTGTAGTTACCGTACAACGTCTTCCGTCGACAAGTATTTCCATCCATTAAAACATTTCGAAGTACCGAATCTGTCATGAAGAGGAAACACCATGGCTTCCGCGTACCGTTCGAACACCAGACAACTAGATGACACTAGATGAGAAGTTTCAGCTCTAGATATGTCCGGTCGATCGCGGCAATGCGTTCTGCATGATGACTTGAAATTTCATTCCTATAAAATAATGATTGTACAGCTGACCGACAGGTATTTAGCACAGTACAGAGAGTTTTGTGCGAAAATATGCGCCATTTTTGCTGATGACATTGATGTTGTGATAATGAGTGACGGAACTCATTTTCATTTAAATGGATATGTAAACAAGCAGAAATGTAGGTACTGACCAGAGAGAATCCACAAGAGCTGCACCTCTCCACAGTGAAAAAGTGACAGCGTGGTGCGGAATTTCCAAATTAGAGATTAGAGATATCCTTACTTTTTTAAAGAGGAGGAAAGAACAGTAACAGTGACTTCGGCTCGGTATGTTGACATGTGAGAAAATCTTCTGTTACAACTTCAACGGCGACAAGTGAACATAGGAGAACTATGGTTCCAACAAGACGGTGCCATAGCCCACACAGCCAGATGTTTCTAGGCCCCCACGCTCTCCAGACTTGTCTGCACCCGACTTTTTTTGTATTGTTATTCGTCAAGAAATCGCAAAAGTACTAGAAGAAATGGTTTTGAGATTTTTACGGCAAAGAAGAGTGACACTTAACTGACATTATTTTTCACCATTAATTTGTAATTACAAAATAGGTGAAAAACATGCATTATATATATATATATATATATATATATATATATATATATATATATATATATATATATATATATATATATATAAATTGAGTTTTTTGACTCCTTTGGACTGCGTCCAATGAGACAATTGTAGTCAGGAGTTATACACCACCAACCGTTGGGTTCCAGAATCAAGCAACTAACCAATGCTTATTATTGAGGAGTCGCAGGTTGTTGTGCGTTCCACATGAGATTGTGCAACCCGGTCGGGGGTGTATAACTCCTGACTACTGTCTCATTGAACGCAGTCCAAAGAAGTCAAAAAACTCCATGTATAAGCCACCCGACGAGAGGTCGGCCAAAATATGGGTTGTTCGATTGTGGAGAGGGACGCCCTATTCTTGGCGAGAGAGCATATGTCGGTACCCTGATGGGTCCAACCGCCAACAGACGAAACATTTGCCCTCCAATGTCAGGAATGGGTGGGACTCTCTGATTATAAAAATGTTGTCTACATATCGCTTCCATAGCTTGGGTTTTAGTGTTGCGTGTGTTGGGGCTTCTTTTTTGAAATATGTCATATAGAGATAGGCTATAGCTGGTGAAAGCGAGGAATCCATGTGTGTCTCGTTCGTTTGTCTGTAGATTTGTTTGTTGAACATGAAGTATCTATTTTTCATGCAGTGTTTGGAGAGTTCAACTATGTGAGAGGGAAAGCTTTCGTTCAATCACCCATTACGTGGATTATTTACTTCAGTAATTAAATGGAGTGGATCTGAAGAAGATGTGGGTGATTCCAATAGGACGGTTCCCTAAGTCATATAGCCAACGCAACAATCGATTTATTGAGAGAACAATTTGATGAGAAAATTATTTACAGGAACGAACCTGTTAATTCTCTACCAAGGTCATGTGATTTAATGTCTTTAGATTATTTTCTTTGAGGTTATGGTAAATCTTTGGTCTATGCCTATAAACCAGCAAATGTTGACACCTTGGAAGCCAACATAACTCGGACAATTGCGGACATAAGGCCATAATTGTTTGAAAAAGTGATCCAAAACTGGATTCTCACAATGAGCTTTATCGGAAGTAGCAGCGATAGATATTTGTGTTGAAATTATTTTCAGATATTAATGTCATTAAATGTTATTTCACATAAAATTAATAGCTTCAATGAATCTAATTTGTTGATTTATTTGACTTTAAAGTTCGGATGCCATAAAAAAAATCTCTCTCTCTCTCTCTCTCTTTGTATATATATATATATATATATATATATATATATATATATATATATATATATATGGTAAAGATTTACGTACGGTGGATAATCATCAATATACATACCTTACTGACTAGAAAAACCTTTTCTATTAAATCGGATAACAAAGCAGCATGAAGGGAATGAAAGGTATTGACAGAAAAATAGATAAGAAACGTGATCCGGTTAGAAGTTGTTTTATATATCGTAAGGAATTATTAGAGAGCTTTAAACAACTTCTAGGCGTTATTCGATCAGGAAGCAGTAATTTAATATATAAGTTGATAGCGATTGAAAATTACTTCAGGAGTTTATTGATAGATTCCCTTGAAAATATTTCTAACAGTATATATGATGTATACTGAAACATTAATTGAGTCATTCAGTATTAAATCAAATATCATATTAAATATGAATTCATAAGTAATTAATTCTTAATAAGTAAATCTTAAATATTAGGGCGATTTCTAAGTTATTTTCGTAAGCCTTTTTTAAACTTAATTAACGCACATATTACAAATAAAAAGTTAATTTTAAAAGGGCAAATTTCGTTACATGGTTACAAGTCAGTTCAGCAGTCTGTTCTATTCCACACCCATACCAAACTTAGTCATCCAATTAACTTGGTCATCCATCTCATTGGTATCGGATGGGACAAGTGTCACGCTAGCATTGTGTTTTGGGCCATTTTTCGTAATATTTTTGATAACTTGGGTTTGGTGGTGTAGTGCAGAGGTGTAAGTTTTATTGTGGATAAGTACACGCTAAAGAAGATAGACAAATAGTTGTAATTCACATTAAAAGAAATAATTCTATTATTACTAGAAGAGGATTGAATAATACCGTGCCCTTAAAGGGATTATAGCTATAATAGTCTGCTGATACGAAACAGAGCGACTCAAACTTGATTATTAATAAGATTGTTTACCTGGCAACTAACTTCTAATACAATCTTTAATTCTTACAGCACCCATGTAAAAATGTAGCGGGTAAAAAAAATCTTGGAAAGCGCGGCATTATTAAACTGGTCTGAGAATAGCGTGGTTTATCTGTGTGCCAATATTTTTCTCCGAATAAAAAGATTACTATTTATTTTAACAGTATTACTGAAATGAAATTTTCAGCGGTGTCTTGACCACTTACCATATAGATCTTTATGGATCTAGCTGAAACAACTGCAATAACGAAACCATACCTCCTTATCCCGGCCAAATTCTCCACATATAGTACAAAGGTCATTAATAGCTTCATTATTATAATTTTCTTGGTCTGTGTCCATGTATCATAATCGTCGTCACTGCATAATTGTGCTAGAAAAACTTGTTTTTTTGATAATTTTTCTATTTGCTAAGAGTTTTTCTTTTTTATTGTTGTTGTCTTTATTCTCTTTAAACTTCTATTCCTTTTCTTTTCTTCTCACTCTGCCTTTAAAGGAGTGGCAGTCAATATTTGTGAGTATATTTTCTTGGGACGTTTTTTAATTTTCTGAATTGGGCACTGGACTTAAGATTTGCAAAATCCTACGTGAAGAACTAGCAATAGCTTTAGTTTCATTAGTAGGAACTGATATAAAGTCGTCGTCCCCGAATACGTTGGGATTTATGGGATACATGCCAGTTACTCGAATCCTTTTACTGCTGTTCATCGAAGCTACTCTCAAATATGCTTTATTTAAAATTGAAGCCAAAACAATGATTTTTTCATATGGATAGTTTTTCAATATAAATTACACTATCTGTGATAAGCTGCCTTCAGTGGACAATAAAAAATGACGTCCAGTGGCTGCATCCTACTGAAAGTATGTGGAGGTAATGATAGCATGTGGATCCCATTTTCGCGGCAATTTTGTTAAGCTTTCAGTTACAAGTAACTGGCATGATTGCCAATAATTAGGAGGGTAGAGTTTTTAGTAATTGCACCAATATGTATAGCAAAATGACGAAGCCATTTTTCAAAAAGATCTTCATTAATCTACCCTGATTTTGAGCATTTATATTCAGCTCTAATGGGCCCTCTAATCTTAAGACTTAACTTGATCATTTGGCGTAGATATATAAACATAGCTGAGGCAAATGAACAGCCTGATGTATTTATTGCACAGACATCTGTGACGTTTTGTCCACACTCTCCGTTCGTAATTTTACCAACTTGTTTAAGTTGATAAAATTACTTTAGACGCATACATTTTTCCAGGCCTCTACACATTCGAAACTCCTGTTTCATCAACATTAAATATTCTTTTGGCTAGATAAACATTCTTCTCCATCATTTCCTCTAAATTACGAAAAAACAAATACATTTAAATTTTATTAAAACCCAACATTTTGTCCATGCTCGTTGGCTCCCGAGCTCGCAAAGATATCCTAGGATTTCTTTTTTAAAATAACCAACACTTTACATGGCACGCCTTTCTCTAATGAAAAAATGTTTTTAATGTTCTTCGCAACAACAAATTCATAAGCCAGTTTGCGCAGCTGTTCTTGTGTAATTCCAAAAAATGTTCTGGCTAAAATAACAACATTGTCAGCTAACTTATTTTCATCATCTTTTGAAAACGTTGCATTTCGTCCCAGTCGAGAATCATAGTACTCTCTGATTCCGGAAATACAAACGATCTTGCCACTTCTTTTATTTTTTTCCATCATGTATAGCTTCTAGAGCAGCCTGTATTTGAAGTGGGTCCCAAGTTTCCTTTTTTCTTTTTGTTGCACATTCATCATCTGTCATCTGTAAGAGAAAAAAAAAGTAAAACACATAGTTGACAATACCGCGCAATTGTTAGACTACGTCATCTTGTTTTGACACTACGTCAATATGTAGGAATAAGATTTTAGGCATAAAAACTTATTTCTACTATATCTAACACAAATTTATGCTTTAAAGTTCATTTCTACAACATAGTTTATCGTGAAAAAAGTGGAACATACTTAGATCCGTTAGTTATATAAAAATTATAAGAAATGCGCGCGAAAGTTGTTAGTGACCAAGTGACGTTTCATTCAAAGCTCGTGTGCTACTGCCGCGTGGGGGCGGTTGTCGGTAACATTGAGCATGATTCGATGTGCAAATAGACATGGTTTATTATAGGCCTATTTGTAGTTATGTAGGGGCGCGCTATTATCGGTCGAGCGCAATTATTCAACTCTCCCCTATTCAACGTGGATTGAAGTGAAAAATATCTTAATAAAGGTGCTCCACATAAAACGACAATTATCGTTTATTCAAGCAGTTTTAACAATTCGGAACTGTTGAGGATAGACCCCGCATTAGAGGTCCAAGAGCAATGCGAAGCGCTGAAAATATGGCATATGTGGCGTAAAAGAGTCTTCAGAAACGTCCATGACGTGGTACACAATTGTGAACTTCTTTTCGCAGTTTACACCGAATTTGGAGAAGTGATTTGCACATCATCTTCATGTGTTTATTCCATTTCTTCTTTCTCGCCTTTATTTACTTGTTAATGTTATAGATGTTACATTGCTCTTTTATACTACTGTCTGCTTATCTATCTCTTAGTGTGAAACTATTTATCGATTTTAATAATTGATCAATAAGAGAACTGGGGGTTAATAGAAAACTAACAGCTTAAAAAAAGTGACTATAGAAAATACAGTCAGCTTAGTTAATGTAAATGACCAACATTCAAACCCCTTTAAAGTAGGATCGGGCTTTAGGCAAGGAGACCTATTGTCTGCATACTTGTTTCATCTACAGCTGGAAGCTGTACCGAGGAGAAGTCCGATACATCGAACATGACTAATATATGATAATAAACACCAATGACTAGCCTTCGCCGACGATGTAACAATTATAAAAGGAGAATTGGGAGAATGAGAGAAGCAGAAAGGTTTGGGCTCCGAATAAATACAAACAAAACAAAATGCATGAAATTGATAATTAAAAAAGGTGAAATTTGTAAGGAAGGGCTCAAAATTAAAGTAGGAGAAGAAGCACTACAGCTCGAAAAGGTTTATCGTTTTTGTTATCCTGATCAGTTATTAAAGACAAACATGGAATGGAAGCGGAGCTTAGGGCCAGAACAGTAAAAGGAAATAAATGTGCAGCGATGATTGCAATGATGCAAATGTGCAATAATGAGACCAGTTGTAATATATGCCGCGGAGACCTGGACCTTAATCAATAGCAGTAAAAGAATGTTGAAGGTGTGGGAGCGTAGAGTACTGAGAAGAATATACGGTGATATCAAGGAGGTGAATCAGTGGAGAAGAAGGACCAATGAAGAAATAATAACGGTATTTCCTGTACCTTCAATTTCTTCAACGGATCATCAAAGCATGGCGAATAGCCTAGCTAGGATATGTAGAAAAGCTACCAGAACGCAGACTGGCAAAACAGGGTGTGAGCAGGGGGAGAGCCGAGGGAAGATTGAAGAGGAGAAGACCGAGGAGAAAGTGGCTACAGGAGGTGGAGGAGGATTTGGCCAGAATGGGTGTGACACAGTGGGAAAGAAGGGTAAGGAATAGAGTGGTGTGGCGGCAGATTGTAAACCAAGCCAAAGGACTACAAGGCCTGTAAAGCTGAACATATATATTTACGTTGATTATTTTATATTTTGTTGTATTTGTATCTGTCATTATCTTCGCTGCGTATAAAATTGGTCTTAGTGCTGCCGTATATACTCTCATATTACTTTTTGTGGCCATTAATTTGTTCCTACATATGGTTTCTTTTGGCCAACCTTTGTCTTTTGTAAAGGCTATTACAATAAGGACGCAATATTTGATTTGCGCGCTATTTTGGATGTCATAATTCGATCTGCTATGAATTGTGCCAGGTCGATAAATGCGTCCGATTTTCGGTAGAAATAATTTTCCAGACGTATCAACTGTGAAAAGAATAATCGAAAAATTTGGAAGTACTGGTTCAGTTATTGATGTGAATCACTAGTCACGAGCTCGTAGTGGTCGTTCAGAACAAAACATCACAGCAGTTCCTGAAAGTGTGGACGACAGTCTAGGGTTCTCGATTCGTCATCGTTTACAATAATTGGACAGTTCAACAGCTACTTTTCATGGTATTCTCATTAAAGATTTGCATTTC
Source organism: Cosmopolites sordidus (assembly GCA_031761425.1). Taxonomy (NCBI): domain Eukaryota; kingdom Metazoa; phylum Arthropoda; class Insecta; order Coleoptera; family Curculionidae; genus Cosmopolites; species Cosmopolites sordidus. Next base: position 307,122 of record JARFXV010000124.1, read on the forward strand.
CATGCTTACAAAGTGCAATTGACTCAACAATTTCCACCAACAGACCATGCACAGCGAAGATAGTTCACAAATTGGATCATTGGACAACAAGAAGTGAATACCGATTTTGTAGAAAAAATCATCTTCAGCGACGACGCCCATTTTCACTTCGATGGGGTCGTTAATAGGCACAATTGCTGCATTTGGGGCTCAGAAAATCCACGAATGATTCATGAAAAACTAATGCATCCCCAATGTGCCTCTATTTAGTGTGCATTGTGGTCCGGAGGAATCATTGAACCATTTTTCTTTGAACAGGAGGCAGGTAATTCATTAACGCTAAATGGCGAACGTTATAGTGATATGATAACCTAGTTCTTTGAACCTTAACAGGAAGATATTACTCTTAAAGGTATGGGGTCTTAGCAGAATGGTGCCACTTACCATACAGCCCGTAAAACATTGACTGTCTCGCACGAGCCTTTTCCTGGTCGTATCATCATATGTTTTGGTGACCACAATTGACCGTCACGATCTTGCGATTTAACTCCTAAGAACTTTTTTGATAGTTTTCTGAAGTCTCAGGTTTACGCCAACCAACCCACGACCAGCCGAGCACTGAAGGCCAAAGTTGAACGATATATCGATGAAATATCGCCACATTTATGCAAAAGCGTTAGTGAAAAATTCGCCAGAAGAGTATACGTGTATCATCAAAGCCTTGGCGGTCATTTACTGGATGTACTGTTCCATACATAATTTTCAAATGTCTATGTTATAAATCAATAAATATTTCAATATTTTGCTAGCGAAAACCAAGTTTTATTTAAAATTCACATCTTGTGCTCTTAACGTAACACTCTTTATCTGAACGTCATCACTTATTTCATACTTTTCCGCTCTATTTCCAACTTATATATACATGGTTCCCTGCTGATCGCCATTGACTTGGTTTTTTAACTCTAATTTTCGTATGGTACTACTTGAATGTATGGAGTTGCCGATGCGTATTTTGCTAACCAGGTTAGCATCATCAGGAGATGATTTAATCTAGTTTGAATTGTTAGCGAAACGCGCATTGAGAAGATAAATAAAGTTATTTGGTATTTAAAAATAAATCTATTCGAGTTTAACCATAATTTTCCCAGATAATACGTTGGATATTAATAAGGAAACCATTATTTTAGTAAAACGTTTGACTATTAACCAAATTTTGTTAAGGCGAGTATTTTGCCATAATAAATTATTTGATTAAACCAAGCACAGCTGCCAACTTGTGATATTTATAAATCTGAATTTTTTCTGTTATGATATATCAAAACTTGTAATTGATAAACCTTTTACATCCCTAACATATTGAATAAAATTTCAAACAGTCATGTTAAAAATTAGTTAATTAACTGTTATTTACTGTTCAAATGTTGCCATTTTCGTAAAATACTTTATTGAGTCAAATTTTTAGCCCAAAAAAATATTTCAATTTGGATAATGCCACCCCAGTTTCTTAGAGGAGATCTTTTATAAGGTGAAAATTAATTTTTAAGCTGCTAAATCTTGTTTTCTTTTAAATGGTCTCAATTATTTTCTCTTTTAAGTTAGTTTATTCAACAAAATTAAACCTTAAATTTGCACCTCTTAATACTTCTCCCTTTAACGCAAATCTTTTTGATTTTAACAAAATTAAATATCAGAATATTAAAGTAATCTTTATTATAGTTATAACTAGTTCATTCGGTTGTTTTGCTAGTGTTTTCCTAGTGTACATTTATTGTATTAAAATATCCTAAAACATCGTAATAATTGCATATAAAGTTCTGTTCTTTTCATAGTTTTAGTTTTTATGATCATATTCCTACTTTTATTAATTTATTCCGCTATACGAGGTGTGGCTATTAAATAATGAGACTGACACTGCTGCAGAAGTACAAATGCGCCAAACGCCGGCTACCAACAGCTATTAAGCGTGAAGCCTTCTCTTTCGAATGCTGTGCTTCTCGCTTCTTGTTTCGCCGGAAAAATGTTCAGTGTAACAATAGAGCAACGAATTGTGGAATTTCACTTAAAACTTGGAAAAACCGCTACTGAAACTTATAATTTATTGAAAGAAGTGCATGGCAATAATTTTTTATCGCGTTTGCGTGTTTTTGAGTGGTTTAAGCGTTTTCAAGATGATCGAGAAAACGTTGAAGATAGTCTACGCCCGGTCGTCCTTTCACATTAAAAACGGATGACAATATCGAAAAAAAATCGATAATCTGGTTCGATCTGACCGTTGGTTAAGTATTCGTGCGTTTGCTGAAACTGTAGGAATTGACAAAGAATGCGTACGGCAAATTTTCCATAACATTGTTAACATGCAAAAAGGGTGTGCCAAAATGGAACCTAAAATTCTCACGTTTGAGCAACAAGATGCTCGCAAAAATGTTTGTACTGACACCTTGAATGCCCCTGAAAATGACACAGACTTATTGGAAAGGATAATAACATGTACCGAATTATGGTTTTTTACTTATGATCCTGAAACGAAGCACCAATCTATGCACTGGAAAAGCCCAAATTCACCAAGAGCCAAAAAAGCTCAAATGAACAAATCAAAATTCAAAGCAATGTTGATTGCTTTTTTTGATATTCATGGGATTGTGTAACTTTACTGGGTTTTTAAAGGTCCAACTCTTAATCAGCATTACTACCTTCACGTTCTTGCTGAACTGCGCGAAAGAACAAGGAAAAAGTCATGAGTTCTCCACCAAGACAATACGCCGGCTCATTCCGCATTGTCTCTCAAGAGGTTTCTAGCCAAGTATAGCAACCCAGTATTAGACCATCCACCTTATTCGCCGGATCTTGCGCCGTGCGACTTCTATCTGTTTCCTAAGGTGAAATTTGCATTAAAAGAAACAAGATTTGACTCCGTTGAAGAAAGAGAAAACAGCACGCGTTCTGAGGAAGCTGACAGAAGAAGACTTCGAGCACTGTTTCGAACAACAGAAGATTCGCAGGGAGCATTGTAGGGATAGAGGAGGGGTGTATATTGAAGATGATAATAAGTAAATATGTATGAAATTATATATGAATGAAAATATATATGAATGATAAATGTAAATATGTATGTATGAAGAAAAATGTTTTACAGCGTCAGTCTCATTATTTAGTAGTTACACCTTGTATGTTAAAAATGTCTAATGAGTAGCCAGCGAACTCTATTATTCTATGGACTCAAAACATCGTCCTTTAAGTAGTTTCCTTAATTCAGGGATTAAGAAAAAGCTACTACGTGCCATATATGTTAATCTGGTGGTTATTTGATTTTCGCTAAAAATAGACGAATAACTATTACGGTCTGCGATGGTGTGTTATCGTAATACAAAAACCATGGATTATTTTGCCACAAATCTTCCATTAATATTAACAACTTCATCATCAACTGATAATGACGAGTTTCATCTTCAACTGATTCTCTACTACGAACACTAAATTTATTTTATCATTTGTAAACATTTTGTTGACATAGCTTAATCGGCGTAGCACTTTCTTACTTACCATTTTTAGTATAACAGCACAAGAAATTTCCATTTTTAAACAAAATTGAATGCAAATTTTTTCTATATATATTTATACATTTTTAAAAATTGGCGATACAAATTTTTAACACTTACAAATTACGTCTTCAAAGAGACCATTGAAATAATATTGTCCACTGTTAAGCACTGGCTAACTTATCTGCACTTGCGCCATTATACGGTTTTTCCTGAGCAACTTCGGGTACTTCTACCAGCCTTTGAAAAATCTATTTTTAGAACAAAATGAGATGACATGAACATGTTAAAAGGACATTTGCTCCTTTACCATCATATAAATTGATTACAAATTACAACTAGTCCATAAAAAACCTATGGAAAGAGAGAAGCAGCTACAACATCCATAAACAGGGATTCCACCAAACAGATCACTAAACACGGAATCGCTTTTTTTAAGTTCTTGACGCGCGTTTCGCTAACCATCCTCAGGGGATAATTTAATCTAATTCTAAAACAAAACTATGTTCTAAACTCAAAGACAAAAAGACGAAACTCTTCATCACTAAACAACAAATCACTTATGTAAACTTCTTGACACCCGTTTCGCTAACGATGTTAGCATCAGCAGGAGATGACCTAATCTATTGATTAAATCTAAAATGATTTAATTTAAAATTAAATCATCTCAATCTCCCAATCATCTTAATCTAAGATTAGATCATCTCCTGATGATGCTAACACGGTTAGGTAAACGCGCTTCCAGTTTAAAAAGTGATTTGGTGTTTAGTGGCGAATCTCTTCGTTTAGGTTAGTGTTTCACATCGAGGGTTCCAATAAAAGAATTGAAGAGTAAAATATATAATATCTGAAATCGCAGGTAAAATGACTCAGTGAATGCCTTTTTTACCATAACATAGTCATAAATTGAAAATTTCCAAAAATAACAGGTTTAATATATTCGTTAATAATAATAATAAGGTGAAATACTAAATGTAACGTTTATTTCTGATTAAATAATTTTCGATTTCATTACTCATCAGCTCGTTATATGGAATTATCCTGTTTTTATCTTCAGTATTTCGATTACTTGTCTGATATTATGAACTAAAATTTGTAAAATGAATAGAGTGGAATTTTATATGCTACCATTGCAACTAATGCTTTATAATATTTTCTAACTTTTCAGCTGAAATGATTTAAATCACTGTGATAAAAGAAAAACTGTTCAACGCATCTGCCTTAAACTGAACATAAAATAAAACGCGAGTGCCTTTGTAACGATACACGCTAACAAAAAAAAAGAAGAAAAACATATTCGAAGATTAAATGTATTACATCAACATCATCGTAATACATCTATTCCTGCTTTCAACTTAAAAGTAAAATGGTCGAGTCAAATAAGTCGTGCGGAAGAAAATGCATCCGGCATTCCGAGTACAGCAGTGATCCGTCGGAAAAGGGACTAACGTCTAAAAGGAGACGACACAAAACCGTACATTTTGGTGATAATTTACTCCTGCAAGTGTGCACTAACGCTGGCCTTAATTCTCACGTGTCCTACACAAAGATGGAACCGAAAGTGCAACAATTATTTAGCTTTATCGAGACGGTCCTCAGTGCATGGGTAAGTAGAATACTCTTTGTTATATACCGTACACCACGTACTTCAATTTCATATATTAATTTACTTTTATACAATATGTTTATTATCAAATAATCAACAATGTTTCTTCCAAAATTATTTGTATACATATATATATATATATATATATATATATATATATATATATATATATATATATATATATATATATATATATATATATATATATATATATATATATAGGCAAACACATTCGTGCTTACCTAACATTGAACTATATTAATTGAAAATGGTCTATCACATCACATCTCATCATCTCACATCACATTATATCACATTATTTGAAAGAAAATTTCCTTACAATAAGGATGAAAAATCTAATGGTTTCCACCAAAAAAAATTGTAAAGTTATTAATTCTCCAATCGGAAAGATATGCTAAGAATTCATTATTATTTTAAGCAAATATGTGTAAAAGCATATTTACTTGCAACTAAACTAATGAACAATATTAAAAAAAAAATCAATCAGAAAATAAGAATCATACATCGGCCAAAAAATGAAAGTGGCAACGTCGTATTGACTAATTCAGATTATCTCTACGACAAGGGTGTTGAAGGCAAACATTATTTCAGCATGTGTATTTTAGCAAATTGTATTCTGTACGTGAATATCACGATATACTTTTTATTTACAGAAATTTCTACCAACCAGATTTGAAATCTACCAGGACTTTTTCAACGTGTTCGGGAAATTATAGATAACAAGATTCGAGATCCTTAACAATTTATTCTTCTATTGATTGTCATCAAAGACCTAGTACAAAACTCTTCACAGCCAGCATTTTATTCTAAAAAATTTCTTTTAACAGGTCTTTCAGTTGAGCGGTTTTTTAATTCCTGGATAAGACACAGATGGCGTTGTGAATTTACCATGCCTAATCTAATTTCAGAAGTGTAATGGGGTCATACACAATACAACAACGTGTTAAAATGATTCCCACGAAAAAAAATTGTAAAGTTATTAATTCTCCAGTCGGAAAAATATGATAAGAATTAATTATTGTTTTAAGCAAATATGTGTAAAAGCATATTTACTTGCAACTAAACTAATGAACAATATTAAAAAAAAAATCAATCAGAAAATAAGAATCATACATCGGCCAAAAAATGAAAGTGGCAACGTCGTATTGACTAATTCAGATGATCTCTACGACAAGGGTTTTGAAGGCAAACATTATTTCAGCATGTGTATTTTAGCAAATTGTATTCTGTACGTGAATATCACGATATATTTTTTATTTACAGAAATTTCTACCAACCAGATTTGAAATCTACCAGGACTTTTTCAACGTGTTCGGGAAATTATAGATAACAAGATTCGAGATCCTTAACAATTTATTCTTCTATTGATTGTCATCAAAGACCTAGTCCAAAACTCTTCACAGCCAGCATTTTATTCTCAAAAATTTCTTTTAACAGGTCTTTCAATTGAGCGGTTTTTTAATTCCTGGATAAGACACAGATGGCGTTGTGAATTTACCATGCCTAATCTCATTTCAGAAGTGTAATGGGGTCATACACAATACAACAACGTGTTAAAATGATTCCCACGAAAAAAATTGTAAAGTTATTAATTCTCCAGTCGGAAAGATATGATAAGAATTAATTATTGTTTTAAGCAAATATGTGTAAAAGCATATTTACTTGCAACTAAACTAATGAGCAATATTAAAAAAAAACAATCAGTCAGAAAATAAGAATCATACATCGGCCAAAAAATGAAAGTGGCAACGTCGTATTGACTAATTCAGATTATCTCTACGACAAGGGTGTTGAAGGCAAACATTATTTCAGCATGTGTATTTTAGCAAATTGTATTCTGTACGTGAATATCACGATATACTTTTTATTTACAGAAATTTCTACCAACCAGATTTGAAATCTACCAGGACTTTTTCAACGTGTTCGGGAAATTATAGATAACAAGATTCGAGATCCTTAACAATTTATTCTTCTATTGATTGTCATCAAAGACCTAGTACAAAACTCTTCACAGCCAGCATTTTATTCTAAAAAATTTCTTTTAACAGGTCTTTCAGTTGAGCGGTTTTTTAATTCCTGGATAAGACACAGATGGCGTTGTGAATTTACCATGCCTAATCTAATTTCAGAAGTGTAATGGGGTCATACACAATACAACAACGTGTTAAAATGATTCCCACGAAAAAAAATTGTAAAGTTATTAATTCTCCAGTCGGAAAAATATGATAAGAATTAATTATTGTTTTAAGCAAATTTGTGTAAAAGCATATTTACTTGCAACTAAACTAATGAACAATATTAAAAAAAAAATCAATCAGAAAATAAGAATCATACATCGGCCAAAAAATGAAAGTGGCAACGTCGTATTGACTAATTCAAATGATCTCTACGACAAGGGTGTTGAAGGCAAACATTATTTCAGCATGTGTATTTTAGCAAATTGTATTCTGTACATGAATATCACGATATATTTTTTATTTACAGAAATTTCTACCAACCAGATTTGAAATCTACCAGGACTTTTTCAACGTGTTCGGGAAATTATAGATAACAAGATTCGAGATCCTTAACAATTTATTCTTCTATTGATTGTCATCAAAGACCTAGTCCAAAACTCTTCACAGCCAGCATTTTATTCTCAAAAATTTCTTTTAACAGGTCTTTCAATTGAGCGGTTTTTTAATTCCTGGATAAGACACAGATGGCGTTGTGAATTTACCATGCCTAATCTCATTTCAGAAGTGTAATGGGGTCATACACAATGCAACAACGTGTTAAAATGATTCCCACGAAAAAAATTGTAAAGTTATTAATTCTCCAGTCGGAAAGATATGATAAGAATTAATTATTGTTTTAAGCAAATATGTGTAAAAGCATATTTACTTGCAACTAAACTAATGAGCAATATTAAAAAAAAAGAATCAGTCAGAAAATAAGAATCATACATCGGCCAAAAAATGAAAGTGGCAACGTCGTATTGACTAATTCAGATTATCTCTACCACAAGGGTGTTGAAGGCAAACATTATTTCAGCATGTGTATTTTAGCAAATTGTATTCTGTACGTGAATATCACGATATACTTTTTATTTACAGAAATTTCTACCAACCAGATTTGAAATCTACCAGGACTTTTTCAACGTGTTCGGGAAATTATAGATAACACGATTTGAGATTCTTAACAATTTATTCTACTATTGATTGTTATCAAAGACCTAGTACAAAATTCTTCACAACCAGCATTTTATTCTTAAAAAATTTCTTTTAACAGGTCTTTTAGTTGAGCAGTTTTTTAAATTCCCGAATAAGACACAGATGGCGTTGTGAATTTGCCATGCCTAATCTCATTTTAGAAGTGTAATGGGGTCGTACACAATACAACAACGTGTTAAAATTGTTGAATTATTTTATGAAAATGGGCGTTCCGTGAAAATTGTTTTCGGAAAATTACGTTAAAATTACTGTTTAGACAATCTTCCATCTGAACGTGCTATAAATTTGCCGAATAGATTTGTTCATGAATTTTATGAAATTGGTTCTTTGGAAGATAAAAGAAGAGCAATATATAGTCGTAGTGGTTGTTCACAAGTGCATATTGATTTGGTACGTGAAATTGTTGCTGAAGACCTAGAAATTTCAATTAGTCGACGTTCACAACAATTTGGACTCGATGAATCCACAAAATGACATATTTTACGAAAGATTTTTATCTCTGAAGGCATATATGGTTCAAATAACACATGAACTAAAGCCACTGGATCATTCAAAATGTCGTACATTTGTCAATGGGATCAAAGAACAAACATGCTTTTTTCATATACTCATCTTTTCAGATGAAGCACATTTTGAAATTGGCGGCTATGTTAATAAATAAAATTGTCGCTTTTGGGGTGAATAAAATCCACGATTGGTTCATGAGAAACCTTTACATTCTAAACGATTCACTGTTTAGTGGGCATTATGGTCAGGAGGTGTAATGGGGTCGTATTTCTTTTAGAATGCTGCTGATGAAGCTGTAACTGTGAATGGTGTTCGATATTGTCAGATAAAATTTTGATCAGTGATCGCAAGAAACGGTGATGATAATTAGCCATCAACATCATGTAATTTGACACCGTTGGACTATTTTCTTTGGGGTTACGTGAAAAGCTAGGTCTATAAGAACAATCCACACTCGATTCTTGGAGTAAAGGATGAAATTATTCGAGTCATTGGTGAGATAGTCACGGTGCTACAACACTATGCTTCAATTATTAATAAAACGTTTTTTGAAATCAAAGCAAATTCTGTGTTTTATTCAAGAATTTTTATTGCAAGAAACGGTGATATTAATTGGCCACCGAGCCATCAAGCACTGTTGAACTATTTTCTCTGGGATTACGTGAAAAGCCAGGTCTATAAGAACAATCCCCACACGATTACTGAATTAAAGGATGAAATTATTTCAATCATTGGTGATATAGAGTCACGGTTATGCCAAAATGTCATCCAAAATTTTGATAAAATAGTGGATGTATGTGGAACTGCAACAGATGGTTATTTGTCAGATATTGTTTTTCGTATTTAAATGCAATACACTCTGATTCAATTATCAATAAAATGTTTCTTGAAATCAACTGAAATTCTGTGTTTTATTCAAACATGAAAAAACCAGTCAATTTGAAAGAACCTTTAGAATGTACTTTCGGTCGGCTGTAAATTGTTATTCACTCTTTGATATACTATAAACACCAGACATGAGAAAGGAGTTGCATTAATAAATAGGTAGAAAATGTTATTTTTGTACAACATGGAGTTTTTCAACCAATGATGTCACCTTTCTTTGACACTAGGGGATCATTAAAAATATCACTAAATAGAGAAGAATATTTAAGGCGAAAAGTTTTATATTTCTAAAGACAACGTTTCATAAAAGGGATATTTTTAAACTTGCATTTTTTTTTTGAAGACGATGATAATTATTTTCCTAAATAAAACCAAAGACTTTCATTCGTTCTTTCGTAGGGATTTTTTAAGAGAAAGAAAAACGCAAATAGTTTACTTGAATATTTATTTAGTCGATTATGTCATTATCTTTATTATTTACAACTTTTTGCCAACGTAGTGGTAGGTTCATAATGCATTTTGCCACAGATTAGTATCTTTATTGCCAAACAACAGTTTGTTTTTCACCACTTCTTCCTTTTTAAAATATTTCCCATTTAAACAATTTTGGAGGGAGAGGAATAGATGGTAGTCCACGGGTGAGATATTCGGTAAATAAGGCGGATAGGGCAAAATATCCTAATTGAACCAAACTAGAAGAGATTTCCCACTAAATGCTAATTCACTTTTTTAATCTCCTCGACGCACGTCTGTGTTAATCATGTTAGCATCATGTACTTTATCATAGTCCTTTATCCCGGTTTATGGTTTTCTTGCATTTTTCTATTTGAATGTTTTCATACGCATCCAGAGCCATATTATTATTTACACTTTTAACAAGACTGAAATAACTAATACATGTAACGCATTGATCAGTAAACGTCCGGTCTGAGTAATAAAATACACTTTTTTTGAACATTTCAACTTTATTCATACAATACAATCATTCAGATCAATAATTCCAACGCTTTTCTAACATTTTCACGCCTTTTTTTTGATGAGAATGATTTCTCTTTGCCTTCAAAATATCCTTCAGTTTCGCCAATTTTTTTACCTCTTCATTGGAGTGAAATTTCTTTCCAGTGAACATTTTTTTGAGGTCTGAGAACAGGAAATAGTCGCAGATCTGGAAAATACGGTAGACGAGGAAGCAGATTCAATGTTTGCCTTTTTCATTCATTGCTATACATCTTGTGTAAATATAATTAAATATATTGAGGAAATGAAAAAAGTGCAGCACCCAGTATATACAGTTTAATCCAAATGGAAATATTTTTATTATAACCTTCGGTCTATAACTCCCCGGTCTGACAAATGAAACATTTTTTTTGCAAATTTAGAATTTAGTCAATAATATACTTTTCTTGAAGAGCAACATAATCATTCCAACCCTTTTCTAACATCTAACATCGAGAAAATGCTCATTGGAAAGAAATATCGCTCCAATAAAGAGGTCATTGCCCAAAACTGAAGGATATTTTAAAGGCAAAGAGAAAACGTTCTACACCTTTTCTATAGAACGTTTTCTCTTTGCCTTCAAAATATCCTTCAGTTTTGGGCAATTGCCTCTTTATTGGAGCGAAATTTCTTTCCAATTAGCATTTTCTCGAGGTCCGAGAGCAGGAAATAATCGTTGGGGGCCAGATCTGGAGAATAGGGTGGATAAGGAAGCAATTCGAAGTGTAATTCATGCAATTTAGCCATCGTTGTCTTAATGAAACAGTACTTTTTGTTTGTTCATTTGAAGCCTTTTTTTCTTTATTTCGTCTTTCAAACGCACCCCTAACACTATGTAATATTCGCTGTTGGTGGTATTACATTCCTTGCTTTGCTCCCTGGAGCAACCTTTGCTCCCGATGGTTGTATTTTTGATCGCTTTGGACGACTGCAGTCTACTCAGCTGACTACCAGTTTGACTCCGGACTCTATTGATGGGTCCATATTTCATCCATTGTTACATTCCCTATGAAAAAATCCTTTTTATTTCGCTTAAACAGCTTCAAACATTACTCAGAATCATCAATACGTTGTTGTTTTTGGTCCGCTGTGAGCAAACGCGGTACCCATTTCGATAGCAATTTACGTATTATCAAATGTTTATACATAATGGTATAAGCACTTCCTTTCGACATTTTCACGATATCAGCTATTTCCTGCAGCTTTACTTTATGGTTTTGCGAAATAATTTTTCTAATTTTTCTGATCTGGTGTAACCAGCTCATTCAAACGTCCAGAGCGTTCAGCATTATCGGTCCTTGTACGACAACGTTTGAATTTAGCATACCAATCAATTATGGTCAAGAAACTAGTAGACTAGTAGATTATCATGACATTTTTACACATGGCATTTGAAGGTTGGTACAATCGAGCATTGGTAATTGTTCGTAAGTGACGCCATTTATAGGTCAAACCGGGGACTTATTGACCGATGTAATAGTCCAATATAATGGTCCTAATACAGGTTTATTAGTAACTTAATACTTGTTAAAGCATTTGTACTTGTTTGGTGTTCAATGGTGAATCTCTTCGAGTTTAGTATTTCATATCACAGCTTCCAGTAGAATAATTGACTCCAATTGAAACTGAACAAATTTTTGCTGTGATCTGATTAAAGCTGATTGAGCGACCACCTGAATGGTCGTGCATTATCATGATGAAACACAACGCCTTTCCTGATTGCTAATTCCGGCCGTTTCTTGTTCAATTGCCGCCTTCAGCCAATCTAATTGTGAACATTAGAGGTTGGTGTTGTTGGTTTGGATATGTGACAGAAGCTCAAAGTGTATGGGTCCCTTCCAATCCCATCAAATACGAACTATATTTTTTTCGAATGTAGACCGCCTTTCGCCGGACTTAAAACCGCTGACTCTAGCGACCACAGTGTTTTTTCTCATTGGACGTTGTTGTACATAATACACGTTTTATTACCTGGAGCTATCCGCTTCAGATTTTTTTTTAGCAAAAAAGCGTACGAAGATATTCGATCCAGCAGATTTTGCTTACTAAGTTCATGAGTGACCCACACATCGTTTCGGAAGATGTATCCAATTTTTTTTCGGATGGTCAAAAACGGTGGATTTGCCTATACTTAACCAATCTACTGTCTGAATGGAGTGGCATGTTCATATATTTTTTTTTTTTTGGATTTTTCGCCACGTTCTAAAACTCAAAAAATATCTGTTGTTATATAACTAAAAACAAAAAATCAGACGGAGACAAGTTTCTGAGTGATTTTTTTTTCTCTAATAAATTTGCCTAACGAGCAAAATTTTAATACATTCAAAAATTTTTAAAAATAAATACAAACATTTGAACGTCAACGTTTCGGGAGGTCTTCTCATTCCGTTTTCAAAACGAATCTAATAAAAATAAATTATATTAATTTCTATATATAATGAAAAGATAGGAAGTAAATATTTTTTTTGTGTATGTCAATGATACATTGACAATTATAGTTTTTAATGACAGTGACATACTACCAAAAAAATATATAGGTGAGGTTTACTGTGTGATTATTGTGTATTGAAACGTTTTTAATTGTGTTCTTTAGAATCGGGAACCATCGGGTTTTTGTTAATATAGATCTAAGAGTATTTTTTGTTTTTAAATGTTTTGAAAACGGGAGGAGAAAACCTCTCGAAACGTTAACGTACAAAAGTTTGTGTTTATTTTAGAAATTTGTTTAATATTTTAAAATTTTGTTCGGTAGGCAAATTTATTACAGAAAAAGAATCACTGAGAAACTTGTCTGCGTTTGGTTTTTTTGTTTTTGCCCAGTGATTCTCTATTTATATAAGAACAGATACTTTTTAATTTTTTTTTTGAGTTTTAGATCGTCGCGAAACTAATCTGCTATGTCACGAAGCATGGTATGTGAATATTCGCCTATTATGGCCCTTTAAATCCTTGACATATGTTGATGGGCGAAGCTTGAAGGGCGGCCTGAGCGATTTCGGTCTTCCAGGTCAAAATCTTCATTCCTGAACTGATCAAACCACTTTTGCACCATAGTTTCACCAACAGAGTCCTCTCCGTAAGCAGTACATCGCTTTGTTTTGATCGAATGACGTTCTTGCCATTTTTATAAAATAAAAAATCATAATGTGACATAAATGCAAGTTATGGACCAACATTTTCAATCTGAATTAACGTTAAAAGAACAACTAATGGAAAATTCTAATTCTAATGGAAATTCTAAATTGTAATGGAAAAATCCTACGAACTTTCCGGACCCGATAAATATAAAATACATTAGTTGCTCTTTAAGACTCACCTGATAACTAGCAACAGCTTCAAAATCAAATAAGTTATTTCGACTGTTTTGAATTTAGTGCATGATGCAGTAGTCGAGGCATGATTTGGAATTATTCAGATTAATTTTAAAATGAACAATAGATTTATTAAAAGGCATGTAATGATTTAAACCAATAGGCTTGCGAATGATTGATTTAGAAGTGGCTAATCAGGAACCGTTTCAAAATTAGAGATTAATTGCTTTTTTACCTTTAGTTTGACTTATGTAAAGGGTCTTTCAAATTAAGCGGTTTTTAAATTCTTGAATAAAACACAGAATTGCTTTGATTTCAAAAAACGTTTTATTAATAATTGAAGCATAGTGTTTGGCATTTAAACACGAAAGACAATATGTGCCAAATGACCATCTCTTGCAGCTCCACAGACGTCCATTCTTTTATCAAAATTTTAAATGAGATTTTCGCATAACCGTAACTATCTCACCAATGACTCGAATAATTTCATCCTTTAATTCAAGATTCGAGTGTGGATTGTTCTTATAGATCTGGCTTTTTACGTAATCCCAGAGAAAATAGTCCAATAGTGATGATCTCGGTGGCCAATTAATATCACCGTTTCATTAGCAGAGTGAGGTGTAGGTAGCGCCATCTTTTTAGAATCTGATATCCTCCAGATCAATATTAGTCAACTCAGCCTACAAAAATCCAGTTATCATCTCCCGATATCGAACAGCATCCAAAGTAACAGCTTCACCAGCATCATTCTGAACTGAATATGGCAAAATTACACCTCCTGGTCATAATGCACACCAAACAGTGACCCGTTAGGATGTTAAGGTTTCTCGTGAATACATTGTGGATTTTCTGACCCCCAAATGCCGCAATTTTATTTATTAACATGTGCTTCATGCTTCATGAGCTTAAAAAGTGATTTTTTGAGAAAAATCATCTGTTTTTTCTTTGATCCAATTAACAAATGCAATATATTTTGAATGGTCCAGTGGGTTTTAGTTGCGGTGTTATTTAAACTTGATATGCCTTTAAGAGCTAAATCCCTTCGTAAAATACGCCATGTTGTGTATTCACTGGATCCAAATTATTGTGAACGTCGAGAAATCGAAATTTCTGAGTCTTCAGCAACACTTCCACGTATTAAATCAATATGTTCTTGTGAACGACCACTACGACTATATATTATTGTTCTTTTACCTTCCACCGAATCAGTTTCTTGAAATTCTTGAACAATTCGATTGACAGTATTTTCAGCTGCATGACTTTGCAACCCGTAAATATTACATAATTTTTAAAGTAAATTCACTGAACGCCCATATTCATAGAAATAATTCAACGATTTTAACACGTTGTTGTATTGTGTAGGACTCCATTTTTACATATTCATACATTACACTTCTGAAATGAGACTAGACCTAGACAATTTCATAACGCCATCTGTGTTTTATTCAAGAATTAAAAAAAAAACACTCAATTTGAAAGACCCGTTTTGTACTTGTATAAATTAACTATGCTTGTCTACACCACAGAATAAATTAATTGTAGAATATTAATTTCGGGTTTGTGATTAAATATGTTATGAATATGTATTGCTGGATATTTATTCCGTGTAAATTTTCAAAAATAATTTAACTAATCTGGCTAATCTAAATCAATAACTAATCAAATATTTCAAAGCTTGCATTATTCTTTGATGTACCGTTATTTATTTTATTATTTATACTAAAGGATTGTCCAATAAACGAGTCATAACTTTAAAATGCGACACAATGATAACTATAAGTGATAACTCGGTACCTGTTATTTGATCTTGAACAAATAATGGTATTATAATTTGAAAATGTTTCCTTCAGCTTTATCTAGTGGAATACATTGTGGAGACCCAATTTTCGATTACCCTTCCGCACACATTGCGTAGTATATTTTTCATAAATAATCACATGGCGTGAAATCGTATGATCTTGGGGGCCATTTCATATTTCTATATCGCGAAATAAACAATCCAGAATAATTTTCTTGTAATAAATCGATTACAGAGCGAGATGTGTGACAAACCGCACCATCTTATAAAAAAAAACATTGATAATATATCTGCAATTATCAGTTCAGGCCCAATATATTTTGTTATATTCATATAAGCGTTCACTTTTAAAATGAGATCCTATCACCCCTTCAGCTCAAAAACCACACCAGACAACGACTTTATGGGGACGAAGAGGTAACTCCTGAATCACTTCAGGATTTTCATTGGCGCAATTCCTGCGGTTATATTTGTTTACAAACTCATTAAGCCTCATTAAGTCTTCCAATTTCTACGATCTGTTGAATTGTGTATGTTTCCATGGAGAATTAACACTTAATACTGGACACAACTGTATATGAGTGACATTTACATTTCAAACGGTGTTGCAGCTCTTATGTTTCAACGCTCGGACACTCTTATTGGAAAACTATAATCTACAATGATATAAAAAGGAGTTTATGTTGTAAATTGGATAAAGAACACTGAAATTAAGGAATATTGAGTTAATTTTAATTCAATAAAAAATGTACAATTTCAGTTTAAACTAGACACTGAAACATTAAAAAAGAAAACGTGTTATATGTGTATAGTATACACAGTATATCGGAAAAATAACGAACCTTGTTAAATAAAAAAGCAATTAGTTATTTTGCCAAAAATAACTTTTATTCATAATCTTTAAACATAATATTTTTATGCAAAATACACCCCTTTCGCATCAATACACCCTTTTTTCGGAATCGCCATAGTGACCCTCGTGATGGCTTCTTGGACTTGTCTAGCACTGTCATAAGACGTTCCTTTCATGGTCAGTTTGAGTTTCGGGAAAAGGGAATAATCACATGGAGATAAATCAGTTAAATCAGGAACAGTGACGGTCCTGTGAGATGGTGCATTATCGTGCAATAAAAACCAACTTCCCGGCGCTCAAAATTTCATTAATTATATCTTTGAATGAATTTAATTTTTCTGCTATCCATCTCGCAGTTGAATTCGCATCGTAGACGATCATTTCGCAGTTTTTCTATCAACTAATCGCAATTTTTCCTGGCTTCGGGTTGTCTTCCAAAGCACCACAACCGTCCTGGAATTGCTTATACCACTGGAATACACATATAGAGGGTAAGCAATCATCACCATAAACTTGTTTCATGAATTCAGATGTTTTTGTAAGTTTTACCGAGCTTGAAACAATATTTAATAGTATCGTAGCTCTTTGTTCCATCATGTGTTTGTGACAAGGTGACAAAAGATACTGTTACTTTAGGCGCTATAACTTGAGAATCCGTTGACCGGTTCTAATGATGGCGATTTTGTTTTATAGGGGAGATATACAGCTTTCAGATTATATATTGTTTCAATAGATGGCGTTATTAGTTTTCTTTAAATTTAAGAAGTTCCGTTATTTTTCCGATATATATTTCCGTGTTAATTAGGTACATTACTGCACAAATAAAGGGCGGCACAAATTGAACACTGAACTTAAATTTCGCGCCATTTTTTTAAATTTTGCTATAGGTAACTCATATTTTAATAATTTTAATCTATATTTCTTCCGATTTGAAGGAACAGCGTGTTATTATTGTTGAAAATCATTATAAACGCAATGAAAATGCGAAGGAAGTTTCGGAGATGCAACGAAAACTTTTTGAAAATTTTTAATCGAACGAAAAAATGCACCAAATTAGTCAAATGTCTGAAGCTTGTCGAAAAAAATTAATGAAACTGGATGGATTCAAGGCCTAGTGAATATAAACGTAGGGTAAGTCCTTTTGACCTTGAATGTTGCATAGTTGGTGAAAGTGTCATTGCAAATCCGAGAATATTGACTCGGCATCGCGCACAACAATTAAACATTTCGATAATTCAACGAATAGTCACTAAAAACCACCATCTTTCATGCGTACAAAATTCAACTGCCACACAGCTCGGACAACAATTGATTTACTGAACCAACAATTTCGTGGTCACATAATTTCACTAAACGACAAACAAAACCAATTGGCCAACAAGGTCTTGACACTGATTTAATACCGTTCGACTTTATTTTGTGGAGTTATCTGAAATCTGAGATTAATGCTAGCAATTCAGACAGTTGAGGACCTCAACTATGAAGATTTGCACCTCGAGGTCATAGCCGTAAAACCAGGTGTGCGATCTTATGGGTACTTTTTTTCGGAGGATTTGAAACACCCTACTCAAGAGAAGGTCACTGTCACCCTATCAGAGTTTCTACTACACCGGTGCAACGTTGAAACCCTTTTACAGGTACGAGAATAGCCCCAGAAGTACCCGACCTAATAAAGAAAACACAATAAATTTAAGAAAAAAATATCTTTATTTCTCTACATAGTCTCCTTTTAGCTCGATACATCAATAGCTTCGCGATGTTCAATAGCTCCGATTCCCTGTTTATAGTGATAATCGTCGAGCTAGCCATCAACCGCAAACTCCACCTCTTCATTGTTGGCAAATCTTTTACCATCGAGCCATTGTCTCAAATTTGGAAACGGAAAATAATCCGAGAGGGCCAAATCTGACCATTAGGATAAGCGAGGAAGCAATTCGAACTTTAATTCATTGATTTTGGTCATCGCGATAACGGATGTGTGAACATTGTCTTGATGAAACAAAACTTTCTTTTTCGCCAAATGCAGCCGTTTTTTCTTGATTTCATCACTCAAACGCTGCAATAAGTTCGCATAATACTGGCCGTGATTGTTTTTCCTTTCTGAAGATAATTAATGAAAATCATCCCACGCGTATCCCAAAAAACTGACGCCTTCTTTGGAGCTGATTCTCCCCTTTCAGTCCATTGTTTTGATTGTCCCTTCGTCTCAGGTGTGAAGTAATGGGACCCATGTTTCATCCGTGATTTTGAATCGATGCAAAAACTCAGATTTATTCATGTTAAACTTCGCCAAACACTCGATTGAAATATCTTCACGAAGCTGTTTTTGTTCCACTGTGAGTAATCGCGGCACCCATCTTACACCCAGCTTTTTTATGTCTAAATTTTCAATCAATATGCAATATACAGAACTTTTTGAAATGCCTACCATGTCTGTTAGCTCGCGCACTTTCAGTCGACAGTCATCCAATAGCATTTTGCGGATTTTCTTCACCATTTCTACCGTGCGATATTCGGCTTGGCAGCTCGTACCACCTCGCTAAACTCTGCCGTCCAATATTTTACTATTATAAAGGAAAGAGGGGACTCCCCAGAGTAAAATTTAGCTCCGCTTTGTGGGTAGGATTGAGGCCTTTCAAATGAAAGTATTGTATCACATAACGATGACCAATTTTTTCCATGTTTACAAATTCATTAAGAGTGTTCACTATAAATCGCTGCCAAACAAATACTACATAATGTAGCATCGTCCAACTGGAAACTTAAGGTTTATAAGATTGGTACTTTCTACCATAGTCATTCTTTTCAAACAACAACCGCCATCTATACGTCAGGCCGTGTACTTCTGGGATTACCCTCGTAATTTCCTTATTTTCTTTTCTCTTTTTATTTTTTCTTTTGTTGTTTGATAAATCAGTACCAGAAGAAACGTTTTTCTTTTTCACGCTGGTTACTTGAGGTTTAAAACTAGTATACAACGTACGCGGTTCCCGAATTTGCGCCGTCTTCTCTTGGCTACGCAGGCAAGCCACAAAATTGTTTCGTTTTTTTTCTTTTTTGAATATCTTGTTTTTTTTTAATTTGGTTTATTTTGGATTTTTTTAAGTTTAGGGTCCTTGGACTGAAATGAATTTAGATGTATCGTACAGCTCCATTTTCCCTACCACTCTTGTGGGAAGCCTGACCCCGATATCTTTTTTTTTTCTTCTTTTACTCAGTCTTATTATCATATTACTTTATATTACCTTGTCTTTACCTTCATCTTAAAGAATGAAAAGGCGGATCTTTCTTCTGTGAAATAATTTTTGTATGAGTCTTTTAATTTTCCTTTTACTTTTATTTATTTTTACTTTTTATTTTGAACCGCTGTGGCGACGTAACCTCACACCAATATTATTATTGATATATTATTCATATACTTACATACTACTGGTTGATCCAGGCTAAGGGGTCTAATTATGTCCCCGTCAAAATTATTTTTTACGCACGCTTAACAGTCCGCTCTGACTCACATCGGCTGAGTATAATTGTTAACGTCATTGTAAGTTACAATCCTTTTTAACATTATGATAAATTTAGTTTCTGCTCCTTTATTTTATTTTTCGTTCTAACACACTAAAAAAGTGCATCTAAATCGATGAAATTTATCAGAGATTGTGAGAAATTTTATTCGATAATGTGAAAAGGACCAAAATTTGCAGCCTAAACCGATATGACCATTTGGCCCGTATACTTTTTCATATTTAATCGGAGAGTATGTACTTTAATACTCAATAAAAATCCAATCATAAACTCATTATATTTCATTACTTTAAAATAATTTTTTTTTCCCATTTAAACCGCGTTCAATTTGGGCCCCACTTTACATACTCTCAAGAAACATCCCTTTTCAAGGCTTAGCGGTTGTCTAAATGTATTATCTTTGATTTTCATTAGCTATAGTTAACAAATTGCTCTTGGTTTATTCTAGATTGTTAATTGATTTTACAACATTAATTATCAGCGTCTGTTTTAACATAGTCTCTATATGTTAACAGTGTATTACAAGCCAGTATATTTTGTGGTAATTATATTTGCGCCGGTGTATTTCGCCGTTCTCTATTTCAAACCCCCAGAAAAAATTATTTAAATTTATCAAAAATTCGGTTTGATTTTCTTCGACAGAAACATTTTTTTCTGCAGATTTTTTTATCCGAATCTGCGGTGTACTGAATTTTCTAAAACATTTTAGACAGAACAGCCTATAGCGCGTTCCTACCAGATTATGATTTCATGATTTTCATTCACTCCATACTGACCAATGCCCCAATGCAAAGTGATTTCTGGTTGTTCCAACCGTTCTATTGATACATATCCTTCTAATAACCGGTTTTTCAAATTGAACGGTTTTTGAAATTCTTGAATAAAACCAGGTGACATTTTGAATATGTCTAGATCTAGTCTCATTTTAGTCTCATTCAGAAGCATAATATATGACATTTATAAAAATGGAGCCGTACACAATAGAATAACGAGTTAAATTTTAAATTATTTTATGAAAATGTCTTTCAGTGAACAATATTTTTTTTGAAATTATTTGATATTTACGGTTTGCATAATCGTCTATCTGAAAGCTCTATCAATCGAATTGTTCACAAATTTCAATAAACTAGTTCGGTGGAAGATAAAAGAAGCAATTAATAGTGGTAGGTCGTTCACAAGATCATATTGATTTAGTACGTGGAAGTGTCGCTGAAGACCCAGAAATTTCGATTAATCGACCTTCACAACAATTTTGACTGAGTAAATCTCCAACATGGCGTATTTTACGAAAAGATTTAGCTCTGAAGTCATATATCGTGAAGGCATAATAATACAGGAACTGAAGCTACTGGATCATTCAAAATGTCGTGCGTTGTCAATTGGATCAAAGAACAAACAGATGATTTTTCTCAAAAAATTATATTTTCAGATAAATCACATTTTGAAGTTGGTGGCTATGTTAATAAACAAAATTGCCGCATTTTGGGCGAGGACAATCGACTGTTGATTCTTGAGAAACCTTTACATCCTAAACGAGTCAGTGTTTAGTTTGCCTTATAGCCAGAGGTGTAATTGGGCTGTATTTCTTTAAGAATGCTGCTGGTGAAGCTATAACTGTGAATGGTGTTCGATATCGTGAGATGATATCTAGATTTTTCCGGGCTGAATTCAATAATATTGATCTGGAGAATATGTGGTTCCAACATGATTGCGCTAATTTCCTGGACGAGATATTGCAAGGAACGGTGATGTTTATTGGTCACCAAGATCATGTGATTTGACCCCGTTGGATTATTTTTTTTTGGAGTTACGGGAAAAGCCAGGTCTATAAGAACATTCCCCAATCGATTCCTAAACTAAAGGATGGAGTTATTCGAGTCACTATTGACATAGAGCCTCGGTTATGTCTACATGTCATCCAAAATTTGCACAAAAGAGTGAACGTCCGTGAAGCTGCAAGAGGTGGTCATTTGGGAGATATTGTCTTTTATGTTTAAATGCCAAACACTATGCTTCAATTATCAATAAAAAGCTCTTAAACATCCCCCTCGGCTTCGTCTAGTAGAATGCATTCTGGTTCATGTGTATATTAATGGCCGACGGTAAAGGAACATGCTAACAGAATATCTTTGGCCTAAACTGATAAATGTTTTAAAATTCAACAAAATGGTGCGATTTGTCACACATCTTACCAGACAATCGATTTATAGTAAGAAAAATTTCCTGGGTGCCTTATTTCGCGAAATGGTAACGTACAAACACTCTCACTGAACAGATCTTTACATCTTGGTTAGTACAATCCATACCTTGCACATTCTGTTGATGTAATATTGAATAGTAATACAGATGATGCATATATATATATATATATATATATATATATATACATACTGCTAACTGCTAGCTAAGACTACTAATGACTAACAGTGCTTACCAATGTTCAACCCTACGAAAATAAAACCAAACATAACAGAAGAGCTTGATAAACAACCAGCACAGAACTAGCAAGAATTGAAATAAACAATTATTAAAACAGCGTTAATGTTGGCCCTTTACAAAAACGTAAAAAACATCCGTGGACGGATGAAGTTTGCGAACAAGCAGTATTCAGTCGAAGTAATGCATTTAAAGAGTGGAACAGTCAAAAAACAGCAATAAATTATAACATCTTTTTGGAAGTAAGAAAGGAGACATGGGAGCTAATTAGACGAACTAAAAGAAAATATGAAAACAATCAACTTAATGAAATAGAAAAAGATTTAAAAAAAAATACACCAGACACTTTTATAAAACAATTAAACCTAAATTAACAGGTTATCAACCTCAAAGTCTTTGCTTCCGAAACGAAAACGGCCAATTAGCTCTAAATAACCAAGACAATTGCAAAGAACTTGCGAAATATTTTGAACAAATACTAAACTGCCCTAAACCCTTAAAAAATTACCAACACTAAACCCTAAACAAACAAACCCAGATTCATTTCCACCGAATGAAGATGAAATAATTAGACAAATCAAGCGACTTAAAAACAACAAAGCTTCTGGAGAAGATTGAATCACTGCTGAACTTTTGAAATCCGCTGGTCCAGGTACAATCAAGGAAATAACCAAAATTCTATAAGAAGTTTGACGAACCGAACGGATTCCGGAAGATTGGAAAGATGCTCTAATCCATCCACTACACAAGAAAGGAGATAGAACGGATACAAACAACTACATAGGGATATCTCTTCTCCCTATTTGTTACAAGTTTCTATCTCAATGTCTACTAGACAGAGCCCAAGGACAGTTAGAACCTAAAATAGGTGAATATCAAGCAGGTTTTCGACCTTGCAGATCCTGCCCTGAACAGATCCTGAATCTAAAATTTATCCTAAGACATCAAAAACTGTACAATAAAAATCTCGTGGCCACATTTGTGGATTTCAAAAAAGCATATGATTCTATTGATCGCGAATCTTTATTCCAAATCTTGGAAGAACAAGGACTAGATCTGAAAACGCTGGCTAAATAATTAAAGCAACATTAACTAACATAACACAACACAAAAGTTAAATTCGTGGGTGACATCTCAGAGCCCATTGAAATTAAAACTGGAGTGAGATAAGGAGATGGGCTCTCGCCACTCTCATTTAACTGTGTTCTAGAAAAAGTCGGCCCTGAATATTGACCAGCCCATTAAACTGGGGAGAACCAACATCAAAATTGATTGTCTGGCGTTTGTAAAAGAAACGGCGGAAAAGGTAGGATTACAAATTTCCTTTGAAAAGACACAATACATGACCTGCAACAGACTAAGAACACCATTTCCAAAAACAAAAAATGGTAAGATCAGACGAGTCTCTCAATTCAAATATTTGGGTGAAATAAACGTAGAAAATGTGCTGGAAAAAGCGGCCAATAAGGGTAGATGTCAAAAAATGGAAACGGCACATGGAGACTTACACAAAATATTTTCAACAAAAAATGCATATCTAAAAACACAAAACTGAGACATTACAACACAGTTATTAAACCAGAATGTCTAGGGAGTTAGAATGTCAGGGGCAGAAACGCTTATTTTTAATAGAAAGAGAGACATCGAGGACATTGAAATGAAGGAAAGAAAAATCATAAGAAAAATCTTAGGCCTCAAACAAATAAATAGCACCACATACCGATTTCCAGAAAACCAAGAAGTCAACAATACACAGATATGCATAGCGATATGAGAAAAATAAGATTTAAGTTTTACGGACACATAAAACGGATGAATCCGAATCCGAGTAGGCTAACTAGACAGATAGTCGAATTTTATGAAAATAGGAGTAGAGCTAAAGTATAAATAATTAAATGGATTGCTGCAATTAAAGAGGACCTAACATCAGCAAATATTACACAAAGTGAAATTCAGGATACAGTCTGTATCAGACACAAGGTTAACGTTTGGAAGGTTGGCCAGAGAAAAAATGTAGGAAGACTGGAACAACTTGGTCTGACGCGAGGAAAAAAGCTCATAGCGGAAGAATGAAATCAGTATGGGCGCAAAAGAAGGCTAACAACAACAAACGCCTCTAATTGTACTTCGCGTGGTTCACCAGGGCTCATACGTTAATAATAATAATAATAAATATATATATATATATATATATATATATATATATATATATATATATATATATATATATATATATATATATATATATAGTCATTAGATTAAATCAAATTCTGATGATACTAATATATGTAGTAAGTGCAGTACACCTCTTTGAGTTTACTAGTTATTTATTGTAAAAAAGTACGCGGAAAAATCGTGTACTAACATGTTTCAATGTTTTAATGTTAATGTTCAGAAAATCACATTTTCCAAACTTAAATATATTTCTAACACAATATTCGAATATTTCAAAGTTGGTTTTCGAATACGTTATCTAAACGGTATTCAGGTACCTTAACAAATATTAACATGTATACTATTGGCTGACATATTCATCTCTCTACTAAATAGTTTACCGTTCATTGTCAAGAAGATATGCATTCTCAGATTCAATCACCACGTCGTCAACTATTTGTGGATTGTTGAAGATGACCTTGGATTTCATATAATACCACAAAAAGAAGTAACGCTATAACTTTGAACGAAATCTTCCACGAAACCAACGAAATCGCCATACACACTGGGTCATTCTCACACGTTTAGAAAATCACAATTTCCGAACTTAAATATATTTCTAACACAATATTCGAATATTTTGAAGTCGGTTTTCAAATACCTTATCTAAACGGTATTCAGGTACCTTAGCATATACAAAAAAATATAAATTGCCAAATATCAGCATGTATACTATTGGCTGACATCTGCATCTATCTACTAAAAAGTTTATCTTTTTTTGTCAAGGAGATATTCCTTCACATGACGATGGTTTGAAAGATTTTCAGTTCAATATCTCCTGGAAGCATCCTGCATCATTTAACCTGGTTATCGGCATAACAAGGGATCGAAAAGTGTTCTACAATACTGAAAGACACAAAGGTTTTTCTTCTTAAAACACGAGCGTTCTTCAGACGATACTCCGAAAGACATATTTGTCTCATTAATTGTCAGATTGAATCAAGAATTTAAGTAGATATAAACTATAATGACGATAATCAAGCACTATTCGTATTTGATCTAGAATAAAATTGTCATTTATAAAATTATGTTATACCAACCAAAACAGAATTCATACCAAATATACACGAATTTCAATAGCAAAAGTTTAAAATAAATGTTTAATGGACCCCGTCAAAAAAGACTATTAAAAAAACCCTATGAAATGCAACACCGTACAATATAGACTACGGTTTATCTTAATATTTTTTAATTTAGTTGAAATGGCAGAACGCAGGGTCTCATTTCGCACCCATATAAATTCATGTTTTACAATTCGGCTTGAAAAAAGGCGAGATTACCACTTTTGTATTACATTTGCCCCTGCAATATATATTTTGCCTTATCTTTCCGACGTTTTACATCAGTGAAGCGTAGGGTAATAAATTTCGGAATTCTCTTTGAGTGTCTTTATATACTTCCTATTGACAATGACGTGGATAATTTTTAAAGGTGGTAGATATGCGTCGTTTTGAAGCTGAACAATGACGTCTACATATTAAATTAATCTGTTTATAACCAGAAGCGCTTAGTACAACTTCTGGAATAAAGTTTTAAAGTGTCTTTTTGGAAATAAATATAATAAAATCGTCTTGGACGTTGGAGTTAATTAAAAGCTATGGGGATGAGGAAAGAGGAATGTTTTAATGATGTGGCTCAACTTCTAGGCAAGGAGAAGTGCAGATAAAAAATCAAACTAGGTGACTTTAATGGTAGAATTAGAAAAGCAAGAACTGGTGAAAATACAACTGCCCATATGGAAGTGATGAGCGGGACAATAGAGGTGATTTTGATTGGTTGATTTTGGTTGGTAAGGTGATTGATTGATTTTTATGAAAGGTAAGAAATTTATATTATAAATTTGTTTTATAAGAAAATGCTGAAAATGGTCATGGAAAAGTCCATCTGGACTCACAAGTGAAATTGACTACATCATGTCAAACTATAAAACAATACTTTGCAATTGTGCTGTTCTTAACTATTTTAACGTAGATGTAACCATAGAATGGTACGGGCAAAGCTTAGGATAAACTGTTGAAGACAACGGGTAAAGCAGTACGGTCGAAGAAGGGCAAAGTGGATTCTGGGAAGCTGCTGTAGAGGAGCAGCGATATTGGGATTTCTTTGTGGACCGTTTACAAGACGTGTGTTGCTAGACCCGGAGGAGATGGAAATAACAATATGAACAGTAAATCAGAATAAAGAAATCATCAAGAATGGGCATAAAATAGCTACTTTAATAGCACCAGCAGCAAGGTTTCCAATCAGACCACTGATTTAATGAATAAGGAGCGGACAATGAGGAATACAGGTAGTCTTTTTAATAGTGTCGAATACGTTGAGCTATGCAAAATTATAACAAAACGTATTCGAGAGGAAACAGCCGGTTTACAGCTAGTGCAAAAAAAATACTGGCAGAAAACAGGAATATCAAAAATATTTATTCTTATATAAATAAAGAATCACTGGATAAAAACATTTATTTACATAAGGAGAGATATTTTTGATATTTTTTGAGATTTAGATAGTGGCAAAAAAAAACCTAAAAAAAGAGAAAAAAATATATGAACACGGTACAATCATTCAGATATTGGTAAACAACCCTCAAATAGTTGACGACCTCAAAAACGAAATCCGACGTATTATCAGTGAAATAAGATATTCGAGATTGTAATAGAAAATATTATTAAGAAACAAACATTCAGTAGTAATGCAATAACCAATTAGTAAACAAAACATCAGTACTATATATAACTAAAATTAGAGCGTATCAAATTAATTATTATCTGTAGAGTAACAAACATGATAATATTTTCCAAGGGTGATTATGTCTAGCACAATTTTAATTACGATTATATATCATAGTTATTCCCTTCATGATTAATATGGCACTATACCTAGATGGAACATATATGAAGTGTGTTACCAATTACTTATATAGACCATTTTCAATTAATATAGTTTAATGTTAGGTTAGGCAGCACGAATGTGTTTGCCTATATATATATATATATATATATATATATATATATATATATATATATATATATATATATATATATATATATATATATATATATATATATATAATATATATATATATATATATATATATATATATATATATATATATATATATATATATATATATATATATACATATATATATATATATATATATATATATATATATATATATATATATATATATATATATATATATATATACGTTGAATATTTGCACCCTTGGTTTCGGCTGCAAATTTTCGTTCTCCCAAAACAAATGTTTCGATTGAAATTTTGCAGATCTTATTTCATTGATAATAAGTCGGATTTCGTTTTTGAGGTCGTCAACTATTTGTGGATTGTTAAAGTTGATCTTGGATTTCAGATAACACCACAAAAAGAAGTAACACTATAAATTTGAATAAAATCTTCTGATAACCTCTAACATTTCCTTACGTTACGGTAAGGTAACTTACGTACGGTAAGGTACTTACGTTACGGTAAAAGTATGTGATCTTATATTTCTCAGCTTGTGTTTAGCTTCATTTATTTCCCTGTTTTTTGTCCAGTGTTTTTTACACTATTTGCACGTTAAACCGGCCAGTCTCCTCTGGAATACATTGAATTATAATTTTGCAAAGCATTCCACATTTTTCTACTCGTCCAATTGAAGCTATTAAGGTTTCAAAAATTTGATTTGCTATACATTCAATTTTCTGTAAGCAATTTTTTTATCACAAACTTATTTACTCTAACTTTTTTCATTTTCATAATATAATAAGCCAATAAGCCAAAATTAATAAAAATAAATAAGCCAATAATTAATGTAATAAAAATGTATTTAGCAATACATGTTACAAAATAAAACCAAAAAACTGATACATTTTCTTATTATCTGTTCTGTTTCATCTATCCTTATTATTTATATGTTAAGATGGCCTTGTTTAACGCTGTTTCATTTATAGTTGGAACTTATTGGAACATATCCCCCGTATTAAGTGGAGTCTTACTGGATATATATATATATATATATATATATATATATATATATATATATATATATATATATATATATATATATATATATGGACACACACACACACACATTTCTTATCATTCACAAATTGTCAGTAAAAAAAAAAACAAAAAATATGAAACACAAATATGAATTTGAACAAAACATGACCAAAGAAATTTACATAAACATCTTATAGGATATTATATTGTCTTATGCCGAAGAACATATGCCATTACGGTGGAACTTACAGCACTTACACACACACAAAATTACACATACAAAAAATAGTCGCAAGATAAATTAAATTCGAAAATGTCATTTAAAAAATTATGTGATCAAAAAAATAAGAGTGTCAAGTATATTAACAACTTTAGTTCACATTTTATCAGGATTGATTTTTATTATTTGATTGGCATTGTTAATGTAAGATGACCGTATATACAAACATTTTAAAAACAATGGGTCGTATTAAACATTGTACTGACGAAGAACGCCGGCTAATTTTGCAATTGCAAGAACAGAAAAAATCTTATAAATTTATTTGTCAAACTTTGAAAAGATCTCCTTGCGTTGTTTCAAAAGTATTAAAAGAAAAAAAACATGGAGCAAAAACCAGGGTTCTGAGGCCGGAAACGAAAAACTTCTAGTCGAAAAGGTGCTCGTTTAATTCGCAAGTATGTAAAAATTCTTTTTTGACTTCGACGGTTGCCAAACAAAAATTACAGTTACCAATCAATACGAGAAGTATAATGCAACGTTTTCAACAATTTGGCTATAATGGCAGAATTGCAAGGAAACTCCCCTATTTGAATAAAAAACGCTTAAAAGAACGTAAGAAGTTTGCACGAAATAATTTAAATAGAGAACATTGGAAAAATGTTCTTTTTTCCGACCAAACCAAGAAATTTGAATCCAAGAAATCCTATTGGTTGCGTCAAACATGGTTAGGGCAATATTTAAATTTGGGGTTCATGTTCATTTGCCGGAGTTGGTCTAATTCATTGGATAAAACAATACGTGACCAAATTTACATAAACATTTTACAGAATATTATGTTGTCTTATGCCGAAGAACATATGCCATTATGGTGGAACTAAAAGCACGACAATGATTCCAAACACACTGCCAATAGTTGAAATGAATGAAAAAGTTGTGAAAATTTGATTGAATACCCACAATATGGTCTGTTTACCTCGGCCATCTCAGTCACCGAACTTGAATCCTATACAAAATTAGTTGAAAATTTTGAAAACGCGTGTAACTTTAAGGAAAATATCAAATACCAAAAGATTATGGGTGAATGTTCAAAAAATCTGGTATTCCATTCCGGTTGAAGTTTGCCGAAATTTTAATCCGACTCCCTGCCTCGAAGATGTGCCGCAGTGATGGAAAATAAAGACTATCGAACAAAATAATAAGAAATAAGTTGATTTTTTTGATAAATTGTTATATTACTTTTTCCTTTTTTGGCGTATACTATTTCCAAACACTCTTATTTTTTGAGCAAGCTCTTTTATTGAAAGTTATGTATTTTTTGAAATTTAGTTTACATCATTTTTTTTATTTATATTCATTTGATGTCAGTCAATTTCTTCATTTGGTGTATATATAAATTTATTCGTTGATACAAAATAAACTTTTGATTTCCAAATAGTACTTATTTTTTTGAATAATTATCAAGACGGTGAATCATAACCATAATCAAACACCCAACCGTTGGGTTCCACAATCTCATGTGAAACCCACAACAACCTCCGTCTCCGCCTTAATGAACATTTTTGTTGGTTGATGACTGGAGACGAGTCCCACCCATCTCTGGAGGGCATATGTTTCGTCTCTTGATGTTTAGACTCTTCTGTGTACCTACACATGCTCCCCCCATGCATTGTTAAATAATTTTTTATTACATTAATTATAGGCATCGATAAAACATCGATTTTCATTCATGAAAATTAAAAAAGTTCGAGTACATAAGTTATGTTTGTGATAAAGAAATTGGTTACAGAAAATTGAATATATAGCAAAACAATTTTTTGAAACCTTAATAGCTTCAATTGGACGAGCAGAAAAATGTGGAATGCTTTGCAGAATTATAATTACAGTATTCGAGAGGAAACTAAAGTAAGTAAAAGTAAAGTGTTTGGGTTAGAGGCGCATCAGCAACTAGGCTATTTAGCGACTGAACCTACAGCTTAACGTGGGTTCCGAACCACGGTCATCAGCTTCCAGGCCACCACCCCCCTCGGGCTATAAACCTTTGGTTATGTGCCTACCCATAAGTCTATCAGGAAACCTACCGACTGGCGAGTGACCAACGTAGAACACTTCTCAGAAGGCATCCGGCCTTACCCAGCCTTTAACTGGCGTGACTGAGGGGTAATTCGTAGTCGGATTTTACACTCTTGCCTAGAAACAATCACAAACATTTAGGAAAGATAAACGGACAGAAGAAAACAAAATAACCATCCGAGCGCTGGAATCGAACCAGCTACCGCTCAGCGCGGATTCGGCAAAGCAGGCGCTCTTACCGCCGCACCAAAGCGGCCGGCGAGAGAGGAAACTGGCCGATTTAACTTGCAAATAGTGTAAAAAATACTGGACAAAAAACAGGGAAATAAATGAAGCTAAACACAAGCTGAAAAATATAAGGCCACACACTTTTACCTTATCGTGTGAGAATGACCCAGTGTGTATGGTGCGTAAGGAAATGTTAGAGGTTATCAGCAGATTTTATTCAAAGTTATAGTGTTACTTCTTTTTGTGGTCTTATCTGAAATCCAATGTTTACTTTAACAATCCAAAATTTCAATCGAAACATTTGTTTTGAAAAATTTGTAGCCGAAGCCGAGGTTGCAAATCCTCAACATACATAATCCTCAACATACTCAATAAAAATCAAATCCCAAAATTATGAAAAAAAAAGTGATTTTATTTCAAATTTAAATCTGGAATTTAATTTGGGCCACGCATGATGCTGCATTATATTATTCATATAAGTAAATACTTATTCAGTATATTGGTTGCAATTATTTTATACTTTTTCAATTGTTCTTTTCTGTAGTATATTACCAATGTACAGTCTAATATATAAGCGCGCAATATAAGAGCTCAAGATTTGATTTGGGCGCGAATTTGGCGCGAATTGTGACAGGTCGATAAGAGCAGATGGTTAGAGTTAATACCCATGGAGCGTTACGCGATACAGCAACGCGTCCTTCTTGCTAAACATTACTATCAAAACGGTATAAGTTGAATTGATACGATTCGTACAGTGCATCCGATTTTTCGGTGGAAATAATGTTCCGAATATATCAACTGTGTGTTCAGTTAATGATGTTAATCATCAGTGAAACACACGACACGAGCTCGTAATGGTCGTTCAGAACAAAACATCACCGTGATGCAAATGCGTTATTGAAACTTTCGCCAGAGGAGTACTCGTGTACCATCAAAGCCGTGGAAGCCATTTAATTGGATGTGCTAGTTCAATTCTGCAGTTCAAATCAGCATCACTCATGATGTTGCATTATATTATTCATATAAGTAAATATTTATTCAGTATATTGGTTGGACTACGCTAAGTGCAGTTAAATGCGTTTGTTGTTGTTAGCCTTCCTTTGCGCTCATACTGATTTAATTCTTTCACTGTCAGCTTTTTTCCTTTCGTCAGACCAAGTTGTTTCGGTCTTCCTACATTTTTCTCTGTAGCCAACCTCCCAAACGTTAACCTTGTGTCTGAAACAGTTTCTATCCTGAATTTCATCTTGTGTAATATTTGCTGATCTTAGGTTCTCTTTAATTGCAGAAATCCATTTTATTGTTTCTCCTTTAGCTCTACTCGTATTTCCATAAAATTCAACTATTTGTCTAGTCAGCCTACTCGGATTCATCCGTTTTATGTATCCGATAAACTTAAGTCTTTTTCTCATATCACTATGTATATCTGTGTATTGTTTGATTTCTTGGTTTTCTCGAAGTCGGTAATTGGTGCAATTTTTTTGGCTTGGGGCCTAAGATTTTTTTATGATTTTTCTTTCTTTCTTTTCAATCTCCTCGATGTCCTTCTTATTCAAAACGAGCCTTTCTGGCTTAATAACTGTGTTGTAATGTCTCAGTTTTGTGTTTTTAGATATGCATTTTATTATATATATTATATGCAATTATTTTATAGTTTTTTAATTGCTCCTTCCTATAGTATATTGCTCCTTCCTATAGTACACTACATGTCATATTTTTTTCTAAAGAATCCTGAAATACCTCTCAATAAACATCCCCACTTACCCAGCTTGGTTCTTGGAGTGATTGAGGGGCAACTCCTTGAGAGTTTTACACTCATGTCTAATGAATTCTGATACAATTTCCGATAATGCTCCCAATAATGCCACTGCATAAATTAAGAGAGTCTAGATTCCTCGATTCGTCATCGTGTACAAGAATTGGATATTTAAATAGCCACTTTACACTGAATTATCATTAAAGATTTGCATATCCATGCTTACACAGTCCAATTGACTCAACAAATTCTGCCAACAGACCATGCACAGCAAAGAGAGTGTCATTTCCCGTTTTGGTGACCACAATTGGCCACCACGATCTTGCGATTTAACCCCTATGGACTTTTTTGTGGAGTTTTCTGAAGTTTCAATTTTACTCTAACAAGCCCACGACCACTCAAGCACTGAAGACCGAAATTGAACTCTGTATCAACGAAATATCAGAAAAGTACACCTATGCCACCAAAGCTGTGGAGGTCATTTACTGGATGTATTGTTCCATACATAATTTCCAAATATCTATATTATAAATCAATAAATATTTCAATACTTTGCACCAGAAAACTATGTTTTATTTAAAATTCAAAATGTTTTTTTAGTTTATCTTGAAGTCTTCTTGCACTACCCTTTATATATAAGTATTTTGACTTT
Organism: Cosmopolites sordidus; assembly: GCA_031761425.1. NCBI lineage: Eukaryota > Metazoa > Arthropoda > Insecta > Coleoptera > Curculionidae > Cosmopolites > Cosmopolites sordidus. Next base: position 340,926 of record JARFXV010000124.1, read on the forward strand.
AGATACTGACTCTTAGTAGGTTTGACTCTATAGTATGTATCGGTTTCTAATTATATCTTCAGAAGTACAATAGTTGTAATAAAATGAATGAATTTTTCTGTATAATGATTTATGAGCAAAACTTGTTTAAATATTAAAAAATATATCTACTTTAAAATAAATATATTTATACATTTGTAAAATTTTGTCACTAAAGAAGTGTATAAAGATATTCAAAGAAAATTCGAAAATATATTACTATTCGTCTCACTGATGTAAAACGTCAAAAAGATAAGACAAAATATATATTGCGAATGCAAATGTAATATAAAAGTGGTAATATCGTGTATTTTCAACCCGAATTGTAAAACATGAATTTATATGGGTGCGGAGTGAAACCCTTCGTTCAACCATTCCTACTAAATTCAAAAATATTAAGATAAACCACAGTATATATCGCACGATGTTCATCCTCCAGAGGTCTCTCTCTTTGATAGTATTTTTTGTAGACCGGGAATAATGTATTTAAACGTGAACATTTACATTCATATTTAGTTTATAAGGTGTCCTTAACACAGTTTTCTAAAATTTTCAATTAAATAAAATGTTTAGCCTGACATTTTATAAATATAATTCCAGACTAGTTGCCATTTCTATTCAATTATATAACAATTCACAATTTACAATTACACACATATCAGAAGTTTAGCATAACAACACAAGTGGAATGTTCTCTCTTAGCTTCTCGATCATTAAATAAATATTCTTATAAATTATTTACAGAATCCGAAGGAAACTAGTCTGACAATATCGCAGTTTAAGAAAAAAGTTACTTATAGAAAATTTAATGTATAAAAAATCGTTCCGGGTGTCGATCCGTTCCTTTTGTGAAGACTCACGAAGTTTCGCTAAAAATTTCATTTGGCATTTTCAAGTGTTGTTCGCTTCGAGGGAACAGTCCAACTCGACTAATTGATCGGAATTATTTAGAAACATTATCTCTCATCCGTAAAAATATTCGATGTAATATATATATATATATATATATATATATATATATATATATATATATATATATATATCAAGGACAAACCCACGAAAGAACAAATGCTAAATATCCTATTGGAGGAAGTAACGGCAAGGCTCCAGGAGACGACAGTGTAACTGTCGAAATGCTGAAAGCTAATGGTTGGATGTTACATAAAACATTGGCAAAATTATACTCAAAATGCCTCAAAGAACAAAAAGTATCTGACTTATGGAAAAGTGCAGAACTGATCCTTTTACACAAAAAGGGAGCACAAGACTATTTAAAGAACTACTGCCCTATAAGCCTCGTATTAGTAATGTACAAAGTTTTCACTAAGACAATTTCTAAAAGAATATTAAAAAAACTGAATGACGCACAATCAAGAAAACAAGCAGGATTCAGAAGTGGATTATCGACTACGAAAAAACATTTGAAAAAACATTGTTTAGCCAAGGGGTAGATAAAGCATATGTAAACTTATTAGGATTAAAATATGATGGAGCTACAGCCATAATTTACCTTGATGATCTTGAAGTGGGAATTAATGTAGAACGAGGTGTATATCAGTTAATTGAGGGTGACGCAAAATCGCCTATTCTTTTCTCGGCTGGCCTTGAAGAAGTATTCCGTAAACTGGATTGGGAACAGGATGGTGTAAAGATCAATGGTGCAAACTTAAAGCATCTTAGATTTGAAGATGATATCGTTCTCCTTTCACAAGACCCAGAGGAGCTGCAGAGACCCATACAAGAATTGCAAAGGGCCGGTGAATCATTTGGCTTGAAAATAAACCTGAAAAAGAGTCAGATTATGTTCAATAACTCTGCAGTGGATCGACACGGGCTGATGATTACGCTGAAAATTAAGTTTAAGCTGCACTCCTCCGGTAGTTACATCTCTGCAGTAGCTGCATCTCTCCGGTAGCTGGATCTCTTTGGTAGCTACATCTCTGCGGTAGCTACATCTCTCTGGTAGCTGCATCTCTCCGGTAGCTGTATAATCCCGTGCTCATAAAAGTTCTGAGGTTTCTGGCTAAAAAACTGATCTTTGTCATTTTTCATGTATTCCAAATAATTAAAGTTTTTACCATCTAAACTGTTTTGAGGCGATGTAAATAAATGGTAGGCCAGGATAGTACGATGAGTGGACCAAAACATTCCAGTCAAGGAGTAAACGTTTATGTCGGGTGACCAAAACTATGTGGTTTAGCATTATGTAGATGGGGCGCAATGGCTTTTATGTTGGCTAATTCAAGGGGCTTATGGTTGATTATTCCCTTTAATTCTCTTAGTTGTGAACAGTATTTTTCCAAATTAATGGTTTCGTCTTTAGGTATCACTACAATAGTAAAAAATCAAATCATTGGAAAGTATCAAAACAAACATAATATATTTAATAGCAAATAAAAAAATGCAAAAAAGTATTGTCAATACAAGGAAGAACAGCTCAGCCTATTAATAATAGCAAAACTATTACTAATAAATGCATTAACTGATATATTCTTCGAATCAATTTTAAAATAAATAATTGTTTAACATATTGAAACACAGGGTAGATTTCTGACAGTTCAGTAAAGTTCTAAACTATAAGTCAATTTTCAATTTCGTTCGTACCCCCCATTTTGTGGGTAATCCTTTAATACGGATAAACGTATGGAATTGCAAGGAGGAAAATTTGAAGCCCGTAAGCAAAATTACTTATCACACTCTGTTTACTCTCTGTTAAAAATAAAACATTTTCCTTTATACAGGGTGTTAGGTAAACATGCGGCAAAAATGCAAGGGGTTATTCCTTGCCCTATTCAAAGAATATTTTGTCCTATGATGATTTTTGAAAAACCCCCTTTGTTTCGAAGATACAGGGCGAACAAAATTTGCGACAACCATATTCGATATTTGTTGAAATAATTAATGTAAATAAAAGTAGGGTGTACGTCAATGAGTTTATCAAGTACAAAACATTTTTTTTTCGATCTCGGTCACTTGGAACGGCTGTTTTATCTAGTAAGTGGATTTCATCGGTCGCATTTGTTAACATAGATTGAGAGACGTTTGGCTGTTTGACGTGTCTTAAATAGTGAGTGAAGTCCTCTATCATAATGTATACAAACGCCGAGATGACTGACATGCACTTCATGTATGGACTTGCTGATGGCAATACATTACAAGCTAGGTGATTGTACAGTGAACGATTTCCAGCCCGTAATGTCCCTGACCGAAAAATCTTCGAAAACATTCATCGACGTCTTCGTGAAACAGGCACATTGAAACGAACTAAAGGGTCAGGAAGATCACTGACTGTAAGAACGGTACAATTGATAGCAGAAGAGTCTGGTAGTTCTACACGAAACATTGCAAATGCTTTGAATGTGAGTCACTGGACAGTTAGGAAAATTCAACATCTATTTGCTTCCTTTTCGCCATGTTTATGACATTTTTTTTTACAAAAAACATTGGATGCTTTAAAATCAAACACAATACAAATGTGTTTTAAAGAAATAGTCTTTTCACTATTAATAATTCGGCACACACTGATTCTGAATAATATTTTAAACAAAACGAAAAGAAAATTTGTAAACACTGAATTAATTGACATCATTGAAGGATAAGTAAAGTGAACAGGAGAATTTGATTGTATTTATTATCGTCGGTAAATAATTATAAAGCTATTTCTGAAGGTATAATTGCAGTTGAATACATCTTAAATAAATTGTAATCGATAGTATCGAGTAAAAAAAATAATAATTGGTAATTAAGAGAAGAGATATATATATATATATATATATATATATATATATATATATATATATATATATATATATATATATATATATATATATATATAAATGATATAGATATAGATAGATATAGATGTATATATATAAATATATATAAAATATATATATATATATATATATATATATATATATATATATATATATATATATATATATATATATATATATATATCCCCTTTGTGGATCAGACCTTGACGTGGTAAAGGGGTTTGAGTAGGGCAATGAAGCTTTGAGCTATGCCGTCTGGAGTCTATGCTCCTGGGAGGGTCACCCC